>JBBBDQ010000191.1:6382500-6487500 GCA_037127315.1 Ascarosepion bandense
AAAGATGCTAATGGTTACGCTAAGCTATGGCTGAAGCACTTTCAGACACGGATCAAGTCTGACTATTCGGTGTTTGCTACTACTCTCTATGATTCATGTTGTACAATCAATTTAGAAATGAGGGAGTCCTCCTTGGAGCTCTCTTTCTGACGAGTATTGAAAAGTGGTGAACTACAACAGTATAAGTTTCAAAACCCTGTCAGTCAGTCAGTTTTCGAGTATCATAATATTTTCCTATGAAATGAGATATGAGAGAATGCAATCCCTTTTGAATAATTATTGCTGAATGGTCTGAATATCTCAAGCAATATATCACTTAGTGTAACATTTATCAGTAGATGAGTTCAGAAAGCGTTCTGGGTCTTTCGCTGCCTTGATTTTCTTTTCACTCAATACAAGGCCCAAATACCACTCAAGGTAGAGAGTTACTGAAGATGTTTGTTGTTTGATCGGTAAGAGTGAGAGGTTCGGTTTTTAGCGGATATGTGGGAAACATAACGGTTAACTCTAAACCTGAAGAAGTTAAGATCGTAATGATCGGAAACACCTTCCTGCAATTTTATTCAACAAATCAGCAGTTTTTTGGAAATTTCTATCCCCATGGAGACTATTCCTTATTAAAGTAATATGAAGATTATGAGAGTGGCTCACATCAATGTACGTGATTTGTGGGTCTTTGCTGGGAGAGTTAGAATTGGGGAACTAAGAAATGTTGTTCGTCTGAATATTTTCCATTCAATGGTGATAGTGTTGCAAATATTTTGTAATATTTTGTTTGTGTAAAAGGGGTTAAAGGTGTAAAATAGTTACCTTATAAGGCTACATTATCGTTTTTGAACTGTATCAAATGTAGAAAGTGAAGGCAGGGAAGATCCAGCCCAGATAATATGGCACTAGTACGCCATTTCTGGATGGATCTAAATCTGGAGTGGTACAAAATAAACAAAAAAAAACGACTGTCTTCAGTATCTTCAGCAATGGATTTTATATACGAGTTCCGATACAATAAACGAAAATTCAGTTGCTGCTCAATGACGACGGCAAGTTGCAATTTGAAAATTTAAGATATAGAATGTGACCAGCCAGTCCTCCACCCAAATCCATTTGTTTACACTAGGCCGGAAGAGAGGTCATCTACCATGCTCTGATCAGCTTGATGTTTTGGAGATGCACCCATATAAAGTTGTATCCCCGGCATAAATATTCGCAAGGGATCGGAGTAAGATATTACGTAGAAAATTGATACAAATTTAGAAGAGGGTTGTACTGAGAATCAAATGCTTGGGAAGCGCGCGCATTGATCTCAATGGGCCTACCAATCAAGGTCTTGATAATTGTAAAAATACTTCAAGTAATTTCGTAGTTAGAGGGCTTGTGTAGCAAAACCGTATAACAATCGTGAAAAGCTTTCAGTGTATCAAATGAAGTCATCCTCGTGATAAATATATTGTTTAATGCCTCGCTGATTCTGTGAGTATTAACAAGATAGCAGTAGATCGATCCGTATTCTTTATAAAGCTAGAGATTTTCTGAGTATTCACTCGATAACTTTCTTGTTGGTACCAAATATCTATAACACGAGTAGAATACTGAAAATTAACTTTTGTAAATTGAATAGACAAAGCATAGATTAATATATAAGATATATGTGAGTGTTTGTTCGAAAAAATGCTGAAAGTTTTGGTCGTCTTTTTAAATACTACCAAAATATTTACAAAAGAGCTTCTTGGACATGACGAGAGTTTTCATCGGATCTTTATATGTCTCTTAAGAGATCTAGATATCTCTATATCTAGAGAGGGTGAGAAAGATAGATAAATATCTAAATATTTAGGGGTATCTAGTTATCTTGAGAGATATAGATAGGTATATATATATACCTAGAAAGATCTCTCTCTTTTTCTCTCTCTCTCTCTCTCTCTCTCTATATATATATATATATATATATATATATATATATATATATATATATATACTGTAGTCATCCGCAGACAGATCTGTTTCGCTGTCTTATAGCTCATCATTACGGCTTAGACTCCGGTCGCTTCCTAACCCAGGATTGAAACCCGACCGAATCTAGAGGGAGAGAGAGAGAGAAAGATAACCTGTGTTAATTACAGTAATTTTTAGAGTGTTGTTTGAGGAATAGATTTGTGTTGTCACCAGTTTCAAATCTTTATTAGATTGAACTTTTTGATAGAAAGTTTAACATATAAATATTCAATATACAATCCATATGTTTAAACAAAAGTTTATATACTTGAGTCGCAAATGTAGTCCTTAGTAGTGAAACGGAGAGACATTTGCCGAAATAAAGTATGCATAGGGAATTTCTTAGGTTGAACCATGTTTTAGACACATTATTTAGTTGTTTTACTTTCTGTGACAAGATATGTGCAGTTTACAGTTGCATATATTTTATTTGCGATGGAAAAACTGAGCGAGTGATCTTTGATTTAAAAATTACATCATCACACACACTTGCTCATATATATCTTCTGACATATATGTACATGCTGTTTATAAACGATTTATAAAAATTATATAAATACACAGAAACACACACATACGCATATATACTTATATATATATATATATATACATAAATATATATATATATATATATATTGTTTACTTATATATGTATATGCACATAATGCCTTTTCTTATTTGATGCGCATTAGATAGCACTTCACGTGAATTTGCTGGTTCCATCCGATGCAACTCTCTCTCTCTCTCTCTTTCTCTCTCTCTCTGTTCGCCCCATCATCCATCTATCTATCCCGACCCTATGACCAGAAGGCGTTTCTTCTCTCATCAGTTCTTTAGTTTACCTATTCACTTTCACTGTCATGTAAATGCCTGAGGCTCTTTCCCAATATTACTTTCAACATCCACTCTAGCAAAAGCATTCATCTCTAACATCAATTGACAGCTTTTCCTTCCTTATTAACGCTGATAACGTCAGCCGGGCATATCTATTTCCTGAACTGATAAAGAGAGGTTAGTGAAGTCCAGACCTTTAGATTCTAGCCCCGGTTTTGCCAGTCGGGTCTTCAAGATCATGAACCCTCAATTTTACGTTCCTCTTTTACATTTCGTTTCGAACAAGTATGAGCCAACGATGTACTTACGCGACGCACAAACAGGTACAAGAAGAGCAACACAACGCCAAACGTGTATAATGTCGTTGATTCATTTTCTTGATGTTGTTGCAAGAAGTTTTCTCTGAGGTTGAATCCGTTTGACTCTTATTCCCTTTATCATTTCTTTCTCTCTTTTTTTTTCAGCGTTATTCATATTGAAATATTGCGATAGAATGAAATAAGAATTATTTTCATAGATATTATTTCTTCATAATTTTCATGATTGTAATTAGAGAATTAGGATTTACAACTAAAGCAAAATGTAAGAAAAACATCCAAATTGTACGATTAGAAATTGGAACTAGATTGTTATTAACTGACATATTATTACATCATAAAACTATTACAACGATACTCCAGCGTTGATCTGACAAATTATTAATATTGAAAAATGTGTTAAGAGCAACGCAAAGACTAGAACATCGCTTATTAAAGATCATTCATAATTAGAATACTGAATAGGATACTCACAAAGAATTATATTTTTTATATTAAATGACAATCATATTAATGGCGTAATCGATGACTGACATTTTAACGAAATAGCAATAACATCTAGTAGCCAGGTATTTAATATTAATGAAACGTTCCTGCAATAGGTAATATTGACAGTTCCTTCTTTTTGAGGAATTATTTATTCCAGCGTCCCTTCTACTTTAAGAAATAGCCTGAGAAATCAATTTTCGAGATTTCTATCAGCTGCTATGGCACATTCTCTATAAATTTTTATACTGTCTGATTTTCCCTGTTTTCAGCAGTATTTTAGGGTTTGAAATAATCAGGAGGTGAAAATTTTGCTAAATATGAATTCTACGGAAGCTGATAGCTGTAAATTATGTGAAAACCTAATTTGAATGTGTGATAGGAAAAATTGTTAGGTTAATTTTAATTAAGCTGTCATTCCCCTCTTGCTTTCTACTGTGATAGAAAAGAAGTTCTATGTAATACCATTTATTTTGTTCCAATATTTATTTAACCGCATGATAGTTAAGTGCCATACGTGTTACACGCTTGGGCGATCATGTCTCTAAAGAGACTTGACTGACTGGGCAGAAGATTATCCCGCAGTAGGTTGCCATTGCTTTCTGCGGTAGACTGGTTGCCAACCAACGCTATAGAACCCAATCTGTTCTGTTATTTGACCCATAGCTGGAAGGAAGAGACGGATTAATACCTTTCCCAAGGGTATTTGCGCGTATATGATTGCAACGAATTCAACTGGAATTCGAACTCTGCTCTCCGATTTCTCGTTCCAATTCGATATCCACTGGACTACAACGCATGATAAGTGATCTAAAAAAAACTCCACTTGAAATGCCATGATATGTTTCAAGTTGATAGCCATATTTTAACTTATCAAGTTATGAAGGAATGTGGTTTATCATTATAAGTCTTAATAAATTCTCTGTATCTTGAGCAGGTAATTAATTTTCGCACTCATAATAGGTGCAGCAGAACACATTTTCTCGTCAACTGTTTCATGCAAAAATATTCTGTCAAAATCTTTGTAATAATATCTCATAGAAGACCCAAATCTAAATTTTCTTTTGTTGGATCACTTTCATATCCTGTATTTTTATGGGTTCTACTTGATGATGTTCCAAAATGAGTATTCCCCGTCAAGTTTTGAAACTTCGAGACCAAAATCTATCCGGACTTTATTATTCTTCTTGCAATTTCGAATAGTTTTCCCGAGTGAATGTTGAAGGACAAATTTTCCTTTCTTCAGTTTTTACATTTTACTTACAGTGTCATGAATAAGTTGATTGCTGTGATTTGCTTTATTTTAAACAAATATATAAATAGTATACTTAAACTGCAAAGTAAGAAAGTGGATTCTATAAAAATTTCTTCTGCAACATTTATATTTTGTTAAGAATATTTAATATGTGTCTTAGAAGAAAAGCTACAGGTGCCTATGCCTTATTAAAAAATTATGTGTGGTCGATGACAGGAAAAATGAGAAAAAGGAAACCACTGTCTAAACAGCATGTTTAAATATGGTTTTGTTATTTCTAAAATCTAGTGTTATTAACTAGAATCAAATAAAATCGATGGAATGATTCAATCAGCGTCGTCTTTGCAACATATTGAGAAATAATGATTTATCTTACACGCAAGTTTTTGAAGTACTTTCAATAGCTAATTCAGTCAGCAGATATTTGAACATCCATCAGCTCAGAGTTCAGTTGGCAGTTCATGTCATATAAATAGAGAACAGGAAACCAAAACAAAACCTTATGTGAAACTCGTCAACACTATTGCCAGAAATCAGGAGAGTATATTATCACGAAAACGTTGAAGATTTTGCAATAATCGGCAATTTCAAGGGCAGACAACAAGCTGATTACCTTAAAGAGACAAATGAATTAAAATATCTTACAATTTATATATTTGGAATGTAACCACTTATGTTTATCTCAAGCAGGCCACATGAATCACATGAAACATCACACAATGAGATTTCACTGTAACTACCAAGCTTGTCAAGTTAACAACAATTTTACCTGCACATATTTTGGTAGGACGTATTCTAGTCAATTTGAACTAATCAGATACTTAAAATTTCCAACGATTAATGGGCTATCTCTGTTGCTTGGCGGCATCAAGAGCATTTGTGTGTGTCATGCGTGTCAATGGTGGTATTACATATGTAATGAGTTGACAACCTTGATGGACGCGTGTATATTTGTGTATCTGTGCGTATATTTTAGGAAAAATTAGATAAGAAAATCTAAAAGTAGTGAAACAAATTTTGAAAAAATAGTTCAGTGTTTTTTTTACCAGTTGTGATAATTTTCCCAAAAGATGTAACTTAGCGTTTGGGCACAAAAAAAAAGTAACACAATTTTCAATACTGTTTTCTATCTAATTGAATTAAGTCTTGTTTATTGGTTTTCTTTTGCAAATATGTTTCGAACACGCATCACATAAGAATGGCAAAACACTCTGCCAATCATGATATATTTTAGGTTCTTTAAGCTTACATTTTGATAACGTCCTTCTTATAATGCCGTAACGAAATTACGTCAGATTAAAAAAAGCTTTGTTTGATCTATGTTCACCTTTTGCTGTCAATCACCTACCGGCTTATTGTCAACTAAGTTAGAGGTACAGCAATCTTCCAGACACTTTAAATGATTGGGGTAGAATTTCAAATGTATTCCTCAATTAAATCAAGATTTACAAAGATATCAGGCATCTGTATGAATAGGACCAATTTGATCCACTTAAGAATAGATCAAAAAGGTTTTTTTAATAACATGTTTGTACAGAAGTGGCAAAGACAAATAAATGAAAGGGATTATAGACTATCAGTCGCGTTAAGTGAAAGGTAACGTTGGCAAGATCAGGCAAGTCAGTAGAAATTGATCTCGGCACTGCCCAAAGTAGGTTCAACGTGTTGAGAATGAAATACGGCGTGTATCGTTGCCAGTCGAAAGAGGGAAACGTATAAGCGTACTTGTTAAATTTTAAAAAAGTAGGTGAAACCTGGTGAACAAGTAAAATAATGTAAAATTACGTTATATCTGCTGAAAGATATAAAGAAAATCTTCTAAGAAAATATGCGAAAGAGAAAAATAAAATGATAATTCCAGGAAGAGAGCGAGTTAAATGAAATGAAAATGATATAGAAATAGAAAAAATACAGGGAATATATAACATTAAAGTTAAGATGAAAACCTGAATATATTAATAAATAATTTGGCATGACTGATACGGAAATGAAGTTTAAAATATTGATGTAAAATAGAAAGCACGAAAGAACTTGTTAAACATAATAAACTCTTAGGTACCGCAAAAGAAAAGCAAAATCTAAGATTTAAAACCCATTTTTTATAAATGAAATATCTTTTTTTATATCTTTTAGTTTTAATTTCAAATTAATATATTAAAATTAAATATTTCCAATAAGCAAAATGTTTTTCAAACCGAATTCAATCAATTGAAATGATTTTTTAAATCATAAAATTTGCTAAAAATCAACCTTATTAGCGATTCTGTCATTATATGAGTATCTTTATCAAGTCATTTCAAATATAAAATATATTTGTCTGAGAGTACATTTGAAAATATTTTCTGATATAAAGCTTAGTTAATTTGGTTTAAACAAATATTATTTTTTTAGTTTAAAATATAACACAAAAGCATTTCTAACATTTTGAGGCATACGGCCATATCACGTTTAATACACTGGTTCTAGCTCGATCACCGCAGTTAAGCAACGTTGAGCCTAGTCAGTACTTAGATGAGTGACCGCTTGGTAATATCAGGTGCTGTAAGCGTTTAGTGACGGATATGCGTTGTGGTGCAGTGGATATCGGCTCGGAAAGATAAATCGGTGAGCTGAGTTCGAATTCCAGTTGAATACCCTGCATTCACTTAATCACTCACTTAATCACTGGTAACCTTGGGAAAGGTATTAATCCGTCCCTTCCTTCCAGTTATGGGTTAAATAACAGGGTAGGACTTGGGGACCCTGCTCTTAAAAACAAGTCACAATGAATCTTGATACTCGAAAAGAAAAAAGTATTACTAGACACAAAACTTATATAAAAACAACAATAAATTGTTGAAAGAAAAAGGTATTACTAGCAATAAATAAAATTAAAATTTAGTTGGCAATAAATGACCCGCCGAGGTTGATATGCCATCAAACCAACTAACATGTTGAGTGTTTTATCAGGTGTAGTCAACTATCTCGTTAGACTCATGTCTGGAAAATTATGTACGGGGGATATAACTGCAAAAATTACTTGAGAGCGTCTTTTGGTATAATTAGATCGTAAAAAAATATTTGAAATAATCTAATATATTTTTTACTGAATTTTACGTGCTTTGGAATTATAGTCTTACTTAAAAAGTCGTTCGTTAGGGACACGTTATAAAATAAACAATACATTTTAAATTTACTATAGTTGTCGTTCTTATTTTCTGATAATGCCATGTATGTTCGTCCATATTTTCAAAAATTCGGCATCTTCATATATATGCACATACACACACAGATTTCAAAATTATTTTTAAAATACTGCGGATCGTTGAACTATAATAACCTTTTTCAGTTATGATTCGTAAATATATATTTTTTTAATTTAATAACAGTATCAGTTAAACGATACTAATTCTAAATAACCCAATAGAGGATTTTAAAATATTTGAAAATTAAATTTTATAAATTATTATAATTAAAGTATTTTGAAAATTAAAGCAATTCATTATTTATCGACAATTTTTAAAATAGTAGTATCCATAATATATCTTATTCACAAGGGCAGTTAAAACTTTTTTAATGAAAAAATGTCTCTCTTGTATAGCATTTTTTATTCTTCGATCCATAGCAGATTTTCTGTAACTGGGGTTCCGTTTCACAAAAGAAAACTGATTTACATTTTCTAAGAATTTGAATGTATAATTAATATAAATATTAATCTCTCAAAAAAATTTCTCGTAACTTAATTAGAGTATATGAAAATTCTAAATTTCTAAACAAAAAAATAAAATTTTTAACATAATCTCATTCATTTTTAATAATCCCAAAAAGTTCTAGAGCATTAAAAAATCTTACTTTTGCAAGAACTTTCAAATAAATGTTTTTCAATACAGAAAATGCGTTAACATTTTACAAACTAAAAAACTCAGATGCAAAAAAACAAGATTTTTACTAAGATTTTAAAGGTGTTAAAAAGGATAAAATATGTAATTTAATAATCAAAATCATTTCATCTTTCTACTTAGTAACGTAAATATTTTGACAATAAAATTTCGTCTTTAAGCTCATATATAGCGACTCTTTTGAGGTACTGATATTAAGGAAAAGAAAAATAAAACAACAGAATTTCTGCTTCACTAAAATTGTAAATATTAAAATATAGATGATGATATATATATGCAATAGCTTATTTCTTATAAATGTGTGTAAAATAAGTTTCAATAAAAAAGTTAGAAAAAATAAGAAGAAAAGTTTTGAAAATGCTTTAATTATCATTGTTTTAATTAATTTTTTACCCCATGTCATATTGCATTTCTTTCTGCATCGTGAGAGAATATTTGGCTAAGTCTCGAACGACATAAGATTTTAAATAAGAGAAACCCTGACATGGTCAGCAGTGAAGGTTCCCAGGTTTGCTGGCATTTAGGACAATCAAAAAATCAAAAAATAGCAATCGGGAAATTTGCAGCTGCGTGTTTTATTTTAAAGAGAAAATTTACTTCTTTCACATATAATAAAAGAGAAAGAAGAAATAAAATGGAAAAATGGTAGGTGAAAAGTGTGTGGGAGTGGTTGAACTTAAAAGTAAAACGAGAGGAAGAAGAGGAGGATTAGCGTTGTTGGATAAAGACGAATACTTAGAAGATTAAATAGCTGACGGTGGAGAGACAAGATTTGAAAAGAAGGTGGAATATGTTGACCGGCCAATGAGAGTAGGTGGAAAGAATTAATGAAAGAACGGGAGGGAACTGACCTTTGTCAATTTTATGGATTTTACAAGTATGAAAGTAGCTGCAGGGAGTGAGAATATCTTTATTTATCAGTGTGTTCGTAACCAAAGTACGTTTGGCCTGGAGTGTAGAACTCGAAGACGAGCAAATACAGCAAGTGGAGGGGTAAAGATTTGTGTTGTAAGAAGAGAAAGGTGCGTTGAATCAACAAAAGAATTGAAGGGTGCAAATTCGACTCGAAGGAAAGAAGGTAGGGAAGAATGAGGAAAGGATACATTGAAAAGAAAAAGAAGTGCAAATAGACGCTAATTAAAGAAAGGAAACAATTTCGGATAGATTTTTCTCCATTTTATTTCAAATTATTGTGACCCTATTGAAATTTGACTTTTCTTTTCACAAATTTGCCCGTTGATTTGTTCTCTAGAACACGCTTTGTTTTTCTGTTCAAGTGTCTACTGTGAACAAAAATAGAAATAATAAACAAGAAACGCTTTCTAGGTATTATTACGCGTGAGAACACCAATGTGATCTTATATCAGCATTAGTAGATTTATTGATGTTCAAATACGTTAGTCTTATTACAGAGAAATGAAAAAAAAGTTTTCAAAATTACCTAATTAGAATAGTCTGCAGATTTCTGTCTGGTTTTATATAATATTTTAATTATGTATGTTTGTAAAAGAAAGCGAATGAAAAATTGAGTTTTACCTTTAGCACTCACATTTGGTAATATTAATTAAAAGAAATAAACTTTAATGAAAAAACTCATGAAGTAGATGATTTTTAGTTGTTTACATGTGAGATGATAACTACAATATCGATGTTAATCATAACTACAGTGAAAGAGATAGTGATTTTAATGATGATGAGGGAATAAAAAGAGAAAAAGTATGTGACGAAATCCTCCCATAACTTAACATCTTCCTTTTCCTTACAAAATTACATTAAAATTCTTATTAACCACATATGAATAAGCAGATTTAACCAATTTGATTCTACTTAATATATGTTTGTCTTGAGGAGTCATTTTCCTCTGGTTTTATTCTAAATGTGAAAATATAACTCTATAAATATAGGAATAAAGGCAGAAATGAAGTGCTCAAAAGTTAGTGACGGTTAACATTTAATGTTTAATTCCTCCCTTCACTTGAATAATGGAAATTTCTTGTCATAGAATCTGCGATGCTTGAAGTCATTGCATGGCTATATCTATTACATCAATTGCTAGGTCTTGTCAAAACTGAGCTGAGTTAGCTGTATGTAGATAATCCAGTAGGCAGCAACATTTTCCATGCAAGATGAATATTGTTTAAAGCTGCCACATTTTACGTTTAAGGGGCTACCTTTAAGTTATCCGAGTGTTGTCGGTACCAACTTTCAGGTTACTGTTACACTAAAAATGTTGCGTTATTTCTCTGTAACAAACCATTTACCACCGAGAAACATGTGTAATAAAAACGGGTTACTCAGTATTTAATTAGATTTGCATATTTCACATGCAAAAGCTGAATCTAGATTCACTGATGGTTCTTTGCGAAATCAAACAGATCACAACTAATACCGCTGCCACTAGTTTGCACACAAATTCAGCCACGTACGTTACATAATTGAAAAAATGATTGATCTAAGCAGGCTACAAGTCATCATTCTTTCACAGTTAAATGACATTTTGTATTTGTTTTATTTTATTTTATTTTATTTTTTGTTTTTATTTTATTTTATTTTATTTTATTGTTTTTTTTTTGCATCGATTCCAGTGTATACTGTACATATATTGACTGATAGTTTAAATGGAATATAAACCTAACGGGGTTTGTGTTTTATGCAATATTCTTTTCCGTTGAGTGGTTATTATTTTTGTTAGTTTATTTGGTTCTGTTCTTGTATCAGCGTTAAAACCCAAACGTACATTTTTCCCTGTTACATCTATTAAAAATTAAAATATGTCTGGTTTGCACTTACACGGTTGCCCGAGAATTTCCTGAGTAAATATCATCTTGGATAGATAATGATCCACCATCTAGTAAAACTTAATCCTGTCCAAGTCCCGTGTCTGTTACACCGTTACACTACACCTTTTCCTTATACCTCGCACAGATTTCATCTGGTAGATTTCTACGGATAGAGTAAAGTGAAGCCAGCCAATATACTGCAGTTTATAACTTTTTTTTGTTTTTTAATCGTATCACCCCGAGCAAGGCGATAACGCCACTGATGTGCAGGGGGCTGCTTAACAGTAAAAAGATTAGGTAGAAGAGGGTGAAAAGAAAGACGAACCAGTTAGAAAGGAGCAAGAGAAGGATGGGAATACAGGTGTGATGACAGTTGCAATAGTGGAGAGAAAGGAAATGATATACAGGGTGGTGAAGAAAGAACTAGAGTCAAGTGGTTAAGAGGTGAGTATTGACATTGCATTTAAATTCCTGGAGGTTGTAGCTGTCAGGAAAGCAAGAATATAGAAGCGAGTTCCACAGGCGGGAAGTGCGAGAGAAGAAGCTGCAGGAGTAGAATTTTCGTCTGCGTTTGGTTAATCTAACTGTGAATGGGTGGGACCCAGTTGTCAATCTGGTTGCACGAGTAAACACCTGTTGCAGAGGCACCAGTGACTTAAGTTCGTCTGAGCAGAAGCTATGAAAATATTTATAGAACAGACAAAGGGAAGCCACATCCCCTCTGTGGGGAAGTGGCTGGTTTTCGAGCCGCCAAGTCAGTACCTATCACATTACTGATTCTCCTTTGGAGCCTGTCAAGAACACTGAGATGAACAGCAGGGGTGCCTGACCATATATAGCAGCAGTATTCCATGCACGGGCGAATGGTTGATTTGTATATATGCATACATTTCTATATAGGATTGATGTTTTGTGTAACATTGTAAACAACATTGCGTTTATTTTTGTTTCAAAATTACAGGGGAAAATATTTACATTTTTTGTTGACTAAATGAATTTAACATAAAAATAAAACTTATTTTTTTGTTTTAATAAAATTAGAAATATAAAAACTATTAAGCGCTCAGTTCGGAAATTTTCGAAGAATATTTAAAAATGTAGACATTTAAATTTTAGAGGAAAATGTTACACGAAATACATACAGTTGATTTCCTGCATGAAATATAACCGAAAAAAATGCTTTTTTTTAAATTTTATTTTCTGAAGTATGAAATATTAAAATTGAAAAAAAAAGACTTAAATAATTAAATTAACCATTGGCACTTTTTTATAAATATTTTGTTTTTGTTTGAAAAAACACTATTTTTTAAAATATTTATTTTGTTTCAAAATTACAGAGAAAAATATTTACATTTTTGTGTTGACCAAATGAATTTTTAAAACGTCGAAATAAAAATTAAATATAAAAGGCTCATTTTTTTTAATAAAAAATATTTTAGTTGCGTTTGACACGTGTGATTTGATTTTTGTGACATAATCTAGCAACTATCTTAGATCTTTTATGTTTTACGGAGCAAATATAAACAATCGACTCCATTGGCTAAAAAGTGCGAAAAGGAAAATTGATGAACTTAAACTCAAAATGTATGTGTCGACCAAGCTTCCCTGTAGATATGTGTCTCTAGAAAGTTTGAATGGCGTAGCTTAAAAATGTAGGCGTGCATATGGAACAGTCACACACTGACTCACAAATTGCCTTTTATGTATATAGATATATATATTTATTAAAATGTATATTATCTCATATTCTTTCACTTACAGACGTTGGTGTTTATATTTTTCCAGAAATTTCCATCTTTCCCATAAGAAACCTTTGTACTTCACTTCCTCTCTGTCTATTTCATGCCATTCTGTTTCCTGGGTATGACAATAAACTGCATCCAGCAGCAAGGCCTCTGATTGGGAGGTTGTAAGGAGCATGAAGCCACCTCTTATTTACTTTTGTTCCCAGGCCCACCCTGCCCTTCGCTGGTAGCACCTGTTAGGATCCCAGCTATTGGCAAATAGTTTGACCTTCCAAACTGACGTCAAAACACTATGAATGTATAAAAATAGACTTTGTTTTAGAAAAATATATGTTCTTGAATTAAAAATATTGCCAACAATACATTTTTGAAACAAAAAGATTGTTATCATAAAACATATTTGAAGAAAAAATTAAGTAAAAGTTTTTTCAATAAAATCGGACAAAATCAACCTTCTCACTATAACTGAACATTAAAAAATTATCTTCAAACTTTTTGGCATTAAATAACCCACAGAGGTTGATATGCCATTAAACAAACTTCAAACTTAAACCCATGCCATTCATTAATTCAAACTCCTTATATTATTAAGTCCTGTGAATGTTAAATTCTCGGAGATTTCTTTCTTCATTACTTCCCGCCGAAATTTTACTGCCTCTTTCTGGTTGTTTTCATCTGCTTCCTTGACGTTCACATGCTCTTCAAAAAATGATTCGTTACACACATTTTGTACATTGCATTCTCAGCATTCGTCATTCGACCATATATGTGCTACTTCTGTATCTGTGTGAAAACTGTTAACCATTCATACCCATATAGAAGATTAAAGATTGCTTAGAATTTTAATAGGCTTTTCTCTGTTTCAAATTACATTTTTTCGATCTCTTACTACTTTTCTTAATTTCTAAACAAGTATAGTTTATTATTTATACAACTTCAGTGTTGTGTCAAACTTTCTAACGTTTTTCTCGATCGTTAAATTTCTGAGCATTCTTCGATCTTCCCGATGCGTAGCTCACAACTAGAATTGTCCCTCTTGCTGACAACTACAAATTACTTACGATCAGAACATCTATGTCTATCGTATTTTATTTTTATTCAATAACATATAGTTATATAGAATGTTTATATATTCAATATGCGTTCAATTTTTCAATATAATTCCAAATTTTTACATCTATAGACTACACTGAAAGGCGCAGAATGATCCGATGTCTAACATTCTCGTCTCGATTATCAGTTCATTAGTGTAGTGCGTTCGAGCCTTACAGCTATCCAGTTATTTTAACCGTATAGCAGATTATGCTTAATAAATAAAAGCATTTAGTAACCAAATCTAGAAAAACGATTATTTTGTAGTGAGTTTGATGTCAATGTGCTACACATATCTTTGTGGGAAATTAGAATGAACTTAGCTAATAATTACAGCCACATCAGTGATGTTTTATATTAATATTAATAATAATAAAAATAATAATAATAATAATAATAATAATAATAATAATAATAATAAACGCCGACGCTTGGTTACATATGTAAATACGCATGTATCTTCCGTATATGTAGATATTTACTTCATTAAAATACAAATTTAACATGTATTTATTGCATCAACCTCTAGTTATTAAAATACAGTCAACGATAGCTAAATTGTCGTATAAATTACGCAAAAATGAAAATAAAACTGACATTTTGACAGATATATTTACCAAAATTACACATAAAAAAATTGAAATATTAAGTAAATCCTTAAACAAATCTCGCTATTGGCTACAATCACAGCCTCCAGATGACTTCTGAATCTCCTTCATCTATTTTGGATGGTTTCGTGTTTCAGTTGAGGAAACAAGCCATAGTCTTTGCCTTCAATTCATTTTTGGTGTTAAAAAGAAATTCGTCGGTCTCTTGCTAAAACTCCGCCCCAGATATAATAATCAAGGGGATTGCATTCTGTGGAGTTAGTTGGCCACATGTAAGGGGTGGTTTGTTAGCAGAAATGGCCTGACACCCATGAATGTGTTCTTCTGCTTGTGTAGCACGCTGAAGAGTATTTTTGTCATGCATAGTGTCTTTCAGCACCTACCCTCTTGACCCAGGGCAGCATCTACCCGCTCTTGAAACGGTACAGGCCGCTGTGTTGAGTCCGAGGCCCTGTGAGAAGATGAATGGATTCCTGAAATCGCTATCACTAGTGATCACTCCAAACATCATGATGTTGACTAAAGATATCATCCAACTCTTTCCGGATAATCAGCACTATCCTCCTTTAATTTACACTTAAACACTCTTAAATGTTCGCATTAGAGCTTCCGGAAAAAACTGTCAAACAATACAAGATGCCGTTTTCCAAATTTCGGGCAGAGGGAATTGCGTCATGATGCTCATTTTATCACAGATGTTGTCTAACTGGACTTACTATACTATGCAATCGACAAATTCAATGCAAGCAACGCGCTTGCGCGAAGTTTTAAAAATATTTAAATTGTCGACAACTTACACATCTCAACCTGTATAGATGTAAAATATTATTACATTGATCGGTTTTAGTGTTTTCAATCAATATGGCTGATTTACAGAGACTATGCAGTCAACAATAAATAGCAATGTATTCATCAAAACACATTCCATTTATAGTGCGTTGCGGACAAAAAAAATGTATTGAAAATTTATGTATTTTATTTTTATATTAGTTTTATAAAGAAAACATTGTAACCGTTAAATTATAAAACTGTAAAATAAGTTACAAATTTGTAAATATCTTATTGTGACAATGTAAGTTAACATTTATGTAACTCGAATGCATCAAATTGTAACTATATGTGGTTATTAATGAGTATATATAAACTTATGCTTTAATAATATATTTTGATTTAATCAGAATATTTAAATTCGTATGGAATTTTTTAGTTTGTTTCATATATATTACGATTAAATATGATTAGTTGCTGAAGAGTTCCCCATCAGACCAAGAGAAGACATTAATGTAAATTCTCATGGTTAGAATTTGAAGTGGATTGAACTGAGAACTTTTCAGTAAGACATCATATGCCAATATTATTGGTGCTGATAGAGAAAAACATACAATTGTATTGATGTAAAGAAAATTAGTACAGTAAGAAGTGTTTGGAAATTCAGTACTGGGCTTTAAATAAATGCTATTATGTAATATTCGTGATTACTAGTGAAAATGACAGAATGATTGAGACTGAACTTCGTGAAGACATCGAATTAGAGTTTGTGATTAGCCCAAACCTGAGGAAAGGCTACCAAGTTATATTCAATAAATTTTAAGTGTGTATCAAAGATCAAAACATTATCAATTTTTTTTTAAAATTCAACACCTTAAGTTAAATATGAAAAGTATCCCCTCATGTGGTATAATATATAATCAACCATTCAGAAAATTCCGAGAAATACCTGAAAGAATATTTTGGCCGGTTTAGATTATACTGATGTGAAAATATCTCTTCAGATAAATATTCGTACGGCTTTCTTAAATGAAAGATGACCCAAAAATATCCCAAATACGCTAAATCTCATTTCGCTTTTAATGAGCCTTCATCTGCATACTGTTTCAACCATTTGGTCATAAATTATCAGTTGAAAAGAAAATTGTTTCTTGTGCACAGGGTTCTTGTATTATATATTCTGTAACCCGCAGAATATAATTTCGCTCATAATGAAGAATACGGAGATCAAAGATAAATAAAAAGTTTCTTGCCTCAAAGGCAGAGTTTTTAAGGTCTGTTAATAAAAAAACATTGATGAGGAATGTGATGACGTCAGAGGAAGCTGGCCAAAGACAATAATAAAGCAAAATACGATACATAAGTGTGTCTAGACAAAGATGACGCAATCGAGTAAAATAATGTTCTACGATCCACAGAATACTATTTCGGTCAAACAGGAAATATAAAGCAATGACAGAAGAATGTGATGACGTCAAATGCAACTGGCCAAAGCAATCATAATGTAAAAATGATAAACAAATGTACCTCGAAAAAGATGACGAAACCGAGTGAAATTTGGTGAATCTCTTCATAATAATCGTAATATTAGTGAAGTCTTTTCGGGAAAAGATAAGAACGGCCAGAGGACTTGAAGAGAACGCAAGAAAGTGAAGAACAGTGATTAGCTCGTATGTGCGTGTCTCTCTCTGTTTAATCCTATACGCACAACAGTCATCGAAGAAAATAAAAATATAAGGTTATATTTTTTATATAAACATGTTCGTTCTTGTCGTTTATCTATCCAGACAATTGCTGTTCCAGAAGCAGTAGCAGTTTATACATGGACGTATGGACATATAATACTTGCTTTTCTGTGAAAAAGGCGTGACGCTTTCAAATTTTCTAGAACCTTACAAGAACATTGTATTAAGTTGATTATTTTAAGCTTGTCACAAATTTATGATCAAAACAAATGATAAACTTGAAAATTCAAACAATAAAAATTACAAAAACAGCATGTCACGAAATGTTAGAAAATGGTACATGAGCAACAACGTCCATCTTTTCGAGTGATAAATTCAGAATTCAAACCATAACCCTGTTGAGAATTGAGAGAGCCGAACACATTAGTAATGGCAAGGAAGCCGTCACGAGATAAGAAACTAGAGACTTTATGAAAATTGGAGAGGGACAAAATATCGATTGAAACTTGACGCAGTCTTGTGAGGAAGTATGAAAACAGGTTACAAGCTGTTATAACTATTAAAGGCTAAATAATTGCGCAGTGTTTTAACATGCATTTTGTGCTTAAATTATGAAAACTGATTCAATGAAAAAAGTTTGTTTTCATAATTCTTATGAAATGATACTTGTATACATGTGTCAGAAATAAACACTTTTTATGATAATATCTTAATAAATTACAATCTGCAAGAGTACGAATAATATCGAAATTAAACGCACACAGAGACCTACCAAGCCCTCTCTATCATATAATGGTCGACAACACAAATATCATGGCATCATCCACATGCAAAAAAGAATCTGAAATATAAAAACCCAACACTTCAGAATATAAACTACGAACACGCTAAAAATTTGCTTACTGTGTTAGTAATATAAAACATATACACTAATCTACAAACATACATAACAATACATACATTCTGTTACACGTAAAATAAAATTCATCTCCTATAATTGCTAAA
Organism: Ascarosepion bandense; assembly: GCA_037127315.1. Lineage (NCBI taxonomy): Eukaryota > Metazoa > Mollusca > Cephalopoda > Sepiida > Sepiidae > Ascarosepion > Ascarosepion bandense. The sequence continues at coordinate 6,400,946 of JBBBDQ010000191.1, forward strand.
AGTTTAGCTGAGAGTGCCCGGATAAACAAAACATTTGAACAATTTTTATATAATTGATTAAGACAAAATCATAATATCACATAAAAATTACATTAAAAAAATAACCATCATGTCTTTTCGGTCATTTTTAATGGAACCTGCATAACAGAGAGATTACTATCAAAATACACAATATATATATATATATATATAAATTGTTTGAACATTATTTTTTATCGATACTCGAATTTAAATAGATATTCTGCTTTAAATGAAACAGTATTATATATTTATTTCTACCGGCCTGATTATTTACGATAAATGTTTATTACGAAAATGTGTGCCATTCGGCAGGATTACGAACCTGCGACCCCTATCTATATAGGGGAAGATTACCATTTGATCTGGTAACGTCTTAGACCACTCGACCACGAATAGCCTCCAGTCTAAACGAGGTTTTTATCAAGCCTATATAACACAATTTTCGATCCATCGTAAACAAACATATCTGCTCTGAAATGTATCGTAATGTCAACAAATGTAAACATGTCACGGAAATCAACGAATTTTAACGAAACTTGGTTATAAGTAACCAACAATTTGAGATGAATTGTTTGAACATTATTTTTTTTTATCGATACTCGTATTTAAGTAGATATTCTGTTTTTAATAAAACAGTATTATATACTTATTTCTAGCGGCCTGATTATTTACGATAAATTTTTATTACGAAAATTCGGCAGAATTCGAAAATGCCGGTAGAAATAAATATATAATACTGTTTCATTAAGAACAGAATATCTACTTAAATACGAGTATCAATAAAAAATAATGTTCAAACAATTCATTTCAAATTTTCGGTTGCTTATAACCAAGGTTCGTTAATATATATATATATATATATATATATATGTGTGTGTGTGTGTGTGTGTGTGTGTGTGTGTGTGTGTGTGTGTGTATGTGTGTGTGTGTGTGTTCTAAGGACGACGTATTTTTTTCATAATACGACAGTTTGAATTTAATGTGAAAATATTTATCTTGATTGAGGGATTTCGTAGATAACTCAATACGATACAAAGTTGTGGTAAATGTCCTCAAAACATTTGATAAAATGTTCCAAAATATGAATTTTTAAATTTCTTTCTAGTCAGCTCGAGAAACTTCTAGTATTTCTTCATAAATATACATGTATAACGTTTCATAAAGATAATTGATAAAAAATTTACTGTAGCTTTAAACAGAATATTTTAATCATATTTATCTGCATATAATGCAAAAAGTCTAACCATGTATGTGTCTTCTCGAGCTATATCTTAAACGATACATAATTCTCTAAAAGTTTTAGTAGTTTAATGTCCCTTGAACATGTACCAAGACATTATTCAATACATTAACAGCACATTCAAATTTACAGTTCTTTTTATTCGCAAACGGTCAGCTGTCTAGGTACCAAAGAGGTTCGACGTTGCTTACTTTCAGTGGTTATAAGAGAAACGGCAGTTTAACGTGTTATGGCCGTAATCAAATCATATTCTCAAAGTTTTACTAAAACTTGAAATAAAAAAAAATGTACATATACATTCACTTTACTGATGCTATACCTACTAAAATGTATACTGTATACTTCTGTTTAGATACATTGCATAGATGTCATATCACACCCTTATTTGATTCACGCTTAAAGTTTAAATATAATGAGGTACATAACCTAACTGTTACTTAAACATTCGTCTGCAACAGTGTGCATATTTTGCGCCAATCATTGAAATATTAATTCCATACAAAGCCTTTTCCTGAATATCACACTGTCTGCATCACTGCATGAGGTATACTCTAATATATATTATGATACCAGTGAACTGTATATTTCAGTTAGGTACTAATTAAAATTTATGAACACTTTTCTCAGTAATTGGATCAGGTTTATGTTTTATTACGACAAATAATTACGTACATACATACATTATATATGTATTTGAATAAAAATATGCAGGTTTCATTAAAAATGACATAAAGTTATTATCATCAATTTTTTATATAATTTTTCATGAGTTCTTTGGATTTCTTTTATTCAGAACTCAAATTATAGAACTGCCTAAAGATTTTGTATTGTCAAGCGCCTTCGGCTATATGTTTAGCCATAATCAAGAATTAATTTTGTTTTACATATAAATTAATATGTATAAATTTTATAAATCATGTATATGTTAAGTTTCGAACAGAGTAAGAACATTGTTACTGTGTTCAAAACTGATGTTTTAAAGTGTAGAATTTCCCTTTTTTATTTATAATGCCTCCATTATTTTTAAACTTCTTTTACTGTGGATGATGCTGTTATGCATGTATTGTCAACAGATATATAACGGATAGTTCTTGATGTGAGTTTAAATGAGATCAGATGGAACAGTTGTAGGAAAGATGCAATGTCAATTTTCTCGTCAATTTTATGATGATGTGGCCAATGTAATTGTTTACAGACTTAGATTTTTGTGAAGCACAGTTCCCCAAAATACATGTAAATTCCTGAACGACACTGGTTCTCTGCAGTTTAGATTTCACAGGTGAATAATTATTATTGAGGATGAGGTTAGCAGTTTTGAATTTTTGTAATGGATTATCATTTTTTTTTTGTATGAGTTAGTGATGTTGCATAATTTCGGATGATATTGCAAAGTGAAGGTTCGTCCTGTTTGTAATTATTGTTCATTTCTTTTTGGGAAAAAGAATGTTATTGTTTTTGTCCACATGTTTGTAGTTGCTGTTTGTTACGTTACGAAGAAAAAGTTTAATATTGTTGTCAAATAAATAACTTGGAAAACCGTTGTTAGCAAGCGCTTGTTTCAAATAATGAAGTTCTTTGGGGAAAGTGTCTGAAAAGTTGAATTCTTGTATGCTCTTGAGAGGAAATATTTTAAATCACCAATTTTTTATCTATGAGAAAATAACTAATAAAATTAAGGTGGCAAGAATTTTTGAGTGGATTTTTATATCCTGAAGTAGTGAAAGTATTGTTACTAAACTGTAGAAGAACATCCAACAATAAGATTTGGTTCTTTTGGCTAAGATCATTTGTGTAGTTGAGAAGAGAACTTTTTTCGAAAATCGTTTTAAGATTACCAATTTCGTTTCTGTTGTCAGCAAAAAAAAGGAAAGTATCATCAGTATATCGAACATATATATTTTCGTTTGGGAACTTTTTTAGAAACTATGATTTTATGCAGACAAAAGTTAGAGAAGCACGGACCAAGAATGTTGCCCATACTTACACCATTAGTTTGCGTGTAAATATTACCATGGTGGACGTGAAAAGAAACTTTAGTGGTACAGTCAAGTAATGCATGTTAAGAATATTAGAGTTGATAGATGAATTATTTATTTATTTGCAGACTTAATTATTATGTCAGTAGTTTCAAGAGACAGGTACGGTAGTAAATAGTTTTTCAACATCAAGCAAGGCGAGGTTGCCTTTGATGTTGTAGATTTAGGAATTTGAAGAACTTCATGGGTTGACTTAATATTATAATTAGTAGATAGATATAGGTGATAATATCATTAAAGAATTTTGATAATTTATATACAGGTGTTGGAATCTGAAAAATTATAGGTCGTAATGGGTATATCATGAGAAGTAAGTATGCTGTTATACATATTTCTGTGTGTGTCTATGCCTTCATTCATATGCATGTGAGTATTGCATATATATAATTAAAATCTATTTTTCCATTTATATGTATTTTTTCTCTTTCGACATTACTCTGTAAAACATCGATTTCTCGTCATATTATCACTTACAAATTAATGTTATTCGGTTGACGCAGTTAAGAAGCACAATTAGCTTTCTTTCTTCTAAAGGCAAAAGCAAGCCATATACAGATCTTGTTTGTCTACCGTTAAATAAGTCAAATAGCCTTATCTACCTTACAGACTAGTCTACGCTCCTAAGTGCACGAGTCACTTCCAATTAAACCCTACACTGGAAACATATCTCTAATCAGCCTAATCTTCAAAATTAGGAAGCAAGGAAAAAAGTATTTTTCTTAGTTTCATTTAATATAAATATGTACATGTATACTTACAGGACTTATGTACATATTCTCAACATATACTTCTATTTTTAAACTATTAAGGAAAAAGCAAAAGTACGTTGAAAGGTTCACCACAAAATTAATAAAGTGCACTTCCATAAAGACATTTAAAGAATATTCCCTTTTTTTTAACACCAGATTCAGTAAATATGCTTATACATGATAATCTTATTATCCGAAAATATATGTTCTGCTGGTAGGATATTTAATTTCTTTTAGTATTCAAATACACATATATATTGACTGATATATTTATTGCAATATATGCTTTTTATTGTCTTTAGCTTAACTCTAAGATCTAGCGAACAAAACTAAGTAAAAAAAAAACAAGTTTTTAAACCTGAATGTTTGTTACGGCTAGAAAATGTGGAATTTATTTCCAAAGTGTATACGAGGAAGATTTTGGAGCCGACATCAACATCCCAGAAAAACTGCAGGTACGCACATGAGATTCAAGAACAGGACAACTAGTGACTAACAAAGATAATGACCAACCAACGAAGAAACATATTACATCAATTTACACCCCAACTTAACATTAGTACTGCTCCATCCACCAGAGAATGTCTTGTACAACATGCAGGGCATTTCCTGGTGTTTTGAGCTCATCAGCCATTACTGAAACCAAGAAATTATTATCAGAATAAAGAATGGTACAATTTGCCTCGAAATTATTATCAGATTAAAGAATGGTCATAAACGTTACGTTTCTAATACGAAGCGGTTTGGAACTTGAACCACATTGGAAAACTCGGCTGACTTCTAAGTTTTTCTGAGATTAGAATTTCGTTACCAGTAGACAGAAAAAGTTTAAAATTTTCTTTGAATTTTCGTAAATATACCAAATATAATACCTTTAACATTTACTACCCCTTGCGCTCACCAGGTTTAAAATCTACTGAGCATGTAAGATACCTGTTACAGATCTCATATTTCCTGTAAAAATCGCAATTATGGAGAGCCTTGAAAAAGCCCTTGGTAGATGTACCTACACAAAAAAAATTTGTGACTCCCGCGTATGTCATTCGACATCATGTATCCATTATTTTTCAGACGATGAGAGGAGACACAGGTTATTCAGTAGTTGTTAGTAATTTCGTTAGTTGTTTGTAATATTTCTTTTAAACTGAAGATTTGTCGCTGCAGTTATCAATATATTGTAAAGGTATTGTCTTTGGTATATTTACGAAAATTCAAAGAAAATTTTTAACTTTTTCTCTCTATTAGTAAGGAAATTCTAATCTGATTTTGCAGACGTTGTTTTCTTTTGCTAGTTTAGACTAGTTTAAAAATATAATCAACTATAATAATAAAATGTATGTATATGAATAATGAAATCAACACAGACAAAAGTAATGGCATAAATCCAAATCCGAACACTCCGGACTTCTTCAGGTTATTGACCTCCAAGGACTCATGATTTAGTAGATAAAATGCGTTGGTTGAATTAATCTAATGACTTGAACCAAAGTGTTGTAAGTTCAATACCTGATCAAAGCAGAAGTGAACAAAAACGTAAAGAGGTGAATTACTAAAAAAAATAAGTGAAACTAAGATATCCGAAAGAGTCATGGTACATGGAACTAGAACAATATGGCCCAGTATACAAAATAAAAGGTTCAGTTCGAAATTCTAATCAGCTGAAAAAAGCTAGAACGTACAACGGCTGAAACATCGTAAATATGACAACAAATAAAAAACAACAGTACGAAGAATGTAAATAGTGTAAATAGTTACAATACCTCATTTCAGCAATATAGACAGATATATTCGTCGCATATAAATAAGTGAAACACCAAAATACTATTATATCAACATTTACATGTTTTTACATAACGTAAGAAACCAAAACCTAACTTCGATAAACTGTTACTTGGCATAATTTAAAATTAATTTTCTTTGTACAAGAAACAGATACAAAAACATGTGTTCACGAACACACAGATATTCATTTAATAAATCGTAGTAAGAACTAATAAGAATGATACTGGAAATTTTTAATTCTCTATTTTTAAATTTTCAAGATAAAAAAAATTTCCAACTGATTAACATTCTTGAACACGTAAGTTTCCTTTGCTGAAAATATATTCAAATATCAGTACAAGTTTATGCAATAATGTCAGACAAGGACATTTCTGAAAGCTCTCCTTAACAAGCATTATAAAACCCAACACAAAGTAATTAAAAATTATTCTTGTTTTTATTCCAATGATAAGTAATATGTACAGATAATTTTACTATTTTAAATGTTTCATTATTAAAAATTAGTAAAAGCAAGCGGTGATTTTGATATAGTGTAAACATGTAATACTCGACGTCTAAGCCAAGTGCTGATCATATTTTCATATTAGTAACAGCTTATTACTCCTAAATATGTTGCAAATTAATAGATTTCCCTAGAAAAAAATTCAGGGCTCAGCAATTTTCTAGAAAACCAAAACCACATGTTATCCTGACGATAGATCATCTAACTTAATTGGCCCGTGAAAAAATCTAGAAAAAGTAATTAAGAACTCGATGGAAAAAGAATTTCTAATTTTTAGAGCTTTACAAAATTGTTGATGTGGCGATAAATTAGTTGTCCAATGTTGAGAAAAAAATAATCAAAATTACTTATTAAATAATATTTCAGAAATAATTGGTGGACGGTATTTAGCGGAACATTTAATAAACCAATTTTTTTAAAATGCTCAGTAAAAAACATATTGTAAAATATGGAACAATGCACAAGAACAGTATTTAAATTGTAAAAGTCTCATCTTTTTTCTACTTGCATAAGCTCATATGTCATAATAGAAATTAAAACTTTCAAAAGATTGCTCTGTTTATTTAGTATGTCTGACAAAAATCCTGATTTTTGCAACAAATTAAATTTAAGAACCAATTTGATTCTTTCTTGAGTGTAAAACACCATATTTAACAATTCAAAAATTCTTGAATTTGATGGTTACTTTGACTAATTTTACTGAAAATAAAAATCAGTTGCTATGAATATAAAAATATCAAAATAAAACAAGGCATAAAAAATGCTATGAATATAAAAATATATTTTAAAAATGCTATGAATATAAAAATATAAAAGCAAGCAATGCATTTGCATTATCAGTATATACCGGATATGTCAAACCTTTTTATTTTACTTCACACAAATTATATTGATAGAACCAAGGAAAGAATATTTGTCTTTAAACAAAATCTTACAGGACAATGACGTCGAAGCACATCTTTGAACCTTTAATAAAATCCTACCTACATTTAGCCAGAAAAATTGATTATATGAATAGTAATAATTCTGGGCAAAGCTTAAGTAATTAACATACATAAAGCTAGAAATTTTAATTGAGGAAGAGTTGGGAGGATCTAATCTATATTACAAAAAAGTAAAAAAAAAGTAGATTAGAAACCCACTGTTCAAGCATTTATTTTTATAAAGAGTAGAGCATAATATTGTAATTTTGTTATTACAATATATATATATATATATATATATATATATATATATATATATATATATATGACTATTTTCGCTCTCACAACCTGATTTAGCACTCTGGAAGAATGGTAGACTTTGAAAAACAGTAGCTACTCTGGCATCTACGCATCGTTCATTAAGCAATGAATTAGAACGCTCTCAGCTATTGGGCCTGTATAATGATAATATACACACTAAAAAGTCTGCCTTCTTTTACCAAGCGCCCATAGCTCAGAGGTAGAATCGCCGACTAACGCCAATTCGGTCAGGTTTCAATCCTGGGTAAAAAAGCAATCGGCTGTCTAACCGTACTGATGAGCTGTGATACAGCGAAACATATCTATCTGCGGATGACTCTATATATATATATATATATATATATATATATATGAACTTAAATCACTGGTGCCCCCTAGGTGTGAGTTTGCACGAGATACTAGATTGGCAACTAGGTCCCACCATTTCACAGTGAAACCGATGAAATATAACCTCAATTTCTACTCCAACAACTTCTTTTCTCGCAATTCCCGCCTGTGGAATTCCCTTCCGCATGCTTGCTTCCCCGACGGCTATAACCTCCAGGAGTTTAAACGTAAGGTCAATAGACACCTCCTAACACACTAACTCACACCCATTCTCTCCAACACTCCCCCTATGTACATCCTAACTCGTCTATCGCCCTATGTAACCCCCTGCGCTATAGTGGCAGTGGAATGCCTTGCTTGGGTGACATGATTAATATCTCTCTCTCTCTCTCTCTCTCTCTCTCTCTCTATATATATATATATATATATATATATATATATTCGAGATTGTATCATGGTTCCTTGATTCTCAAATATGCTTTTGGTGGCATGGACGCTGAAGTTAGATTTCAACTTCGAAACAGCGGTGACCTTTTCAACGATCAAAGCTAAACTCGTCAACCTCTATCATGCAAAGCTTTTAGATTTATCATTAACACTAAAGAAAACAGAGGTAATCCACAAGCCACCTGCTCGTCCAAACAGATTCGGGGTGTCAAATAATCCCCATAAGTTCATCAATTCTCAGACATTCCTATACAAATTGATGAGATGAACTTAAAATATGTGAAGTTATTTACATATTTAGGAAATAAGATGACGAAATAACAAATCGGGTTGCCAAAGTTACAAAGTTGGAAAGTTTTGCAACCGCGTATGAAATAATAGATGTGTCATGCTGGACCCCAAAATATGGATGTATAGAGTATTAGCCACACTTTTGTACGTCTCAGAATCGTGGACCCCATGCTGGTCCTATATCAATTAGATGACTACATTTCACAAAAGATGTCGCCACGCTATCTCTGCCGATAGTAAGTCCAATGCTGATCATCTCACAAAATGCACCAATTTGAAATTAAGACTTTCCTGATAGAGTCACACCTTCAATGGGCTGGTCATGTTGCGAGGACGAGTGAGGACGGAATACCTAAGGTTCTCGTATAAAGCCAACTTGTCAGTAGATAAAGGACTATTGGATGACCGTAGCTCCATAATAAAGACAAGCTGATAAATAAACTCTTAACTGCCATTGTGCCTTATATTAATTTCAAGCGAATTGCCCCGGATAGACATAACTGGAGATATTTATGCCAGAATTGCATCAGAAATTTGGAAGCCAGTCGTATTGATCAGCCAAGAGACAAAATACAAGGGAAAAAAAGTCAGCAACATTCCTCTTGCTATATTTTGAGATTCTTCACAATATGTGGAGTTGTATATAGGTCTCTGTCGCGACTGAAATATCACATACGACACAACATAAAAATCTAATGTAGTTGTCGGATTCTCATAAGTCAAAATCGACAGGATTTCGTGTATGTTCATTAGAATCACTTATACAAAAATAAATTTGGAAAATGTATGAATAGATCAATTCTGTTTCACCTAGCTATGGGTTAAATAGTATGGAATATAGGACTTTTTACTTTTGGTTGTGAAGCAGTCAGATTGAACAATATCTCTGAATTCAAAATCAGAAGATGTTCACTTCAAAAACTTGTCATACATTACGTTCAACGCCTCTCTGTATTGGATTCTTCTGAAAACTTTGGCTGATTCTGAACAAGCCCTTGTCAGCATAATCAAATTATAAATGCATTTAATCAGGCTTTTCAATTTTAAGAATTGAGCTGCTAGAAAAACGAAAACGACTGAAGAGTCTATTATATATATATATATATATATATATATATATATATGTGTGTGTGTGTGTGTGTGTGTGTGTGTGTGTGTGTGTGTGTGTGTGTGTGATCAGTTCAACGCAAACCAATAAACCCACTAAGACAGAAGAGGTTACTAAGTGTTAAATAATATAAGAGAAAAACTGTATTACGGGGAGAGAAAAATAAAAAAATCAGGATTTTAAGAAGACAAGATAACGATTGACTTTAAAATTAAATTTTTTATACTCAAGCTTGACTGCTAACTAAAAAGCCAGATGGGAGTGGCACAAACAAAAAGTGCGATAAGTGACACTGTTATCATAGATCTTATGTTACATCTCGCCATGTCAACTGTAAAATGAGATATCTCTACCAGCCTAGTACTGCGCATAAATTAATAAAGCCTAAGTATCATAAAGTTCATTAGAACAATTATCACAAAACTATTTCTATAAAAGACAAAAGGGAAACTACATTAAATGACGGCGCTGAGAAAGTAAGTAAAACCGTGATATCAGGTCAGGACTCATAACATTGCGGATCCTTTTTCGGATTTCTTTCAGAATCTCTCTATATATATATATCGCAGAAGTGCCAAACCAGATGAGGCAGCAATATTCTAAGCAAGGATGTATGGTAAACTTATAAATATATGAAATAAATTATGACAAGAAAAATTGTCTAGCACGATGCAGGCAACCAACTTTACTAGCAAAAGATATAGCAATTGTTTCATTTAATCCTTTCCTATCATTTAAGTGGCAAACGTTATTCTAAGAAGATGAAATGCTCACTTCTTCTGGAGGTTAGAATTAGTCATACCAATAGAATGGGTTCTCTCAGATTAATAAAGACAGCAGTTTCGCTTTGAAAGCGTTAATATTTACAAGATATTCCTTGCTCCACTTAACAACTGAATGCAGATAACTTTTGAGATCATCTGCCAATTTGACGTTATTGACTTTCTATTAAAACAGAATTAAATGGTTGTGACATCAGCATAGATACCGAGTTGGGAACTGATACCACCAGGAAATAAATTGATGGCAATTAGGAACAATGTCAGTCCAAAGTTGGAACCCGAATGACGCTTGCATCAATGCAAAAAGATCTAAAAGGGTAAACAGTCAAGAGAACCTTCATTTAAAGATTCGATTGTAAAAAACGAATTATAATAATCGTCTCTAAATATGGTAACATTGCAACGTTTAAAGAACACTAATATGCCAAACCCTTTCAAGTGCTGATAGAAGGATCAGATGGTTCACTCGAATTCTTAAATACAGAAACTACCGCGGTGAATTTTCAACAAGTAAGAAAGCAAGAAGAGGCAAGGAACTTATTGTACAGTTTAGGGAGAACAGGAGTCATTTAGAAAGTTCATTTTTAAGAACTGTGCAGGGTTACCATCTAGTCTACATGTTTTGAGAGGATCTAGTTTAGAGATGATAGGAGAAACAAAGGACTGATTTATATGCATATAACTTAATAGGCACAAGTAGAAAATCAGTGAAAGTTATTGTAGATGACTCAAGAGTAGAATTTGATGAGAATTTACGAGCATAACATTCTTCTTTATCAACAGAAGTTAACACATCAAATTGCCTAAAGAGACAAGGTATAAAAGACATAGTCTTATTTAAGACACGATTACAGAGACGCCACTAATCACGAATGCCAAATTTGTTAGACGCTATGATGTGCTTCATTTTATCGGTAAACAAAGAGACGTTTGTTGCAAACATACACAGATAGGTGGTTTCTGTTGTGATCGGAACTTTCTCGCTGGAACTCTGGTATAGCCTATAGGCTGGAGCAGTATAATACGTTTGTGTGTTCCAAGGAGATGATTGTGGTTTCACCTGGTATTTCCGATAAGGAAAAAACCATCGATGCTGGCTTTGTAGCCAGGAATAATATTGTTTTCTTTGTAATACTCCTGAAATGTTTCAGTATTGGGGTCCTCACAAAACATGTAAGACCTGTAAATCGATACAATTCCTCTATTTGATCGAAACATTCAGTGGATTCACAGAATAGAAGGCTGTTTCCAAAGGATGAAAAGATAAAGTCTATATTGATGATGCTATGAGCTGCTGTGCGGTTCACAAAGCAGGTATACATTTTCATATTAAAGAAGTAAGCAATTAATTGGAATTGTTTAATGCTAACATTGAATCATTTTCCAGAACGAAAACCATACTGGGTCGGGAAGAGTTGACTTTCATCAAACGAAAAGAACCCAGTTAATATAAAGTTCATTAATTCTTTCACCACAATGAGCTCAATTGTGATACTTCTGTATGCGAGAGTGTTTTGAGGGTTGCTTTCCCTTTTCAATGATGCATTAAGGCGTGATAAAACTCAATTTGTAGGAATACATTTCTGGTTCATGACTTCTTCCATAAAATAGAAAAATATCTTACTGTAAACAGGGGAGAAAGAAAGCTATTTTCAAAATTTTAGCCTCGATGTCGAGTGACATTTTATTATTTTTTATTGCTGTTTATGATTTGAGACGGTCTTTGAAATGATTGAATGAATAGTAGTCAGTCAGTTAAGTGCCATGCGCGATACACGCTTGGGTGATCATGTCTCGAAAGAGACATGACTGACTGGGCAGAAGATAGGTTGCCATTGCTTTCTGCGGTAGACTGGTTGCCGACCATGCCTATAGAACCCAATCTGTCCTATTATTTAACCCATAACTGGAGGGAAGATACGGATTAATACCTTTCCCAAGGGTATTTGCGCGTAAGTGAATGCAAGGAATTCAACTGGAATTCGAACTCGGTTCTCCGATTTCTCTTTCCGAGCCGATATCCACCGCGCCACAACGCACATATATATATATATATATATATATATATATATATATATATATATATATATATATATATATATATATATATATATATATATATATATATATATTTTTGTTTTTTGTTTTTTTGTTTCTTATATTTACTCTGGGGGGATTAAAATGTGATTTAAACTTTTTATTTTTTTAGACTAGCTTATTTCGTCAAAGGGGTTTAGATTGTCTAATATTATTGTGCTTTTTCGCTTTTCTTCGCATTGTCTATGTTGCTTGGTTTTATCAATTTAATTTTCTATTTTCCACGAGATTTTGGTTTCTTAAATATTTTTTCATATTTTCCCTTCCATTTTTCTCTTCTGTTTGTTTATTTCTTATATCAATTTTTAAACACAGGATTGACGTCCCATGGGTGTATCTTTTTCCTTCTAGGTATTCTTGGAATGGTTTCACGTGCTTCAGCTGATGATGATATGATAGCATTATTTATATTTCCACTGTGTTTTAAGTAAGATTTACTGACATCTGTTTGGACTCTTGTTTATTTCTGAATTCTAAACTTATCCTTTCATTTTAAGAGCTTGAATGTTATACTTCAGCGTTTGTCTTGGTTTATGTAGGCAGAAGATATCCGTTTCAAAGGGTGATGGCCTTTTTTCCGTCAAAGAAGGAGTGGTGTTTAAAAATGCTTGAAGTTGCATTAAAATCTCCTTTAATGCACATTTTTCAGGTTTTTTCTAATATACATTTAATTCTTTTAATGAAAATTGTGTAGGATTTCACTTTTTTTCGAGACGGAGCTTTTTTAGTTAAGGCATAAGATGATTTTACTTACAGCCAACAAAAAAAAATTGCTGGCAGCCATTTGTCTTTCTGACTGGTGTAAATTATTGTTTATTACAATATCTGATGATTTTCATATTGCAATTCCACATCAATATTTTCTCCTTGTGACCTATGCAAAAGAAATGGTATCACAAATTGGTAATAGATTTATAACCAAGTCGGCGCTCCTCTTCTATACAGAACGCATCAAGATTTGCTTTAATAAATTTTAATAAAAGTAAGTTGCTTCCTGAAATAGTGTCATCTTGACTGAACATTGATTTGTCTAATTTTCCATTTGAAGTACGTTTTAATTTTGTATTTTGATGTAGATATTTGAGATAGCTGAATAGGTCATTTCCTTTATATATATATATATATATATATATATATATATATATATATATATATATATATTCAGAAATTATAACATGGATATGTTATATTATCACTAAAAATTAGCTATTTTGTTGCGACACCTCTTGTGTCTTGTCAACTTAACTTGTGGTTTATCACTTGACAAGACACAAGAGGAGTCGAAACAAAACAGCTACTTTTGTAGTGATATTATAACATATCCATGTTATAATTTCTGAATAAATATTATTAGCTCAACTTTGTCTTGAGCACTTTTTTAAGAATAGTGTTTCTTTGTATATATAATATTATTCAATCTATACGTACCCTATACTTGGTTATATATATATATATGTGTGTGTGTGTGTGTGTATGTGTGTCACTTCAAATCTCTCTTTCACAGATTCCTCCATTACTTCTTTAGAAAATTGCTTTGTTTACTTTTGAATACGAATCTATGATGAGTGGGATTTTGCTTAAAGTCACTTTTCAGAATTTACTTGATCGCTAAAGCTTCTTCGTTGCTAAATGGATTAAGGCATGTTGAGTCTAATGATGATTTCCCTCTGCCCAGGGGAAGACAGGATAGAATCCTACCAGAAACCTCATATTTTCTTTAATAGAACTTCTTGAATATTTATACTTGTGAACGAAATAAATATACTGTTTAATATATAAATGAAGCGCTTACTCCAATACGAATATCACCAAAACATAACGATTAATGTAATAAAGATTTGTCGGATTAATAAATGATAAATTCAGTATATATATATAGTGTAACGGGGCAGCAAATAATTTTCTAAACATATACTGTTAAATATAACAGACAATGAATGTCTATTATGTTTAATTATGTGCCGTTCTAAACATCGTATTTTGGCTTTAATTTCAGGAGAAAATAAAGCCAAAAATTGTCCAACATAGAACAGGTAAGAATTTGGCCTCCGGATTTTGAGATGCGCAAGATATTTTGTTCATAGATTACATTGAGAAAGGAAGAACCATCTATAGTGAATATTATACTGCATTATTGGTGCGTTTGAAGAAAGAAATCACCAAAATGGTCACAAAAGAAGAAGAAAATGTGATTTTTCACAAAGAAACGCACCATGTCACATGTCGATCGCAACAATGGAAAGACTACATGAATTTCACTTCAAATTGATTCCACATCCACCCTATTCTCTAGATCTGGCCCCCAGTGTCTACTGCCTATTTGCAGATTTCAGAAGAATGCTCTAGAGAAAGAGATTTGGCTCTAATGAAGAAGTGATTTCGGAAACTGAGGCGTATTTTGAAGCCTATGACAAATTGTTCTGCAAAAATGCATCGAATTGTTAGAGAAGCGTTGGAATCAGTGCATTTTCCTAGAAGGAGACTATAGTGATGCATAAAGTCAAATTTTGACTAAAATTTGTTATTTTCTCAGTTAGGACAGGGATTTATTGAGTGTTGCTTTAATATAACTTTATCAGTATAATACAGTAATTAACCGATTTTAAAATATATTTTAAGATGGCTGTCCCAATCACACTAAACATGCCGTGGTGTAATAAACTGATCATGGAGCATTATTATCTCAGCAAGTTTTGTTACTTTGCCATTCAGTCAGTCAAGTGCCATACGTGACACAAGCTTGGACGATTGTGTCCCGAAAGAGACATGACTGAACTGCGTAGAAGTTTGTTCCGAAGTAAGTTGACATTACTTTCTACGGAAGACTGATTGCCAACCAAAACTGTAGAGCCCAATCTGTTCTGCTGTTTAACCCTTAGCTGGATAAAGAAGCGATGGATTTATACCTTTCTCAAAGGGTATTTGCGAGAATGTGAATATAACGAATTCAACTGGAATTCGAACTCGGATTTATCGTTCCGTTCTGATACTCAGATGAAAAATTATATGAACATCGACTTAGATGAATAAATTAAATGAGCTATCTGATGGCATTTCAATAATTTCTCAGAACAATATTATAATTGTTGTTGCTTTAATCGTAATATTTTTTCAAGACATTAAATAAAGGAAATATATTATCAAGTTCTGATTATATCATTGATTAACAAGGCTAGTTTGATATTTCTGTTCGCTTGTTCAATAAGACCAAAAAAGTGCTTTCTATTATCACAGCATTTTTAAGAAAATGGTACCCTATTTAATGCATATTTTCATCTCATATTATTTCACAGTTAACAAATTATAAATTTGTTCGAGCTATGAAAGAAAGTATCTTAGTATTTCAAACTAAGTTTTAGTTAACATTCTCTAAAAATGAAAATGAAATGAAGATAAAGAAAATAGAGTACTGAGATAATCGTGAACAGAAACTACAAAAATGAGGTTATTGTGTTGAAAAATCCTTATTATATATTGCTAATTAGATTACTTGAAATATGATAGTATTATTACAATTAGCATATCAATGATCAGTTGCTTATTCCGCTCTCGCCATTGTACACTTAGGATTTAATATTAGAATCCCTAGTTCTTCTGTTTCATTAACACTTGCTATAAACTTACTGCTTGCTTTAAGTAATTCTGGCTATATGCTTATTTGAAGTTGTTTTGTAAATGTACATGGAAAATACCTGTATATTATTCAATCTGAACTAGCTTTAACAGAACAGTTGCTGCGGGAACTGATTGATCAAATTCTCCGACACAAAAACCAAGCTAGCGATTGTCAGTCATCACCGAGCTGACTTTGAATTGTAGTCTATCGCAATGCATGGATTTATCAGTAATGTCCTGTATCTTGAGCTCCTAATGTGATTTAAGTTTACTCCTGATCTCAAGCGGAACTCGAGCATACGATGCTAAAAAAGAAGTTCGGTTCCCTGTACCGCTCCAATATGTACCTGACTTCTGCTATTCTTTAACATTATAAGAGACCGAGTAGACCGAAAATAGAGTACATCTGCCATATATGAGTAGGGGCTGCCAGTGTTCACTTTCCATTCTCGATAAAGACCAAAATTGTTTGCGAGGTCTTGTGGGTGACCACTCATTTTCTACCCTATCATCCCTTTCTTGTAGACGTTGCAACATTTTAGATGCTCTATCGCTACTTCCATATAAAAGTGTTCAGATGAAATACATTTTTAGGATCTACGAGTTTTAACCTTCAGAGATAATACCCTCATGTCATGCAAATTGTAGAGAACCTCTCTCATTCTCTTTGTATACCACTGTTGATATGTAAGTTTTACTTGATTGACTTTTTCTAACGAACCATTACTTTGTGGAAACAACTCCCAAGTGGATGTTTCCCCGATTACTACATTCTTAATCTGTTCAAGTCTATGATTAACCGTTATCTTTTTTTTTTTTTTTATAAGCGTTTCACCCCGAGCAAGGCATGTCACTGCCACTACTGTGCAGGGGGCTACGTAGAGTAGAGAAAGGCTGATTAAATATAGGAAATAACAGAGGGTGGGTGATAGGCGGGTGAGGATACCGAGAATGAGGGTTGGGTAGATGAGAGTGTTGTGAGAATAGTTGGGAGTTAGTGTGATAGGAGGTGTCTATTGACCCTACATTTAAACACCTGGAGATTGTAACTGTCGGGAAAGCAGACTTGTGGAAGGGAGTTCCACAGGCGGGAAGCGCGAGAAAAGAAGCTGTTGGAATAGAATTTACGGTTACATCTTATTTGTTTACCCCACATATCCTCATAAACTTCCTCTTCCCCTCTTAATCTATAATTCATTACGTGTAGTGGCTCTTGGACCTTATATAGGGAAACAGTATTGTAAAAAAACGAAACACAAGATTATCTATTCCATGTGAAAAATGCTTTGAATGAACGTGTGACAAACTTAGTCAAGTAACAAAAGAAATATATCTAGTCTATGAAAAAAAGACTATGAGCAAATTTCCTTTAAAAAGTAGCTGAAGATAAGAGATATGAAATGTAAATTCAAAATAAGAACAGCATTTTCTTTTTTGGGTGTGACTCTATAAGAGAATATGAGCTTTGCTTACGAACAAGCTCGGTGCAGACGATAAAAGTAGTGAACAGATGGAGAGCTTCGTTTGAAAATGAGGGAAACGATGGAGTAGGGGTAGGTGCTTGCTAAGAAGAGTCGAGACGATTCTTGTCGCCACACATCCGGGGAGGCGTGGGTCAGAAAGTGCATTTATGAATGGCGACCAAGTTCTTTTGGGAATGGATCCCTTTCAAAGAAAGAGAAACGCTCCAACATACAGAAGGAGTGAAAGAGGTCGTCTGAATTGGGCGTGAAAGATAAGGATCAGTGTAGGGCCCATACAGCACTGAGAAGGACGGGTGTAGGTCGAGGCCCGTTTATATAAAAAGAATCCAGTAAAACAGTGAGCGTGATAAAAGGTTGGTAATGACACAGGTCGAGATGCAAATCAGATGGAAATGAGTGTATATAAAGGAGAGATGCATTATCGCCGAATCAGAATGTACAATGTTAATGAATCTGCATTCTAGGTTCTCTTAAATTCTTCCAATTATACTTTTTTACTCATTCATTTTGCCAGACATTCATTAGTTTCTCTTCTAAATTGAGAATTACTGTAGGATTTTCCGTTTGCGAGATGTTTTCTCAGATATGTTCAGAGATCTTTTTCAGATAAATGATCTGAGCTCGAGTGACAAAGGAAATGAAACAAAATTTACATGGTTGAATGTTATGACTAGAAATCGCTGGTGATATGCACAAAAATTCTGACGTTAAACTAACGCAAAAGTTGCTCTCTTCTTATCAACACAGTTTTTAAAGTAATTACTATAGAAACATGCTAATTTTTGTGAGAGTTGGGAAAAATAGATAGAAAGAGGAACTAATTTTAAAATTTGTATATCATATATCTTGATGACTGTAGTTTCTATCCAGAAGTTGATGTACTTTGTTCAAAAGTCGCATTTTTTATCAGTTCGGAAATCATTTTCCAGTCAGTGAAATAATTTAGTAGTATAGATATTCAAAAATAATATTTGTAAATGTGAAATTATGAGAAAGTATAGCTTTAAAGACTATCAAAGTTTAATTCATATCAATTTGCCTCGAGATGAAGTTAATTTCCTCATAAACAAACAATTTTAAGTATACGTTTTCTTCAAGTGCAAAAAATTGTTTAAACATCCTGCAAACTGATCAGTTTTACGCATTTAAATATTTTCCTGTGTGTTTTTTTTTTCGTTTATATTCAAGCAATTATGTCAACTTCCTCCAGTGATAGCGGTTGCCTTTTACTTGCTTGCTGAAATAAGTTTACATCCGGCACCCACATATAGTATTTGAAACCACGTGACACACAATATCACAATTGACAGTTACAAAGTCACAATTCGAAGAGCAATAATGAAGTGGAAGCTGTTGTAATGCAATATCATCGTAATTTTAACATATAAATAAATAAATTCATGCTAATGCTCTCATCTCTGTTGTATTTATCTCGACGTTTCAACTGTTCTGCTATCCGGTTTTCTTCAGGTGTTTGTCGATTCGGGTAACCTTTAAAGAATTCCGGTGTTAATGAACAAATCATCTTGGTTAATTGGTCAGTTACTGCCTGTCCTATTTCTACTGAATCTATGTATTTGCTACTTGGTGCATAGATTTCTTGAACTCACAACCACTCAAAAACTTATCCACTTGGTTTAAGTCAGTCAGTTAAGTGCTATATGCGTGATCATGACTCTTACGAACCATGACTGATGAGAAAAAAGATTTTCCCGTAGTAGGTTGCTATTTCTATCTGCGGTAGACTGGTTGCCAACCAAGGCTATAGAACCCACTGTGTCCTTTTTTAACCCTTTTTTGGAGGGAGAAGAGATTGATTAATACATTTCTCAAAGTCATTTGCTCGTAAGCGAATGCAACGAATTCGACTGGAACCCGAACACGGCTCTCCAATTTCTCATTCCGAGCAAACAACCATTGCACCACAACGCACATATTTATATATATATATATATAACTGGGCTTAACCTGACTAAATTTAGGATGCTTACTATTGCTATTCAGCGTAGGATGTGGTTTCCGGCTTTCTCTTCTTCAATCTTCTTACTTTGTTTTTTTTTTTTAAATTGGAGTAGATCTATCTATCGCCCTGTTCACACTCCACCCACGTCTATTGAACAGGTGAAGAGGCTCATCCCTTGTTCCCTGTTTCGGTTGTGGTTTCCGGCTTTCTCTTTTCCAATCTTTTCACTATTACGTAGCCCCCTGCACATCAGTGGCGTTACCGCCTTGCTCGGGGTGATACGATTAAAAAAAAAATATCTACGAAAAACAAGTGAGCTTTGTCTCATTTGCCTCTGCTTTGCTCTGTCTGTACACGACACACATTCTTATTTACCAAACAATTCTCTGTGTTCTTATATGTTGTCAACGATTTGTTTATTCTGAAAAGGATAGCGATAATATTAATTTTAAAGAACACTAAATTTATTCAGGGTAGATTCATTTAATATCACGCAAATACATTTACACGATCAAACACCTAAATGCACATGCATACGCAAACATACTCAAATTTACGTCCAATGTATGCTAATTTATAATCATTAGGAAAAATAATAACATATGCATTTTGTTCACAATCCTATGTAAGTTGGTTCATGATAATTTAAATTCCGTGTAATGCGTAAATTATATTTTACCAGTTACAAATCGAACTGATTTCGTTCACTGAAAAGTAGGCACATAAGCATTTTGTGTACTGATCTATGCGAATATATACATAATGCCGTCTTTCTATATTCCACCTGGCTTTTAAATGATAACAAATTTCATGACCAACATGAGAGAAATATATATATATATATATATATATATGTGTGTGTGTGTGTGTGTGTGTGTGTGTGTGTGTGTGTGTGTAATTTTGTTTTTCTCTGGTTCCCCGTCTCCGCCGCTGAATAATAATGATCTTTCGTTATTTCCATTTTAAAGGTAATTTCCCTTCTCTTTGAATTTAGTTGGTGTATATACACTATTTACACATAAGTTACGTTCGATATAACATAATAAACTAGCGACTTGTTATGAAATATCTATTTTACCAATAAAACTTGTTGACTGCTTGATGATTGCATGCAAACGTATGAAATAAGTATTAGTAGTCGGTTAATCTATGCTATAGAGTAATTAAGAAAATTATATATGTATATATATATATATAGTATTGTGAATATTTATAGTATATATATATTTTCTTAGGATCAATATAAATGTTCAATATAAAAGGTTTCTGAATTGCCTATGAACTTGAAGATCTTTCGATACCCTATAGGATATAAGGATATATGAATTAAAGTCGTGAACTGGAAAGCCATCCAAGTCGTACAATTCGAATCGTTGCTTTAATTCAATGAAAACAAGTTGAAAGCATAACGTGCCAAGCAATGCGTGCACAGTGAAAATTATCACGTAATTGATTCTTCAAGAAAAATTAAGTTCATATTTAACTCATTAATATAAAAACATTTTATATCAACATTTAATCAAATAGAAAATCTCATAAGACCAAAATTAATCTCTGTTTCTGTAATTTTTTCTTTACATATGAAAAGAAACTAAAATCTGTTGTACGTTTTAGGGGAATTTTGGTGACAAATGGATAATATATAAATATAATTTAAAGTAATTTTCAGAAATAATTTATTTTTACTGGGTAATGTACGTCATTACACTCTAAAACTTTGAAGTTCCCTAGAATTATAGTTTGACTTTACTACTGAAAAGAAAATATCTTAATCCTAATTATAGTTATAGAATTTTCGGAACTATATACCAAGACTTGAATGTTACAATATTTGCCTTTTTATCCCATTATAAAAATCCCGTTCTAGGATTGCTATCTATTAATAGATAAAAGACCAATATTTAGTCATTATAAGCAAGGTATTAAGCACAAAAAATGAACAAGGATAAGTTCATTTTTGAGAAGAAGCAGCTTCATTTGTTTCATTTGTACTGAATGGTGAAAAAACGAGATCTATCTAAACAAAGATCACAAACATTGGTGTAAATGCTTATCTATACTCTCTCTCTCACACACATACACACAAACACACATACGCACGTACACACACACACACACACACACGCACACACACATACAAAAACATATATATATATATATATATATATATATATATATATATATATATATAATCATATCACCCCAAGCAAGGCAATCCACTGCCACTATAGCGCATGGGGCTACATAGAGCGATTGGGTATAGGAAATGTCAGAGGGATGTTGATAGACGAGTTAGGAGGTACGTAGGGAGAGCGTTGGAGGGAATGGGTGCGAGTTAGTGTGTTAGGAGGTGTCTATTGACCTTACATTTAAACTCCTGGAGGTTGTAGTCGTCGGGGAAGCAATCATGCGGAAGGGAATTCCACAGGCGGGAAGTGCGAGGAAAGAAGCTGTTGGAGTAAAAATTACGGTTACATTTCATCGGTTTCACTGAAAAGGGGTGAGACCTAGTTGCCACTCTAGTATCTCGTGCAAATTCACACCTGGGGGGCACCAGTGATTTAAGTTCATCCGAGCAGAAGCTGTGAAAGTACTCACAGAAGAGGCACAGGGAAGCCAGGTCATGCCGGTGAGAGAGTACCTGCAGGCGGTGAGCTAGGTCGGTATCGATCACATGACAGATTCTCCGCTGTATTTTGTCAAGAAGCCCAAGCAGGGGTACCCGACCAGATGTGGCAGCAGTATTCAATACACGGGCGGACGGTAGATTTGTATATGTGCAGGATAGATTCAGGCGGAAAGAATTTCCGGGCCCTGCACAGAGAGCTGACTTTCATAGCAGCGGATTTAGCAATGGATTCGACGTAGTCATTCCAATTGAGGTCCGCTGAGAGTGTCAGGCGAAGCAGGCGTAGTGACTTACTCTCTGGGAGGCAAGCCTGTTCCATGCTAATGTGCGGTTGTCTGTGGTGATTAATTGACAGCAGCTTCGTTTTGGAAGAATTGAATTTTACGAGCCATTTCTTACCCCAATCCACCACGGATTGGAGGTCCTTTTCAAGCTCGGCAGCGAGGTTTGCCTTGTCACCAACACCAGATTTTTGATAGAGGCGAGAGTAAACTGTGGTGTCCTCGGCGTACATACCTACTTGGGATGTTACGGCATCGAGGAGAAAGAGCGTAGGACCTAAGATAGAGCCTTGGGGGATACCCACTTGTGTAGGATAGTACTGAGAGCCATGTCTCTTCAATACCACCTTCAGAGTGCGGTTAGAGAGGAGTGACTGGATTAGGTCCAACATATATATATATATATATATATATATATATATGGTAATATTTTTCTAATATATGTTTGTAATAAAAATAGAACCGTTGACTTTCGATACTAACTTATTAGCATCTCATCAAGCAGTCATATATATATATATATATATATATATATATATATATATAACGAACCGCCGTTCACAGTAGGAAGTAATACTGCACAGAATACACAAAAATGACTTCAAACATTCCGCTGATTATCATTACTTGTTTTAAAAATCAAATTCTACGGGTCAGATAGATAGATAGATAGATAGATAGATAGATAGATAGATAGATAGATAGATAGATAGATATGTTTATTATGCAGTAATTCAATGAGGAGATGACTGGAGAGAATCCACTTTCTAGAAAAGGTAATGAATAAAATATAGGAATCTGAAGCATTGTTTTACTTTGGGCAATGCGAACAGAAGAAAATGATATGTCCTCAGAAGATAAAAAATTTCTTGGCTCAGCTGAAAAGAAATTTTAGACTGGTTTATGAATAAATAATCTTGTAATATTTATGTTGACAAGCAAAATAAATAGCTTTCAAATCTATTTTATGCATCATTATTGAATAAATGCATTTTATAAAAATGCATATTGACATTTTATATAATAAATACAATGTCATTTATAGGAATAACGAAAACCTGAGACATTGCGGTTCATTTCATTTATCAGTTCACACACACACAAACTTACACACACATTCGCACACACATAAGTAAAAAGAATCATGAGAAAGACCATGAATTATTATTTTCAAATAAAGCGCTGCTCATGTAAGGAAGATTTCTAGTATAGAGCAATCCAATGACAACTTTTAAATACAAAACTTGCTTTTTATTATATAATTTTTCAGTATCTTTGATGAAAGAGACTGGATATCAGATATTTAAATTATTCATCCATATTTTTCTCTTTTTATGTTTTGGTATTTCTTCAGTATATTCTAATAAAAAAAACATTATTTGAACAGTTTTGGAAAATATTTTGACTACATCCAAGAATTTGATATTGTGCTATTTTGATTCATTTTCTGTAATAATGAAACATATTTATATTCTTATCTTTGAAAGGAAACTTGGCAAAATACAACCAAAATTATGCAGAAAAAAAAAGAAAATATTTGGTGGCATTGTGAACAATAATTCGAGTTATATAAAAATTATACATTTCTATTATCAACACACACACACACACACACACACACACATATATATATATATATATATATATATTGAACAGGTGAAGAGGCTCATCTCTTGCTTCCTGTTTAGGATGCGGATTCTGGTTTTCTCTTTTCCAATCTTCTCACTTATTTTTTCATTTGGAGTAGATAGACTAAACTATCGCCCGGTTCACACACCACCCACGTCTATTGAACAGGTGAAGAGGCTCATCCCTTGTTTCCTGTTTAGGATGCGGTTTCTGGTTTTCTCTTTTCCAATTTTTTCACTCCTATGTACCCCTCTGCACATCAGTGGCGTTACCGGGGTGATATGATTAATATATATATATATATATATATATATATATATTTCCTTTCGATTTATAGAGGGGTTCAGCAATTTATCAGTGCGACACAAATATAATGATTGTCTAAATAGAACTTCACATATGGCATGGATATGTGATATTTTTTTTCTTTTTCACAACAAGCCCTAATAAAGGTTGAAACATCTTTTATCATTTCTGTCACAACATTTAGAAGCTGGAAATATCTAAAAAGTATTAGGTCAATTCAAAAGTTAACTTTACTGGTGTAAATTAAGTCCAAACTTTAAAACTTTAAAATCTATATATACACAGTATTTTCGGTCATCAGAAAGACAAACAGATCCCGACATATAAAGTCACAAATTTATTCGTCTGAAGAAAGTCAGCTTTGGACTGGAAACACGTGTAGCGAAAAAATTACCATATGGAAACTCAATGTATAATATAAAAAGCAAATAATAATAATAATAATAATAATAATAAATCGACACTTTAAACAAAACTTTCATGGCTTCTTGCACTTTTCCCATCTATACGAATTTATCTCGTTGGAACAACACATATTTTCTGTTTTCAATATATATATATATATATATATATATATATATATATATATATATATATATGAATTGCTTATGAAATTATCTTCACCAAAATCATAAAATTCTTGAGATATCTTGTTTTTAAGTTACAAAATATCTATTTCTGATAATGTTTTAACTTACTACATAACATATCATGGGCAAATATGATTTTTTTATTGAATTGTCAGAGATGAGACGTTCCATCGAGTTAACAATATATTTGGTTCAACAGATGAACTACTGTATTTGAGAAATATTGCTCGATCTCTAAACATAATACAAGCCATTTTGTCGTGTGCCACTTTTGGAGAAAACACTCCCCTTTATGTTTTTAGTATAGCAAAATTATTTTCTTGCAATTTTCACCTTTGTACGATCAAACATTAGTTGCAACAGATGTATAACTGCTTATTTGCTTTGGCGTCAAATTTTCATTTGCAAATCTAACGGCTCACTTGTTAATGTTTTAAGAAGAAATCTGATACTAGAAATATATTGATCCATGTTATCATAAAAGTTTGCTCTAATAGTGAAAGGTTAAGTCGAAGAAACAGCTAGGAAAATGATCTCTACTACCACAGCATTCGCTACTAGTCCCAAAATTTGGATTTATATTCAGTAAGATTTTGCAATTTAATGCAAACCAAATTTAACAGGATTTATCATTGGTTAGTTTGAAAAATTACTGTTATTATTCTAAGTTAAATGACTCTTGTTTGATTATGAAACGGAATTATTTTATGCTAGCAAGCAGGCGGGATAAACGCAGCCTGTTTATATATCTTCCTTGTTCTTGTTTAGGTTATGAAAGGTATTAGGGTATTCTTCCCAATTCTCTTCATCTTTGTAGTGCAATGAATATCGACTCCGAAATGAGAAATCGGAGAGCCGAGTTGGAATTCCAGTCGAATTTGTTTCATTCACTTACGCGCAAATAACCTTGGGAAAGGTAATAATCCATCATGCCGCCCTCCAGCTATGCGTTTGATAGCAAGACAAATTGGGTTCTATAACCTTGGGTCGCGACCACTCTACCACAGAAAGTAATAGCAAACTACTACGGGAAAATATTCTACCTAGTTAGTCATGTCACCAAAAAGACATGATAGCCCAAGCGTGTATCACGTATGGCACTTAACTGATTGACTAGTAAAAGTTTCTAAATGACATGGGTATTTTAAGTTTGTTTTGATTATTTTTCCGAAACGCTTTTTTCAAATATTTATGTTTCTATCGTAATAAGTGGTTGTTTTTTGTTTGTTTGTTTGTTATTTTAATAATATTGTTTATCGGGTAATATTCTTTTCCCTATTTGACGTTTACTTAGTACTTCTCCAAGTTAAATAAGAGTTCTATCACTGCTTTGTATTTTGTCTTCCTTGAAGTTATCGATTTAGGTTAATTAGAGTCAGACGTGAAAGATGCAGGAGTAGAAGAAGCTAATAAAAGACAAAGGACGAGAAGGTGATGAAGGAATTACCTGTCAATCAGACAACGTTTGTAAGCGGGAAGAACAAAAAATACTTTCGAAAATAGGAGAGTAGAATCAAGAAATCTGAAGACGTTAAGAATATCGAATGTCGAATCCTTTGTTTACAACAAAACGAATTTGCCAGGTTTCCTGAAAATGATGTCTCAAAATTGAATCCGACGCTAACACAAAATCAAACAAGTTTATGCCCACCAATAGATGCTGACACTGAAGCATATATCAACGCACAAAAAAGGGTACGTTTATATGGGTAAGAGTTTCAGGCTTCGGTGAAGAAAAATCCACTTGAACAGTAATTACCTTGATGCTGATTTTTTATTCAGCAACGGGGGATTTTTTTATGAACATTTTTACGGTTTCTGTATTTATTGGTCTAGTGTGTATTAAATTAGGTGTGAATGTGTACATTTGTTTCTTTTTAAGATATATGTTACTTGATTTTCGTATAATTGCATACTATAATATTTGATGAGGTACACGTATAGGTTCCTTTGGAGTAGAGAGTTGCGAAACATAATGGCTGAACCTAAGGCTAGCTAATTTGTTTCGATGATTATGTGCAATTGATATTTATACCAGTAAAGTTCGTTGTGGTGCAGTGGATATCGGCTCGGAACGAGAAATCGGGGAGCCGAGTTCAAATTCCAGTTGAATTCATTGCATGCACTTACGCGCAAATACCCTTGGCAAAGGTATTAATCCGTCTCTTCCTTCCAGTTATGGGTTAAATAACAAAACAGACTGGGTTCTATAGCCTTGGCTGGCTACCAATCTACCGCAGAAAGCAATGGCAACCTACTGCGGGATAATCTTCTGCCCAGTCAGTCATGTCTCTTTCGAGACATGATCGCCCAAGCGTGTTTCACGTATGTCACTTAACTGACTGATATACTTAAATTTGGACTCATCTATATTTTTCTACAAATGATATGAAATTATTTGCGACGTTTATAGAAATAATATCAAGCAAATGTCGCCTTATTTCTCTCTTGATCGTTTGTTTTTAGCTCAAGCGTTTTTTTCTCGATCGTATTTTATGTTAGAAATGCACTCAAACAAATTGTATTGCATCAATACACACATAAAGTTATAATTAAATAGCAAGTTTCAGCGTATTTAGGTTTAGTGTCCAAAACGACATTTTGATATATTGATTAATAAATGTGATATAAATAAATACGATATGTGATTAAACACGCGTACATACATACACTATGTATGTTTTCAGAGCGTATGCGTATATGCTTAAAGATACACTGTATATTTATAAAATATGTAAATTCAAACAAAATTTGGAATTGCAAACCTAGTCTTTATCTACATATGAACACCTGTTGCTGGTATCACCACCAACATGCCAATAAATGCTTATTGAATTTCCTATGTGTACATTGGGGAGTGAGTAAGCATATATGCAAACGTGAAAATGTTTCCTCATATTTTACAGCTGAATTTATCAATATACGTGCATAAGTTTGTAAACAAACTCTTTAGTATTTGTTAGTATTTATATAGAAAAAGTATTTGCATTTTTTATTGATACTATAATATATTACAAAACACAAATAAAGAGCATGTGAAATGTTGATAAAAGCGTCCAGCAAAAACTGTAAAATTGAATTTCTATGTTGATTCAACGGAAATGTTTATATCAAAAGAAATAACCATTTCCCAGCAGATAGAAGGCATTTACTTCTGTTGAAATAATTGTTGATTTTTAAATGCCACCATGCACACATTTTTGCTGATTAATAAATGTTGATAAGAGATAAATCCCGGTACAATTATTTTATTAAAGGCTATGACAAGCATTTTAAGAATTCCCTTTAAAGAAGTAAGTTTTTTTTTTGTTTTTTTTTGTAATTTTTCTTACGGAAATATATTTTTCTATTATCATATTGAACAAAAATTTGATCCGAAGAGTGACATAGCTGTAAATATGATGGCATATATGTCACTTAAATTAGAGTAAATTTCGATATTTTTAAGTATCAGTTTTTACTTATTGTTATTCTGCTTTCATTTCCTTTCCAAGAGTTAGACGATCAACTACCCGCTCTAAATATTTCGATGTAATCACTTTTTCTTTTGTGTACTTTATGAATTTTACAAGTGCATGGCTATATCGACTATTATAACTTTGTTATATGTAAGAAATACTTAAATAATATTGAATTTTTTTATTAGATGTATCATTGACTAACATTAATAATTTTGTTCGGTATTTTCTAACTTAATTTTAGATGTTTCCCCAATAATACACAGATAGCTGGCCTACAGCCAATTAACTAGTCAAAAATTAACGATGGCTGACACTTATCAGTATTTTGTACTTTAACATTCATTAATATAATTATTTAAAACTGGAACTGTTCTTTCATATATTAAAGAATAAAACTGATAATTGTTGATCCTATAATTCCATATATTATGAAATATAATACTTAACTGTGATAGCTTACAACTCGTGGTAATATGATAAACAAACGACGTCAATATACATATACATATGTATATATTTAGTGTATCGAGGCAGCAGATAATCTTCTAAACATATACAGTTAAATATAAGAGAAAGTGAATGTCTATTATGTTTAAACATGAGCCGTTCTAAACATCGTATTTTGGCTTAAATTTCAGATAAAAATAATAAAATTTCTGCAATATTTGGATCATTTTTTATTAAGTTGGTTCTAAGCTTTCAGCTCACATGAGCCATCTTCAGAGAGGTTGCAAGGACGTTAACATAAAACTTTGCTAAGCAACAATAGCAGTTACCAAAAATAGCAAACAGAGTTTGTAAATTTGTAATGCGGTTCTATGACGTCACACTGCGTGAGCGCTCGAAATGATAAGAGAACCATATACTTAGATGCAATGTAATGTGTTATGACCAGGTTTAAACGTGATTTTATTAAGTGTGGGTTGTTTGGATTTAAAGTAGATGGCCTCCAATATCTGAACGTTCTTTTTACTGTGTCTGTGTGTGAGGATTATTGTATTATCATGTAGAACTAACTTAAAAAATTATCCAAATGTTGAAGAAATTGTTTCTTTTTTTCACCTGAAATGAAAAACCAAAATACGATGTTTAGAACGGCTCATGATTAAGCATAATAGACATTCATTGTCTCTTATATTTAACAGTATATGTTTAGAAAAAAATATAAAAACGAGATAATAACTATACTCGTGTCGAAAAACCTTCCACAGATCTACGAAGAAGGGAAAAAAGAGCTAAGTACATTAACATCAGTAAAAAGAGTTCGGACCGAGTCAGCACGTAGTCCAAAGAAAAAATCCCGACACGAGTAATCAACTAACAAAAAAGCGCTGAATACTTAGGCAGAGCGGAATAAGTAAAGTATACCTAGTGAGCCAGACAGAACTACCTAGGTTTATCTAAACGGATCGTCAGGGAAAGCTGGTCAGCTTTCCCTGACGATCCATTTAGGTAAACCTAGGTAGGTCTGTCTGGCTCACTAGGTATACTTTAGTATACATATATATATATATACGCGTGAACCTTTTAAAATAATGAATTTTACATGCGTAAATACAATAACACGTGCGCATTCTGAACGTAAATCAAGTTCCTCTGAATCACTTACATGAGGATTCGTGTCCAATATTTTACCTAGTTTCATGTAAATGTCTTAGTCAAGTCTATTAAAATGTGACATATTTGGAGAATCGAATATATCGTATATTGTTTGTAAAAAAAATATTTTATATTCTACATACATTAGCGCTCTCCTAAAGCGATTTGCATACGTACGCAGAAAATCATCAAGTAACGATTTCTAAATAAATAAAGAAATTGAGATTAACCAAAAATTCATTCGTTTAATATCTTTATTATATGGAGATTTTTTCTGCATACCTTATGTGTATGTTCATAAAATTAATGTTTGTATGATATTTGCACATTTATATTTAGATTAATATTTAAACACATAAAAATAAGTATTTTGTGGGTGTGATTGCATATCAATAAATTTATATTTGCGTGCTTAAATACATAGCTACGTAATAGCTACGTCATTCGTCGTTTAAGAATAAAAAATATTTAGAACAACAAATATTGTTTTTTAACATAATCTGCCTAGTTGGGGATTAAAATTTATGAATGTACAGACTGCAGATTAAAAACATTAAAAGTCCTTCAAAATTAAATTTGATTATAGTTACATAAAATTTATTATATTTTCCTTGTCTCTTGAAGTTTTTTTTTATTTCATTATGAAATTTCTGATCGCTCTATTTGTTTGGGTAAGAAAGAAATTAAACTTAAACTTTGGTCAGAATTTCTTAGTGACTGTGATATGATGTAAAATATTCTTTTATAATTGTTATAAATAAAAATACTAATAGTATAACTTCTATTTGCACTTTTACGAGCAATCATTTAATCCCACTTGCTTCTTTATGGTTATCTTGCTATTACCATTATAAGATTTGATTTTTCGAATATGCATGCCAGCACAATAAAACAATGTCAATAAATTCAGAATTAAATTGAAAATATCATTTAAGCAAATCTTTTGACAAGACGTCTAATCTTTGTACCATAATCGGTGAAGAAAACTATGCCTAAGCAAAACGGAAACATTGGAAACATAGAAAATAAAGAGGTAATTCCTCACGAAGATATAAATTGACACAACATGTAACACTGAACAAAAATATGTATTAACCAGTTGCCTGAAAATTAAATATACCTTTATTTTTTATCATCATAATCAATATTATCATTGCCCCATTGTTATGGATATTGTGACAATATCTGAAACGAGCATGTTTAGTTAATTTTTGATTATATTTAATCGTTTTATTATTCGTAAGACAAGGAAGTTAAAAACACGCAAGAGAACATTTAGTTTTTGACATCCGCCTGTTAAAAATAAAATTATACTGTTACTGCGTTAAATGTTCCGATGTGTTAACATGCGCGTTTATTATGGCATTTTTTATGAAAAAAAATTTAAACAAGTGATCAAGGTTTCATTCCTTTATAGTAATCGCCGTCTTTGTTTTTTTTTTGTTTTTTTTTTCCAGCTATTTGCTTGTTGTTGGCATTGTTGCTTACTCGATTCTTTGTTAGAGAGGGAATCACACAATTCCTTCTGTGCCTCGGACTCCTGCTGTGTTCCCGCCTCCTTGCAGACGAGGGGTCAGGAAGTAGTTCAAATGTCTACCTGTACCCAAGCAATTTCACTATTTTTTCTCTACCGCCTCTTGTCCTCCTTCTCCTCGGATATAATTATCATGTGTGGACCTTTATGTCCCGTTGTGCTGTATTATGTCTTATTTTTAAATGTATTTGTGGTAGTGGGGATATTATAGTTTTTAACATAAATTCTTTTCTGATTGTTTTTAGTTTATACACATATTTTTGATAAAAATTGGTGGCTTCTCTCATGGCAACTTACCTGTCAGTCACGAGGCCTTCTCATTTTCCTTTAAGTATCTCTTGCCTCCTCTTTTCTCTCAGTTTCTTCATTTGATAATCAGCTTTGACTTCTCTCTAAATTTTACGCTTGTTTTTCTTCTCATATCTTCTATTTTTATCATCGTTATAATTTCTTCTTTCTTCGTCTCCCCTTTAATTTTAGATACATTTTTGTCGCCATCTTACCTAACTAGTGTTGCGGGTCTAAAGCATTTGTTGGTATGCAAAAAGTAACGTTGTTCTAACCTGATAGTTGCAAAAAAATTAGTCAGAACTTGCTTGAAACAAAAAATTTAATTTCAAATGTGACCAAAATTAGCTTATTCTTTAGACGTGTTGGTATTTGAATGGGCATATATTTTTAATCGTGTTACGCAAAGCAAGGCGAAAATGCCATGCGAACTCAGTGTAAATGCTCTGATTAGCGTTTTCCCTAGTGGCGAAGAGAATTAAAGAAAGGACCTCAAGAGAACAGGGTTCAATTAGACAGAAAATGGCGATTGATATTGCATTAAAACTTTTAATTATTGTAGGTGGCAAAGAAGCAAGAAATCTGGAGAGAGTTCCACAGGGGGAAAGTGCGAGAAAAGAAACAGGATGGAAGTGGTGATTGAATTCACAGTAAGTTCAAAAGTAAAACGGTGAGATCTCGTTGCTAATATAGAAGCACGCTTAAATTCATGTAGTCGAGCTAATCAGAACAATTGCACTGAAAATATTTGTAGAAATGAAGAAAAGCCATATCATGTCGGTGCGAAAGTGAGCGAAATCGTGATACCAGTTAGGATCGACCACATTGCAGACCCTTGTTTTACTTTTGTCACGAAAGTCAAAAACATACAGAAAAAGCAGTAGCAATATTCAATGCACAGGATGCGGTTTCCGGTTTTCTCTTTTCCAATCTTTTCACTCTTTTCTTTATTTTTCTTTTTCAATTGGAGTAGATAGCCTAAACTATCGCCCGGTTCAAACTCCACCCACGTCTATTGAACAGGTGAAGAGGCTCATCCCTTGTTTCCTGTTTAGGATACGGTTTCTGGCTTTCTCTTTTCCAATCTTTTTACTCTTACGTAGCCCCCTGCGCATCAGTGGCGTTATCACCTTGCTTGGGGTGATATGATTAAAAAAAAAAGACAAATGCTAGATTTACAAATATGTCCGATGCATTCTGATGAAAAACTTTTCTTACAAGACACAGCGAGCCACTTATTCTTGCAGTAGACGTAGCAATTGATTCAATATACTTATTCCACTCCATATAGGTATAAAACGTGATACTAAGAATGCGTAGAGATTTGCTCCTCTGGAAGTTAGTATAAGCCCTTATTACAGTAAGCCTTAAAATTTAAAAGCCATTTCTTCTCCAAGCTGAGTGGAAGTCCAGTTACCAGTTTTCCTTTATAGGGTCTGAGCGACAAAAATAGATCTAGAATTAAGTGGAGACGAAAAAAGAATAAATTATAACGATGATAAAAATAGAAGATATGAGAAGAAAAGTGCATATTTATAAGTTATTCTTACGTTTCGTCCAAAATATCCATTCTAAATAAATCAGTTATGAATGTCTCCACAATATGGTTATTCCTCGTTTCGTGGTCAATGATAGAATTCTTAAATATTAACAACGAATAATCTATTTTCCTGTATATTCAATTATATTATAAGTTCAAATGTTGCCACTAATTAGCATGAATCCTCAATCGATTTTTCATATTATAATTATTAAATGAAAAGGTTAAAATCTCAGGATTCATCAAATGTTATTAATTTGTCATATGATTTTAGACGGTCTCAGAAGAAAATTACATATAAATTTGCTTCCAGAATACAACAGCAATTACTAATTTACTATAGAGCCAAGAATCGTTTAAGTACAAACTATGGTACAAGTAATGGCACATCCGCTAGAGTTCGATTTTCAGAGATGCATTTTTATTAAAAAAAGAGATCAATTTTCATATTTTTTCAATAGCAAACAGAACTTGAATTTTAACACTAAACATACGTGGGACGTTTTTTAATTAAAAAAATTATCAGGTACACAATAACAACATATGTGAAAGAATTTTTTTAAAAGTTAGAGCTTATCCCAATAACATTTAAGTGAAGAACATTTAATGAATGCATTTTATAACATATGCATTGTGAATACGTTAATGCGTTTCAAACTATTATATAAAATTATATGATAAGGAAGATAAAAATTTTATTATTACAAATGTCATAAAAATTCTATAATATTCGCTTTAAAATTGACTGCAGTTTCTCGTCTGTCAATTTAATGTAGGTTACTGGTAATATTAATGTTGTTGTGAACATGCAAATGAATCGAATATCAAAAGCCACGAATTCTCAAATGTTAAATATCCAGGTACTTCTTTATCTGCCTTCCTGAAATGATTTTTTCCAAAATTCACCATCTTTCAATCCAGTACTTTGATGTAACATTTGAATTTCTTGGTTTTACAAAATATTTAATAATCATGCTTAGTGACAGGCTAAACACTTAGAATGTGCATGCATATGTGCCTGTGTGTGAGTGTGAATGATCACGTCTATTAGCGAGATTTAGTTTTAGTAAGATTTTTTATTTTTTTACCGACATACACATTCTCAGAAACATGTTGCTGTGCACTTATGCTGTTTTTTTTTTCTTTCATTATACATATGTTACGGTTTTATATTCACGCTGACCGAATCGGTGGCACCGTGTGACGGTGTCAGCAGCTAAGTCTAGCGGAATTAGTGTTGGATTTGTTTCTGTGAATGAGAAATGGTGAATCCATAATGACGGCCAGGCGTCAGGATGTCCGCTCAAGGTGGCCAACCCGGCCATTATCTAACAAGTCTCCCTTTGTCTGCTGATTACCCGCAGTTAGAAGATATGTTACTGCATCAAAGCAAATTACACATTCCCTATAACAAAGCAAACTGTCCTTATTCTCTTGCTATCAATAAAAAAAGGAAAAAATACGTCTATATAATACGTGATTAATTATCTCCGAAAAAGAGAAAAAAATTATTGTCGCCAAATATACAGTCGCCTCGCCTTAAGACATGCTGGAATACTTGAATACTTACCTGTGTGACATCAAATGTCGATACAAATGATTTAAACATTACAATGGCTACTTACATGATCGCAAACACTTAATAACAATATTCATAAAGACAACCACTACAATATATCGTTAAACTAAGCATCTTCAATAATAATATCTCGATCGACATCACAATTGATGCTATTGATTTTCAACTGTCTCCATCATTATAAACATTAACATGAATAAAAGTCACATCCACAGCTATTGCAGTTATAACTGTGCTTAAAAACATATTTGATTACATTACTGCATCTTTTGGTACGAATAAAGTTAGCTAAGTTGAATCAACGA
The DNA here is from genome assembly GCA_037127315.1 of Ascarosepion bandense. Taxonomy (NCBI): domain Eukaryota; kingdom Metazoa; phylum Mollusca; class Cephalopoda; order Sepiida; family Sepiidae; genus Ascarosepion; species Ascarosepion bandense. The sequence continues at coordinate 6,436,375 of JBBBDQ010000191.1, forward strand.
AAACAACCGGTGTAAAGTCTTCTGCCCACAATTTTTTTATACTCCATTCGAAAAGGAAACAGCTGTTTGGGGAATTATTTTTTCACGAAAAATTTATTGGCAAATATTTCTTTGAAGCTTTTATTCGCACCTGGTTTATTTTTTGGCAGCACTGAGAAGATTGATCTACTGAGGTACCCCGGTATTTAGCCGATGCCATATATATGCTTTTTTTATCACTTGTTTAATGTTACCAATCCCAAATCATGCCAGGCTGTCACCATCTCTATGAAAATCTAATCTTAGTGCTTTTTCTTTATTGGTTAGTGCTCCCCTAACCTCAAATTTTAGTATCTCACCTCCTTCCATACGATCTAATGCTTTCCTATGTATCATTCAAACGTTTTAATATCTTTTCTTGTTTCATTAAGATTGTTCCCCAACCAATTTTGCCAATGAATACTCAACTATCTATTTTCATCTATTTTTGATTCTTCATTTTTCTCATAAAGAAATACACATTTATTTATTTATTTATTTATTTATTTATTTATTTTGCTTGTTTACACTAAGTTCTGATTATATATTCTGAAAAAATTATTGGTGCTATCAGCTCTTCCTTCATTATATTCAGAATTTCCTTTAACAAAACACATTTTTCACTTTCTTAGATTCATTGGTAGGTGTTGTGACTAAGTGAATGGGTTAAGTAATAACAAAACGTGTGTTATAAAAAATATTGTATATTTAACACTAAGTACAACAAGAGAATTGAACGACTAGTGCCTGGTTAGGTTGTCCAGCGTTCAATCAATTCGACTGTTTCCCCAATACCCCTCTCCTACTAATCTCATAGTTGGTAGTAGAGTCCAACATAGATACTTTAGAAGAAAGACACCACAAAAATGGAAACGTTTTGCTCTTGTCAATGGTGCATCCGTAAGCTGCTTCTCTTGAGCCAAAACCTCATCGCAATTTTAACAGCAATACTGTAGGGTTGCTTGCAAAAATCTACACTGTGGTATTTGTCGTATTGCGTTTTAATCATTTGGCGGGGGGTATTTATTTAGCTGTAATTTTACATTTACTTTATCACTTCCGGATTCAGTGCTTGTGTATATTTTAGAATGCGAAATTGCACTCCTAAATCATTTGTTGATGGTTAAGTAGAAACATTTAAATTTAAACATCTAGTTTTTGATATATTCTGCTGCACTATCCCATGAGCGTCGTGGACATTTTTTAAACCGATGGTCGGTTATTATTTGCTAATCCACGTTAAAATAACTTTTGAGGGTTCGATGCATGGCCTAATTTATGCATAAACGTCCATTATCTTGCTCCGTTTCTAGTTTGGCATTGAGGTCCTACATAGATAATAATGCTTGTGCTTTTCTTCTACAGTGCATCGAGACATGAAAGTATATACGATTTTACATGTCAAGTTCATTAGGTAGAATCTGTATTACAGATTCCAGTGTTGCAGAAACATACATTCTCTTCAATTTATCTAATATTACAATTTATTAATATTTCGACCTGCGTGTTTGATTTTATGATCGCTGCTCATATTGTCTTTCGATCTTGTTTCACAGACAGCAATAATTAAATAGGCAATTTTGTAATTATCGTAAATGACATTTATTTTTTAGTTTACGGGTGGAATTAAAGTGTAAATTATAAAACTATTTCTTATTCGTAATAAGTAATTAATTTTTTAAAGTTTTAATTTACTGAAAGAAACCCAAGAAAATTAGAAATTATTAAATAAAACTTATTTGAAAACAATATAATAGCATATATATATAATAAGATTTAGACCAAATAGGAAAAGTATATCAATCTAATGTTTACATTCAGCGGCTTTAACATTCAGTAAGTTAAGTAGCACACGTGTCATACGCTTGGATGATCATGTCTCAAACGAAACATGACTGACTGCGCAGAAAATTTTCTCGCAGTTGGTTGCCATTACTTTCTTCAGTAGACTGGTTAACATCCGGGGTTATAGAAACCAATCTGTCCTGCTATTTAACCTATTGCTGGTAGGAGAAGAGACGGAGTAATACCTTTCCCAAGTGTATTTGCGCATAAGTGAATGCAAGCAATTCAAATGGAATTTGAACTCGCTTCTCCGATTTCTCGTTCCGATCCGATATCCACAGCACCACAACTCATATTCTCGATATTACGTAACAATAAAAAATATACACTTTAAAGTTTATAGTATACCCACTAACAAAATGATCGAATTAATTTCTATTCACACCAAAATAAAAAAATAAAATCAGGATTAGTCATAGGATTTTACCTCAGAGACATTACGATTTTTATACCGGAATACTAAGTGAATATGAAAAATATACCAAAAATCATTTTAGCTTCTCCACTATCTACACCATTTCATCCTCAACGTTAGAAAATAAGCTTACAAATTCCACAAATTCGAAAAATTAGAAGCCACCCATAGAACTTTTAACAACACAAAATTCATAATGCTGCACACTAAAGCTCTAAACTTGAAAATAAATTAGTTATCTCTAATACTAGGGTCTTCACCATCACGTCCAAAACAATTGAATATACAATTAGGATAAAAAGTTCTAATTCAAATGCCGTTACTTGTCAAATTAATTATTTACAAGTAAAACAGTTAATATCGGATATTTATTAGGTGATATAAAGTTCCGTATCTAAGAACACAAAAAAAGATTTACGTTTAGTCAACGATTCAATCTAACAGACAGGAGAAAAAACTGGGTATCATTTTGGTTTTAGTAGTTTCACCCTAATTAAAATTGAATAATTTTTTTTCACCGGAAAAAAAATTTTGAGAACCTGGTAATAACAATATTACCAAATATAAACACACATCAAAAACATATTATGGCGCCAAACTTTATGAATCTGTTCTTAAACAATTTTATCACATCTAAAACCAACATGCATTTTAAAAGGTTCCCAAGTCAACATGCATAAATTCAGCAAACATAATATATACGAGACACACATACACTCTTATTTACGAATATACATTATCATCTGATTGCCACATAGAAAAATTAGACATTTTATACATTTATGTACGTATAGGAATATTTACATTTTTTCCGTTAATTTCTTGAAACTTGGCGTCTCTTTCGCTATATATATATATATATATATATATATATATATATATATATGTTATTACTAATAAGTTTTGAAGGATAAGAAATTATTGTAGGTAATCTGTTTATTTTTAGCTTGCTTCTAAACTTATGTGTAATATAGATGGTTCTTTTAAAGTTCACATAATTTGAGTACGTGATTTTTTGCTAATATATCGCTGAATTAATGACTTAAGAAACTATATCTCAACAAAAAGTATATCCTAAAAATAGTACTTCTCCGACTGGTATCGATTACTGCGTGACAAATTTGCCTCATTCTCCTCTCCAGTTGCTTTTGTTTGTATTCGTTCATGACTGCAATTATTGTCTGAGGTCAAGTAGTGGGACATTCTCAAACAACATCTTTCTAACTAATTTTACATGTGTTGCTTAAAAGCTTACCTGGTCACTCCATGTGTGAGACAGCATCCACTCAGAAAAGTGCTCTATCGATACAAACACAATAAGCAATCCATATATGATCACATTTTAACAACAGTGACGGAATATAATGGGATCAGTAATATCGGGTAAATCTGATCAGTGAATCGACAATAGCCAGGTCTGTTTTCCAATTGATCAATACTCCTTTCTCATAATGTAAGACCAACAATTCCAGATCGATGTTAACCGTGACATCTTAATCTTTTTTATAAATTCATACTTTTGTGGAATATCGTTATATTATAGTATTATTCCGCACTCATCAGTTAATAAAAATCTCTATTTCGTTCCAATAGTTTTAAGTTCGCTTCATGTATATTTAGTGAGTTTCTTTTTATCCTTTACAATTGTCAGGTGCAAAGATTGCATACCATATGTTAGAAAACAATAAATTAGTTTGTGTTATCAAACTATACTATATGTTCATGTTTGTAGCCTGGTTGTAGCTACATTGTGGTGCATAGATCATAGTATTTATTGAATGTCATTAGTATTAGCCACACGCTGAGTACGGGACAATTGCGCAGAGTAAACAAGTACATTATTTTCCCATGATAATATAAAGTATGTGGCCATTCATGGTAAAAACTATCAGCTTGTGAACGTCTCTATATAGTGCAAAGCCATAGTCGCTATTGTGACGTTTATAACTAGTATTTTCTTTTGCCGAATACATTTGCGATATTCGCGTACAACTGTTGTTCAAAGTTGTAGATCTTATTGACTGGTTGCAACGCAAATCTAGAAATGGCATACTGCTCTTTATTAAATCTTAGCTTAGAGTCGGGAGAAGGAAGATTTACACATTTCCAAGAGAATTTCTACGAAAGTAAACGCAACAGTCTTGGGTGTAATTTCGTCTCAATACAAGAATACACACACAAACACATTCACACACATATATATATGTATATATTTGAAACGATTCTTGGAGGTACAAAATTTTATTATGGCAAGGAATAGATTAATAGCACTTACTAATAAAAATCGAAATTCGCCTTGCTAAATATTCGCCTTCTGTACCAATGTAAGGCAGACGTAAATCAATCGGACATTTTTTAACAACATACGGCATATCCTCACGAAAAATATTAATGATATTACACATAATGGAATCCAAAATGTCCAAAGAATATCCATTTTTAGAAAATGTCATTCTAATAAAGTCTATTTCACCACGAAACTGGCTTCTGTTTTAGTTCTTAGCGTTTAGTATGTCATTAAATTTTCGCTTATTTCTTGCCAAAATACACACACACACACACACACACACACACACACACACACACACATATATATATATATATATATATATATATATATATATATATATATATATATATAAAACATGTTTTGTGAGACAAAACTAGTTCATGTTATTTATCGATTTTTCAATTAAACCTTTCAAATTTCCAAATAAATTATCTGGTGTTATCGGTATATTTATTTTAAATGATTTTTCTGTGTGCAGTTACGCAAATGGTTTTTAATCCTGGCGTTCTCACGTTTAATTGAACCAATTTCAAGTCACTCAAAGTGACGTCACATAAGCGGTCAAAATGATTTTTGTATATCTTTGTTCCAGTAGAACAACAAGTACGAGGTTGAATGACCCGAAACTTGTCATGATCCCAAAGCATAACATCACTGATGAGGCGACCATGTGCATTCTTAGGAGTGTATTCATGACAAATTTAATATTAAATTCACTTCAACAAAAGGACCCCTATGAAGAAAGATAAATGATATAATGCTGGATAGTTCTCTTTTATTGCAACAGCCACCATACTTTTTAATCTTTCTTTGCACTGTGTTCTCTATCAAATTTTGGTATTATCTACTAAAGTTTTTTCTAATATTATTTTGGTTAAATGTCATATGTTCATCCAGTTTTGGACAAATCGCACCAAATCTTTGAAAAATGAGAAGTTAAGCTACGAGAGAGTGTATGTGTTTTCAAGAATTTAATATTTATTAGTAATGTTGGAGATACAATATCTCAAAAGACATAATAGGATTCTTAGACAACATTACATTTAGATCGGTTAGATTTTTGAGGTGATGAATTATTTCTAAGAATTAGAGTAGACATTTTGATTTTTTTATAATGGATCGAAGATGTTTCTTATGATCTATAACTTCTATATACTCGCCGATTATAATTTTCATAGCCTTTTCGTCTTCACAATTAGGATACATCTACTTATAATCAAAAATGTAACGATGCCATCATTTTTGTGTATATCAACTTTGTTGCTTGTATCATATATTCTAAATTTCTTTAAAGTTAATCATATTTCTTCAACAACATGGCTTGGGAAATTATTGTTAAGTGTTTTGTTTAAGTTACTCAATTCTTTATAAAAAAAATGTCCTAAGAGGAAATCATTTTCACACGATATATCATGTTTTTTATGAAACTATTTTATATCTGTGTAACCATCCACTATTATAATTAAGCAGACATGCAGCTTTACTAGTTGAAGTGATAAAATCATAATTATTAGCATCTGCTAGAACATTCAGGAAAGGGGATCTATTTTTAATGCTGAGATCTTAAGTAAATTGTAAAAGTAAGGTACTTTCAAATGTTTCTATAAGTGTTTTTAATTAATCTTTGATTTCCATTAATGTAACAATGTCAATATACACTCCTGATCAAAAATTTAAGACCACTTAAAAATCTTTAAAAAGATTTTTTTTTTTTACAGATAGATTTTAAACTCCTACTACGTAAGGTTACCAATACTACAATCTAAAAGGTTATGGAAACAAAAAGCTATATTCCAAACATTCTATTTAGAAATTTACATTTTTATAAAATGAGGCGATTTACACATGATCAAAATTATGAGACCAGAGACAAACATTCTACGAAATTGTACAAAAAGTGTATGAAAAGTGTATGAAAACATGAATAGCTTTTTGTTTCCATAACCTTTCAGATTGTAGTATTGGTAACCTTAAGTGGGAGGAGTTTGAAATCTATCCGTAAAAAATATTTCTTTTTAATGATTTTTAAGTGGTTTTAAAATTTTGATCAGGAGTGTATATAGCATATATTGATTTTTGTTGAATTTATTAAATACTTTGATGTTTCTTTGTGGGGAGGTTACATCATTTATGTAGAAATTAGATACACCAGTCTGTGAGTAAATGTCATTATAGTGATCAAAAATGGTACTTGTATGATGCAAGACAGCAAGAATTTATTTAAAATAAGCCGTTAAGTTAGAAGTTGTAAGTTTAGCGTAACTATATTTTATAACTATTTCTATGTTTTTTCACAGGAACATCAGTAAACATATATTCAACATCGGACGAGGTTAGGATACTATTATTATGTTTATTAGAATTGAATGTCAAGGACATCGTTGGTGGAACTAATATTATATTTATTCGATAATATGGTTGGCAGAGCGGTCCTGACGCATTGGCCTAATGGGAACTTCTCCGAAGGCTCTACGAACATAGGGGCTCCATGATACTCTGGGAATGTTAACTGACTTGTGTTACATAAGTGCTTTTTTAGGAAATAGTAAAAATAGAAATTACTTCGACAAGCCACACATATGGCGATTAGTAAAAATATATCATAATAGAAAAAGCCATTTCATTTGAATTGGTTCACAAATAAAAAAAAGAAAGCAGGAATTGAGAGCGTGTCCCTTTTTGACATTCAAGACACTGGAAATAGCGATGATCTTCTCCAGAGGCCACCCACTTATATAAATGAAAGGGATGCTTTGTTTAACCAGTTCCATTCACTTGTAGTCAATTTTTCTATCAAAGATTAGATCAAAGAACTGACACAGATTCCTGATGATCACTTTCGCACAGTCCTAGCAGAGACACGTCGGTAATACTCTCATTTCTATTTTTGAATATTTGTGAGCAAGACTACTGTTGACTTTCTAATGGAGACAATATTATCTTTTATTTTTTCTCTGGTTTGACTCATACATTCGCTCTAGACTGAATCAATATTCAGTATTTGTCTATACTTCTGAGATGAGGGAGTATTTATACTATTTACATTATTCGGACCATTGTCCACATCTTTATTGCCATGATTACGATGTTTCGGTCGTAGTATGCTCTGGCTTTCATCAGGTGCTAGAAATTTCGAACTGAACCCCTTATTTCGATCACTAATGTATATCATTCTTATTCCATGTGCGTCGCCACTTCTAGTGGCCAATATTGCTTTGAATGTTTAATTTTAATAAATATATATTTTTGCTTTATTGCTATAAAAATCTAGTGTTAATAGTATTTCTTTATTCTCCTTTATTCACTTTCTCTCTTTTTTTATCTTACTGCTGCAACCGAAACAAAATGGAGGCTTATCCTAAGCTTTGATATTCATATCAAAACAGAAACTGCAATTCTCTGAGCTAAAACAAATAATGTTCTCATTCGGTGTTCATTTACTTTACCAACCAACAACAATAACTACGTAATTCCTCTTTGCTTTATGATTTTTATTTTATTTTTTATTTATTTATCATAGTTTTTATAAAACTGACTTTGTATTTGTGTTTGTTTTAAAATGACGTTTTCAGTTGAAAAGTATATCTCTTCAATGAAAAATATCACTTATTAAAATATCAGAATTATTGCACATATATATACTAGCTACATGTTTTGATTTCAATATTAGTGCAAATATGAAAACATCAAAAGTAACGTTGGACTGACTGTAGTACTATAAATAACAATATGATTATTGGATGTATTTATACATTTTATATAAACCCAGGTAAAAGTATAGATTATTAGTGAATGAACCTGGGATTAAATCAAACTTTGAACACTTGTACAGTAATGGTGCCATGGTTATTTAAGTTTATGTATTCATGATGCATTTCTCATTACAAAGTATTGATAGTGAATATGTGAATAAATAATCTTTTTAATTGTGTTAGTTGAGAAAAACCTTTTCAATACTGTTCTTATAATTAAAGGAAAGACATGTTCATTCTGGAGGCTGAATATTTGAATAATTACTTCTTGTTACAAGCACACTTAAATAATATAGTCCTACAACCTGCTGTGGGACTAAATGCAAAATATTTAAGGTATATATTTTCAGGTGAATTTATATCAGCAGAAATTATACGTAATGTTTTAAGTAGAGCACAGAAGATAGCTGTAGAGAAAGAGAAAATAGGAAAACTTCCAAAATTAACATCGTGGGTCAAGTGCTACGACAGCCATTCATACCATTCCTTCAGATGTCCATGTTTACATCCATTCATGCTACTAATCATCCAGTTTGAGCAGACATGCCATCACTGTCTGCTGCTGCTACTGCTGTTGTTGCTGCTAATGCTGGTGGTGATAATTTACAAAAGGAAATGCCCAAATCTGTCACAGTAAAAGAGTTTTCAATCCAAGATCCTGAACCGAGGTTATTAAACATTAGTGTTACCAATAAAATAAATTACTTGATTCGTACTGGGCCCTTGCCATGTCAGAATTATGATAGCAACCTTTGAAACACAAGCAATGTGTATAAAACTGCTGGAGTAGAGAATATAAAGGCATGGCATTTATCAAACAATGTGCTCAAACGTGAACTGCAGAATGGTGAGTGTATAAAGCGTCAATAGCTACTATATTCACATTTCCAAGATAAGTGGGCTGCTTTGTATGTCGCTTACTGTCCCAAAAAGACTCTTTTTTGTTACATTGTGTTTTAATGATTAAATCACAGTAATGAAGAATGAATTATAAAAACGGAGAAGGACATAGAAAGTGTATGCTAGTATATTTAATAAGATATAAAGAAACTGGAAGTGTATATTCTTTATTGCTTGAGAAACATCGCTCAGAGCAGGAATATCGGCATAAAGAGTTGATAGGTACGGTTTCTATAATTCGCTTTCTTGTCACCAAAGTTTTGCAATTTCGTGGAAAAAATATCAGATTATTTGGTTAGCAAAATATTGCAACTATTTACGCATCCTAGAACTGCTGAATAAATTTGTATTTTTCTTGGAAGAAATTCTCGAAATGTACGGAAATCCCGGTAAAAGACATCGTCTTATTTATCTGGAAATTCTTGTGAGAAATTTATTGAATTAATGACACAACAGGTTCTGTGTACTGTTCTTAGAGAATTGAAAATCAAAGTATTATTCAAATAGTCTAGATTCTACTCCAGGCATCTTACACACAGATCAACTGACAGTTACTGTCCGATACATTAAAGACTCTGACCCTGTGAAACGATTCTTGATGATCATTGCCATATTTTCTCATGGAGTAAAGGATCTACCAGAAACTGTTGGGTATTTTCTTCATGAGAAAAAGTCTCACTATCAAATTCAGTGGTCAGTCATACGATAAGCCCTCAAATATACTGGTTGATATATTGGATTGCATGCACCGATTCATCAACTGAGTAAGTTTGCCATCTATTTCTCCTGTGCTGAACACGTCGTGAACTTGGTGGGAGTAAAAGCAGCACTGTTTTCTACAGACTGCAAAATTATTTGATTTTGTTTAAAATCCGCATTAAATTTTTGCTATTTCCACTGGCAAACTACTTGGTAAGAGGAGAGATTGCGAAGCGTCACTATCTCTTAAGATTTGAATGAGTATTTTCCTAGTGGAATCACCCACCAAGGAAATATAACATTCTGATATGAAAGAATGAACGTCCATTACTTCGTACGTAGATATTACTCCTTGCGGTTTATTGACGATTGTGTCGTGTGATTTCCTGTTCTGGCGGGTCCATCAGTTTGTCGCACTGTTCGCTGTCTTCCGACAGTAGTGGCATAAAATTGTTTTAATTTTCCGCTCATTTATCGGTCGGTTATTAACTTTTGTTAAGTTCCAGTTTTTTCATAATTTATGTTTTACAATTTATTAGGAGTCTGAGTTACCCAGTTTAGTTTAGTTTTGCTCTGTGAGTCACGATATATTTATCCGCTAACACTGCTAACTCGCAAGCAGGTTCTGTCATCCTTTCACTCATATAAATTTTCAATTTTCTGGTATACGATTTTTTCAATTCTACAATCAATATTAACTGCTTTAATTTTTTTTATATTCATTTTCAATATTTTTCGCTGTATTCCAACGGTGGTCAAAATACGGGTTTTTTTCTATTATTATTATGTCATTTTTCATCATATTTCGATTTCTGCTTTGGTCTCACTACCAACCAAGTCTGCGGGGAGACCTAAGGCAGGTCGTGGGGTGTTGTTATGGCCCCATTTCATTTTTTTCTATCTTCCCTATCATCACTAGCGTTACATAGATAAAGTTTTCCTTAGTGTGTGGGCTGTACTTAATAAGACAATGTTTTGTATATCTCTTAAGCTGGGATTTCCAGGGATTCTTTCAATGTGTTGTTTTGTTCCATTTTTTATCATTCCAAGTGCACCTACTATCACTGGCACAACTCTTGTTTTCAATTTCCACATTTTTTTTATTTCAATTTCCAGGTCTTTATATTTTGACAGTTTTTCAAATTCCTTGATTGCTATGTTACAATCCGCTGGACAAGCCATATCAATTAATAGACAAGTTTTCTCCTTCTGGTTTTTAACAATAATGTCTGGCCTGTTTGCTTCAATTTTTCTGTCTGTGTAGATGGTGTAATCCCATAGAATGGTTACATCTTCTATTTCTGTAACCGGTGCTGGGTGATGTTCATACCAGTGTTTGCCTACAGCTTTTCCATAATGTTTGCATATTGCCCAATGTAAATATTGCCCAACTCTATCGTGGCGATTTTTATATTCATTTGGGGCAAGCACAGAACAGCCTGAGATTAGGTGGTCTATTGTTTCTTGGTGTTTATCACAAAACCTGCATTTTGGATCCATATTATTATGCATAATATTTGCCTGAAAGATTCTCGTGAAAAGACTTTGGTCTTGTGCTGCAAGAATAAAGCCTTCAGTTTCAGACTTTAATCCAGATGCACGTAACCATCGATGAGTATTAACTTTGTCAACATTGGATTTATTGGCACGTACTGGATATTGGCCATGCAGAGGTTTGTCTTGCCAGCGCTGTTTCATCTGTTCAAGAGATTTGTCTTTGGCTTTCATTTTCATATTCTTTGCCGCAATAGTCGGCTCTTGGCTTCCGTTCTGCTTTTCTACAGAATCTACTAACTGTAAATCTTGTTTGAATTTACTGCCTTCTTTTATTATTGAATATTTTTTCTTTCTTTCTTCATGTTGCCTTACTAATTGTAACATCCAATCCTTTGTTGTTTCTATGTATGTTAGTAAGCCAATAGTTGTTGTCTTGTATGACAATTCCAGCTGAATAAGACCTCTTCCACCTTCTTTACGGGGTATGTATAGACGATCTACATCAGCCTTTGGATGATGCATCTTATGCTTAGAAAGAAGCTTTCTTGTTTTAACATCCATTCGCCTGATGTCGTTTAGAGTCCAGTTTAAGATGTTAAAGCTATATTGGACAACTGGGATTGCAAGGCTATTAATGGCCATAACTCTGTTCTATGAATTTAATTCAGTTTTTAATATCATTCGTAGCCTTCTATAGTACTCTTTACGCACTATTTCTTTCATTTTTTTATGGTGAATGTTTTCGCTCTCATTTACACCTAGGTATTTATAAGCTTCTTCTGGTTTCAATTCTTTTATTGTTACAGCAGGGTCTAAGGCTAATTGAGGATGTTTCTTGTATTGATCCACGTAAAACTGTAGCTTTAGCACATTTATTCAAATTAAATTTCATTCCAATGTCTTCGCTGAAGCATTTTACAGTTTGCAGAAGACCTTCCAGTTCATTATCATTCTTAGCATATAACTTCAAGTCATCCATGTAAAATAGATGGCTTATTTTCTTTTGTCCTATTTTATAACCACATTCTGTCTTGTTAAGTTGACTGGTTAGTGCTATTAATGATATGCAGAATAGTAAGGGAGATAAAGAATCACCTTGAAATATACCTCTTTTGATGTTTATTTCATCAGACTTATAGGTTCCATTTATATGATTGAGGTAAAGGGTTGTTTTCCATATAGACATGCACTGTTTGATGAAATTGATGATGACGGGCGATATCTTGTATATATTTAAAGTCTTTAAAATCCAGTCATGTGGCACACTATCGAATGCCTTTCGATAGTCTATCCAGGCTGTACTAAGATTTTTCTTTGTACTGTAGCAGTTTTCCAGGATCATTTTCTTAATAAGCACTTGGTCTTTACATCCATAACAGCCACGTTTGCACCCTTTTTGTTCAAGCGGTATCATGTCATTTCTTTCTAAGAATAAATATGTCTGCTTTGTTAAAATAGATGTTAATAGTTTATATGTTGTCGGAAGACATGTAATTGGTCTGTAGTTTTTCGGATTTTTTGTGTCACCATTCTTGGGTAGAAGAAATGTAATTCCTTTTGTCAACCATGCAGGAATTTTAGTGGGGTCGTCAACCATTTCTTGAAGTTCTTTGGCTAGTTTTTTATGTGATGCGCTTAAATAATATAGCCAAAAGTTAGGAATTTTATCTATGCCTGGGAATTTCCAATTGTGTGTTTTTTTTAGTGCATATTTAACATCATCTTCTGTAATTCCAGACCATGTCTGTTCGGGTTTATTTTTCATTCGTTCTGTCTCTTGCGTAATCCAATGTACTTCCTTGCTAAGTTCTTTAGGGCAAGCCCATATCTTTTCCCAGAACTGTGTGACTTCTTCCATTCTGGGGGGTACTGTCACTTCAATTCTTTTTTTACCTATTTCCCTGTAAAATCTCTTTGTATCAGTCTGAAAAATCTTTATTATTATTATTATTATTATTATTATTATTATTATTATTATTATTATTATTATATTGTTTCTATTGTTTTTATTATTATTATTATTATAATTTATTATTATTATTATTATTGTTATTATTGTCTTAGGAACTCGACATAAGTTTGGGCTTCAATTTTTATAATTCGTAATTCTAGAGAATAGGTGATTTTACTAGGTCATAATCAGCACTATCTTACTCTGAAACAGTCACAGACATCGCCTGGGCATTTTCTGCAGAAAGCAGTTTGCAACAGTGGCCACGTTATTTCTCTGTCAGTTCAAATTTACTGCTGTATTTTCAAATGCGAGAAATAATTGTTCATTCCATCCTCCTGGAATTTAGGCAAAATTCTATCTTGTTTGGCTGGATCGAATTTGCAGTGCCTTGCCTTGTTATTTTCACTAGTTTTTTTTCCAAATCTTCAAGTCTGATTTCTTTTTCGATAAGCGCTTTCTCTATTTCTGTTCTAGCAGCTTTTTCTAGTCGAAATTGTGTTTGTGACATTTCCTGTATGTCTACCGGTAGCTAGATTATTACTTCTTTCTCGAATATGTTATTGTCTACCATATGTTCTCCTATTATTCTTACCATATTTGTCTTTCTAACATCTAATTTCAATTGTTTCACTATTTCTAAAATATCATTTTTTTCCATTTATTTACGTCTTCTAGAGGTGGTTCTTAGAAAATTTACGTCTTCTAGAGATGGTTCTATTAGAAATTTTTTTACGATCACCATTTTACTCTATTACCTATCCACCGCTATTAGTCTAAACATGTATCTTCGCTGTGACAGAATTCCAGACACGAGCCCCACATTTATGTTACTATCAAATAGCCATAACATAAAATTTAAAAAGGAAAAGTAAAAAAAACAAAGAACTAGCTCGTTATCAAAAGGTATGACCAAGATGTTCAACTCCGGTAGGGGATGGTTTCTTTCGTAGGATCTGATACACTGATAAGGAAAATAACTAATGGAAACGAACAAATGTTCATATACGGCATGAGATTGATGTGGATAAATTGAATAAAGTATTTGAACTCTTCATTTTGCAACCTCAAAATCTGTTGCTGATAAGGGAAAACTCTTCATCTCTTAAAGTATGGAATCCAACTTAAATATTTTAATATATGTGAGTTTGATACACGAATCAGTCTCTTCATTATTCAACTGTCTCATTTGACAGCAACAGGAGAAAGATCTGTAGTCCAACTGATTAGACATATTTCTCCTGCGCAATTCTTCATATTGTGTTATGTGACCGCCCACGTGTGATGTACTAATTTAGCCATCAGCTGATCCTGTTTCCATGGATCATTATTAACTTTACATGCCTTACTTTAATTTTTGATTTCGTAAGGTTATCTGAGAGGGAGAGAGTTTGTGTGTGTGTGAGAGAGAGAGAGAAAGAGTAGCTTTCAGGGATAGAGATGAAAAGAAAGTGATAGTTTATATGTACATTTAATGATGTAGGGTTAATGTTGAACAGGTGATAACGTAACAACTCGTCGTTGGATTGCTTTGATATCATATCTAGGAAAAGAATTTTTTGTCACCACGATGATCAGAACATCTTCGTGCTGTTCATGATCTGTATGATGATTTCGAGAAAATAATCAGGTACTGTATTTTTTATCAGTTGACAATGAACAGCACAATTCTTTGGAATGAACTAAACAAGCAAGGTTCTGCAATTTAAAGATGTAAACAGTCTTGTTGCCACGAAATCTTCTTAATTTTATGAAAACCTATATTCAGGAAAGTAGAGATAAGTTTAGAGAATATGAATTAAAAACCGGGATTATGTGTCTAGATACAGATTACGGGGGGGGGAATGGAAGGAAAACAGAATGTGCGTCTTAATAGATATGATGGACCAGCATGAAATGTTTAAAATGGAAACATTTCTACTTATTTTGATAACTCCAGTTATGAAAAACGTTCAGAGGCTTATTGACAGATTGGAATTTTTTTCTTCAGTGAATTGAAAACATTGTTTCTGATGCACTAAAGATAAAGTGTGACGATGTAGCTATATATTAGCTATATCGTCACAAAGACCTGCATTACGATGACGTTTTAAATGAATGTGACTATCTGAAGCAATACATGGCTCTTGATAAAAATGGTGAGATTCTATTTGCAATATATAGAAAAAAATTTCAGACAGTCTGAAATCTCTATCCCTGAATGCTGAAATTGCACTCAGTTTTTATGGACATGATGATGACCAATTGTACAGTAAAACGTTCTTCTTCATGACTGAAACTCATACGTCTGCTTTGTGGCACAATGCGGCAGCAGCATTTAAACTGGCTTTTACTCATTCCTAAAAGTCATTGACTTCAAGTTAATTACAAAGCAATTCTTTGAAAAAATGCTGCAAATGCTCTTTTTAAGGAAACGTTCGTAGTAATTTCATACTGTGTCATCAATTCTGTGTGGCTTACTAAGTCTTATTCCGTTTTTCAAGCAATGTGTATTGTTCAAATGCTTATCCTGTTGATTAGTTGCTGATGTACAACATGTTTTCAATGTATTAATATTAGTTTTGTTGAAACGCAAGTAAAATAAACATTGTTTGCTTTTTATTCTTGAGAATGATTGTCCCACATTGGTTTACCAAAGGGGCTACAATGCTGTTAGGATGGCTCTGATAGTTTGATCAGTTTATTTTTTATACTAGTGATATATGAAAGTAAACATTTTAGAAATTATGAGAGAGGTGAGCTTGATTTATGGATTTTAACACTTCTATATAAATAACCATGTACGCATCGCTCATTCAGTGAAATGGGCGCGTATAATGATATGCGCTAAAAAGTCTGCCTACTTCCACCGAACGCTCATAGACCAGGGGCAGAGTCGCCGACTGACGCCATTTCGGTCGGGTTTCAATCCTGGGTAAAAAGCAATCGGAGTCTAACCGTACTGATGAGCTGTGATACGGCGAAACAGATCTGTCTGCGGATGACTGTATATATATATATATATATATATATATATATATGTATATATATATATATATATCATGTATGTATGTATGATTACATTGTTATGAAAAGAATAAGCATCATATTTAATAAATTTTACCATTTTTTAACTTATTTGCACGTAAGCCACCATGTTTTTTTCAGATTAAAAGAAAGGATTCGCCAATATAGTGGTCCTTTAACGGGGATAGAAAAAGAAAAGATATAAAGGATAGGTGAGTTTCATTTGAATAAAACACCTAAAATAATAATGTTGAATCTTTTTGGCCGAATGGTTTGTTAAGGTGAATAACATTTAGGTATATATGCTTTCTTTTTTTATTTTTAATTCCGTATTAATATTTAAGTGTATATATTTTTTTATTCACGCACACAAAAAAGTGTTCACTTAATGTTAAATCTCTTTTGATAGAGAATATTTGAAATAAGTTAAAACTTAACAAATAATCATATTGTTATTTCCATAACTAAGTCTACTGTAACGCATATATTCGAAACTAAACACCTTAACTTTATAATTACTATCACGCTTCGGATTGGATTTCCGGCTTCTTCTAGGATCTGTCTTCACGCTGTTCTTCTAGTGTCTCTGATTGAACTCTGAAATGTTATACACAGATTATTTATTTTATTTTACTTTTTACTCATCTATAAATAGGTTTATACAGGTTTGCCTATCGTCTCCTTTACATTACACCACGGTATTTCGGGCAGGAGTAAGGGTTTATACCTTGTTCCTTTTTAGGATTGGGTTTTCGATTCTTTTCACTCTCTACTTCAAGACTAGATTAGACTCCTAACGCTTGTCCTTACTTATGCTAATACAACTTCACACAGCAACCTCTAAATTGAGGTGCTCTTGGGACTTGAATTGTGTGAACATTAGCAAAAGATGTATTAATAACATTTTCTTACACTTTTAACGATTCTATTAGAAGCTGTTAGAGTAGATACCTCCACAGAAACGCGGTACCTGAGGTATAAAATTAATTTTTGAAAATGATACATCTTTCTTTAAAAGTTTATTTTAGTTTTAATTTCAAGGTAATAGATTTAATTCAATATTTCCTATATATGGAAATTGCGTTGATGTATTTCAAAACTAATTGAAATTGACTGGGAAGATCTTTATTGTTTTGAAATCACCAAAAAAACC
This sequence comes from Ascarosepion bandense, assembly GCA_037127315.1. NCBI lineage: Eukaryota > Metazoa > Mollusca > Cephalopoda > Sepiida > Sepiidae > Ascarosepion > Ascarosepion bandense. The sequence continues at coordinate 6,453,901 of JBBBDQ010000191.1, forward strand.
GCTGCTTCTACTTCTATCAGTTGTTACAATGTAATTCTCTTTATTTAAACATCGATCAAAAGAAAATAATCATTTCTGAAACATTATTGAAGGAATATTAGCTGATTTAATTAATCTAATTAGAAACGCTTATTACTTTCTTTTAGTTCAAAATATCGCAGAAATGCATTTTTAATACAGAGGTATATGATATTTAAAGTATTAACAGCTAGAATTGAGAGACGAAATTCATTTCTACGGGGGACGTATCTATTAAAATTGTTTGAGGAATTTAACGTAATCGACATTTGATGTAATTTTTAACTATCCAATAATCTTTAAGATCTAGGAAAATATTACCCGTAATATAGTATTTTATTGAATTTTTGGTACTTTGGCTATACATCTAATAGCTACAGCTTATATTTTATGATAATATCGTGTATAGACGAACGTATTTTACAAAAATCTGCACGTCTATACGCGTCAAATATTGAAAATTCTTTTGAAATAATGTGGGTCACTTAATTGTAGTAAGCGTTTCCATCTATCATTACTAAATATAGTTTTACTTAATGACAACCGGTAGAAATTAATACATAAATTTAAAAGATTTGAAACCGTAAAAATTATTCTAATAAAAGTTTTAAAAGAATGATAACATTTCTATACTATATCGTAATCATAAAATACTTTTTTAGTTAAATAATAGCAGTTTTATTGCATTTTTATTTTACGATTGACAATAAATAATTGGAAGTTGGGTTCTTGTCTAACAAATAAAAAATATTACTTAAATTCTCCAAGGATTTCTTCAGCAAAATCATATAACAATTTAAGCCTGCAAAACTTAATTTTTCGATATTTCATATTTTCATTCTGTTATTTAATTTAATAACAGAATAAAAAATGTAAAAAATGGTCTTATAATGATTTTCAAAAAAGAAACATTTCTAATATAATTCCTTTAATTTGTGAATAAGTCCCGAAAGTTTCATTAATATCTGACAATTATTTCTTCTGTGCAAGAATTTCTAAGTGAATGAGTTTTTACAACAACAAAAAAAACTATAAATTTTTCTGTTATCAACCAATATTTCAAAAGGATCAAAATATACTTTAATAATCAGAATTCTGTTGGTCTTTCTTCATAATAATAAAATAAAGATTTTGACGACACAACTTTGTAATTATTAACATTTGGACATTTTTTTATAATGGTATGTTCATTTTTAGAGAATCTGTTGTATTTCATGAAAATTCATTATCATACAAATTATAAAGTGTGAACGTAAGTAATTTTATTCTAAAATATAAACTTTTGGTCAATTCAATTGCTTCAGTCAAAATGTAATATGTTGCAGTTATTTATTTTATCCAGTATTTTATAATCCTCTTCGGGTGAGACCATTTTTACAATTCTAATTCTAATTTTAATTTTATTACAGATAATTTTTGCAATATATTAAAAATATTGCCTAAAGTACAATGTTGCAATATCGTTTAAAAACTTATATGACTTTTGTGTAATTAGCAAAAGACACGCAGAAGATATAAGCAGAATTCAATAAATTTCATGATTGTAATCCTCCTCAAAAAGAATAAATGAATAGATAACTTATGAAGTGTTTTACTCTAAATTAATTTCGAAAATATAACCATAAGTATATTTGCCTTCTGATGTTTCTGTTATCTTGTTTCTTTTTCTTTCAACTAAAATAAGAATGGATACTAAAATAGTTATAGTTTGGTATTTGTTTATTATAAATTTCTAAATAAAAGAAAATATTCGGTTAATCTTTGTTTCGTAGAAATTAATTTATACGATAAAATGAATGAATAGAAAATTTTTCAAAAATCAAATAATATATTTACCATTCACCTTCAAACACGTTACGGAGCAATAATTATGAATATGGAACCGAATCTCATTCTTTATGAAAAAGAAGTTCATTGTTTGAAGTTAATAACCATGAAGATTATATAAGGTATTCAGTGTTACGTCTTTAAATAAATAGGTACAAATAATACGTAATGTTATAAATTAATGGATAAAACATTTTACACATTTGTTTAAAAAATAGTATCAATGACCGTGTATTTGTGCATGCATACACATACACGCACACATACACACACAAAATACAAAAAGATGCGCACAAACATATACATGAATATTATTTACGTGTTTTTACATATCTGTGAGTGGATGTATATATATATATATATATATATATATATATATATATATATATATATATAAATTTTATCAATATTAATAGTAACAGAAATAATTCTGCTAATACTAGTAATAGTTATAATATAATTTAGATCGTCTTGAATAACCCACCGAGCACAAACTCGGAGGGAAGAGGAGGAGAAGTAAAAAAAGAAACAAAGGAAGTACATGAACAAAACGTCAAATACTCCTAGAAAGAAAAAAACCCAAGACGAAAACCCTAATACCAAAGCGCTCAATACGAAAGTAGAGCAACAAAGACAGAAAATCTATGCAAGAGCCAACAAACCTACCTAGGTTTCACCCTTCGGCTTGTCAGGGTATATATACATATATACACAAAATAGAAATCTAACACACACACACACACACACACACACACACACACACACACACACACACACACACGTGTGTGTGTGCCATTTTTACTTTAAGTTTGTTTCTTTCACTTTATATTATCTTTTACTCACTATTTGTCTCTTCCTCGCTCTCTTTCCCTTTATATTCATACATCACGCACAAGCATGTAAGCACACATTTCCAAGCATTTGCACAAACACAGACACGTTTGAAAACATACACTTGTCGTGTAATTGTGCATCTATTTGTGCATGTATGTTTGTATGCGTATATGAGTATGTTCTTATGCAAGATGACGTGCTTACTTAAGAAAGCGGATGCTTATATGCAAATTCGCGTATTTTCATCCACTTGTTAACTTGTGCCATGCTAAGCAAAGCTAAGTAAATACTAACTTTCTTTTCCGGAAAGAATGAATGCTGTTATTGGCAACTATATTGGATGAATTAAAATCAACTTTTCAGCACCAGCCAGCCGAGGAAAATTAAAAATTAGAAAAGTTTCTTAAAAAAACGAAAAAAAAAATTTATAAAAGTATTGGCGTGTGCATCCATACTTAGGTTAACTATTGACAAGTTCTAAATATTACTGGGAACCTTTATTACATAAATGCAAACCTGTTCAATTTTTTTTAACTGATACAAATTCTAAAATCAGGTAAATAACATTGAATATAAACAGAAAATATATCGCTACTGACATTTATATCATCTTACTATAACAGATTTTATATGTACAAATTTGATTTCAATTCTTTAATTCGAAATATTAATCCTCAGTCTGTAAAGTTTAGCTCATACATTTGAAAAGGAATGTGGAAAAATGCGTAGATGATTGTCCCGTGTATCTTTTTGTCAGTTTAATGAATACACTTTTCGTGAACTTATTGGGATATTTCAAAAGTCAAATATTTCGTTCACATTAGTTTACTTATAGATTTTTTTTTTAAATATGACAAAATATTTTAGTTATAATATAATTTTAAAAAAAAAAGGACAAATGTCCATAACTAGAATTTCTCTCAAATACTTACATTTAGGATTTTGCTAGTAGTATAGCCCGGCGTTGCTCGGATGTAATGAAAGCTTTAAAACTAATCCATGGTCCTGGAGCTCAGACTCAGCCTAAAAAATATTTGTGTGGAGTTTGGTGAGAACCGGATAAAAATTGTGGATTTGTATAAAGGACATACAGACAGATATACAGACACACACAAACTTTTATATATATATATATATATATATATATATATATATATATATATTATTGATTTTCTGCACTATTGTAAGAACTGCAACCTTGAAACTTCTGAATATGCTTTCCTAAGTCTTTGTCTATGAGTGTATCAAATTTGATTAAAATCGGACCACTCCTTCTCTAACCCAATGTTTTCGATTATCGACTTTCGATATTTATCGGAGGTACCTCGACACAAAACCTAGCTAAGAACACTCGCAGACGCTTATAGTACAACTGTGTAAATTTTCAAGAAAATCGGTGCAGCCGTTTCGGAGTCTATAGGTAACGGACACACACACAAAGACACACGCACATACACACACAGACAAAGTTTCATTTATAAATAAGTTTAGATAACCAAGTATATTATAATAGGATAATAGGATACGTTGTATTCGTAGTATGGAAAGTGTCTCGAAACTAAGTTCGAATTCTTGGGGAAGGTATGGATCTATATCCTTTGAATCAGCGATAGTTGATACAGCAAGATACACTGGGCTGTCTTGCCATGACTGGCAACCAGTTTAGGTGAATTATAAATTTAAAATCAGCTATCTGAAGCTGTATTAAAAGTGTAAGACATGGGGTTGCAGATACAATATTTATAAAACACCATTATAGATTTCAATAGCTATGGAATATCCCTTGATTATCCAGAATGTTATTGACACCAATGTACACTTAGAACAAGGAAATGTTGTTGTTATATTATTAGAAATAGAAAGTTTCAAATTCTCAAAAGCATATCTATATTGAGAAATGTGGGACATTATTTTTTGGATTTAGTAAAAATAAAACAAAGTTTTTAAGAGCTATCTAATATACAGTTATCCTGCATATAAAAGTTATGTAATGATTATAATTTATATCTTAATTTTGAGATCAGGAAATATCATTATTGAATGCCTTTCTATTCAAAATAACCTTGCTTACTAAATAAACTAAAGATGTTTAAATCTGCTGTGCTTTCCGGTTTTCTTCCTATGTCTGTCCTGCTCAGAATTTTAACCGAACCAATTAGGAGGGGATTGCTTTCTATTTTCCAAGAAAAGATGAATCTACCATTATTTGTAACGCTTATGCTTTGAATTATAGTCGGAAACAAGAATTAAACTCAAAACTGTTAGGAAATTACATGCTTCAAGCCACGAGGTTATATTTCTCGAATAACGTGAATGTTAAATATTCTTGCTTATTTGATGAAACGCACAAGCAGGAAAAAAGCAAAATAGATTGGACAGTATTGAATGACACGTGATCTCTCCGAAGTACAAAAATCGGAATGAGAATAATCTACATTCAGAATTACCAGGTACAACATACGCCTGAAGAAGTTGCCTGTATAATAACCAAAAGAAGCATATAAGCCTGTATAGAACGGCAGATAATGTACTGGTAATAAGTCTGTTAATACATAATTTTCGCCATGTAAAAACTCGCTATCATTTTTATGTTAATGATAGCAAATTTTAATATGGCGAAATTTCTTATTACCACAGCATAATAATAGTTGTTGATATTAAATGTTGATAATCAGTTGTGAAAGATTTATCTAAATTTTTACGGAATAAATTTGACACATCATCACTGTTTAACATTCATTGTGTTAAACAGCAAAAAAAATATGCTTTTATGCTACTCAGGCACAGTAGATGAGAGATGTATTGAAAACCTCGTTATTGTTTTCGTAATCAATTTTGGAAACCAGACACCTTGCAAAAAATATCACCCTCTATTTAAAGGGAGTTTATTGACAATATATCCTGACCTAGCACTCTCTTATTTGCTAACCACTGAGCCAGAATTACAACGTTTCAGAAGAACATCTGTTATTTAATAAAGAAAGAAACAGAACGACAAATGTTACTTTTGTCAACAGAGACAATTCATATTTTACTATACGTTAGCACTTCACCTATATTGAACGGACTGACAAAAACGTGGGATTATAGGTTTTGGTGATCAATGAATTAACGACCTAATGCCGCAAAAGAAAAGGGAAATTATTGCATGGCTAAAACCCAGCTGGATGAGAAATGCATTGGCCGTAACGAACATATTGATGTTGCAGTAAAGAAAAATGAAATGAAAACAAATAATGAATTTCTTTTTTGTTTATTGATGCATGTATAAAAAAATAGAAACAATATTTTCAATAAGGCTTGAACATTCTTTCCATGATATTTTTTTAAATGAAATAAATTTACTTACAGAGCATATAACCTTTCTATGGTGATTTCAAAATTATTGTCCTAAACGACGATAGATGAGAAGTCCGTTAGCATTTGATAACGTGTAAATACATTTCTAAACGATGTTTTTTTTTTTGTTTTTTGTTTTTTTTTTTGAAAAAACGGGTATTATTTTTCTGTCTCAGCATATATCAGCTTAACAAACATACTGTTCGGTAGAGATTGATGAAATGATACATGTCTGATAAATTGGAAATAAATGAGTTTTGCTCATTAGGCCAATTGATGGCTTACTATGTAAAATGACTTAAGGAAAAATATAACAATGACTAAGAAAAACTTTGAGGATGGTTAAACACATGCTTTCATTTCATCTTTACAGGAAGATGTGATTGCATTCTAAGAAAAGTGATAGTTTTTTTTTTTAAGAACGGGTCGCATACATATTCATTTAGCTTCATTTATGCACATATTTTAAGGATTTCAAAAAAAGATTTTGTGTTACAAAATAACTTGAATAAGAGGCTGTCGTTCACTTAAGCCAAGTAGCTCAAGATAAAAACGAAAGCGTGGACAAAATATTCTCATCTATTTTTAACTAATTCTTGAAAAATACTACACTTTACCAAGCCTACATATTGGATGAGACAGAAATTGGGCCGACTAAGAAGTCTTTCTAAATATTATAGCGTTTAGTCATTTGTGTAGATTTTAGTAAGTAATTAGGCATATTTCATTTCAGGACACCTACATTTTTTTGAAAAAAAAAAACGCCTGTTGCCTATTGCAAAACTAATTTACTAGGTCACTTCAGTCTGGAGTGACATTCTCTTCCTGAAGGGTTTTACCACATATTTAATAATAATAATAATAATAATAATAATAAACTATAACTGCATAAAGATTCGTTAGCATTTTATCACTTTTTACCTAATGTAAATTTCTGGCTAATATTAAAGTTCTGGTCGGTTGATTTTAAATTTAACTATCACACTCTCTCATAGGATTCTGCACCATGCATTAGTAATAGGTTAGTTTTATTATCCTAAAAGAAGTTAAGTCAGTTAAAGAATTTATATAATTTACTAATTATTGGACACACACACGCACGCACACACGGATATACATATATATATGTTTGTGTGTGTGTGTGTGTGTGTGTGTGTGTGTGTGTGTGTGTGTGTGTGTGCGTGTGCACGCGCGTGAGTGTCTATCTTAGTGGTAGCAAGAACTAATAGAATGACACCCCAGAGTTCGTAGCATTTATTTGTAATCGTTTTTGATAGGGAGTAGAGCAATATATAAACAATATATGTAATAATATTCCTATTATTGGAATTGATAATAAAACATTTTTTCGCTACACAAGATCTGTATATCGCTTGATGAGGTGTGTGATATTGCAGCGAAACACGACAGGTCTGAATATCAAAGAAAAACGATAAAATAAACGTCAGTTGCTGATATGCGTTGACGAGTGAATAGAGCGATTACCAGACGGTTCGTCAACGAAAGTCTGGAGTCAATCTGTGGAGAGTGCAGAGAATTGGGAAAGACTCGGTTGAGTATAATGGTGATTACGATGTTTGTGTGTTTGTAGTGATCATTGGTGTTGGCAATGTTCTGTTTTCTTTCATCTTCCCACACGGCCTCAGATTCAAGATGGATGCCTCTATCAGATGCCTTGAGAAGGCAATGCAGATCTGGGTCAAGAGGGTGGCAGCTGGAAGAATCTATATATGGCAATAGTACTCTGCACCATGCCATAGAAGCAAGAGAACCCAATCATGGCTGTCAGAAAATTTCTGCACCACATAACTTCTTACATCTCAATACCTATGTCTCCAGACTGCAATCTCCTTGATTATGTGTAGGGTGCAGTTGAGTGAGAGATTAACAAAACTCCTTGTAACACCAAGAATGAACTCAAGGCAAGGATTAGGGAAGCTTTCAAAAACTTAAATAAGTCCGTCCAGAACAGTTTGCAGAAAATTCCGAAATCTTCTGCAGGCCGTGGTTGGATTCAATGGCAATTTTATTGAATAAATTTACTCTTTATTATTTCAAGATATTTTTGTGTAATTGTGGTAAATATATTTTTTTATTCTTTTCGTAATTTAGAAAATTCCACTATCGAACATTATATATATATATATATATATATATCCTCACATACACGTTTGTACGTGAATGTATATATGAGTGCGTATATATATTAAATTAACTTTGCTAATGTACAAAACTTCTGCTAATCTGTACTGCAATATGCTTTATTTTTTTCGTCACTCTCTTTCTCCCTCATTATATATATATATATATATATATATATATATATATATATATATTTCCTGTACTGCGTAAAGTATCACTACATATTCAGATCTTTACAGGAAATCCGTATTGCATTTCACGACAGGTTTTCTCCGCGCCATAACCAAAAAGAAAAACGCCACCAGGAAGCAAGATAACCATATTTTACTTGAAAGGTTACATTTATCAGATTTTTATGTGAAATTCTGTCTCTTTGGTTTCAGAATCTGCTTTAGTTTCAGATAAAGTCAAGAAGAAAAGGTCAATTTTCATGACGAGATGACAAAAAGTAAATGTAGACAGGAGAAAGACCGTTTAAACGCAAGAGCTCAAGGTAAAGAGACAGAAACCCGAATAAACGAATGGAAATCAATGAAAAGAAGGGAAGTGAAAAAAAAAAAGAAAGAAGGTGGGGTAGATATTAAATAAAAAATGAAATCGGGGAAAAGTAATGTTTGGGGAGGGTAAATAAATAAAACATCGAAATTAGTGAATGAGAATAGGTTTAAAAGAATAAACATATCACGAATAGGCTATATGAATAATTTTGTAGAGTATATATATAAAGAGAAAAGAATAAGAATGAAATTTTCGTTGAAGGAATCGTATTACCAGAAGAAGGATGGATAGGAAAAAAAAAAGATGTTGAAATGGATATGAATGCTTAGGAAAGAAATGAATTTAAAACAAAACATGACAGAAAGGAAAAACTAAATCACGAAAAATAATGATATGAAAGGCAAAACAAACTTCGAAGGTTACATGCAAACTTTGGTGGAGTAACAGGAAACTAGACTTGTGAAGCCAGAGATTCAGTTTCAGATGCAAACTTTCTGAGACAAGTGGAGTCGATCAGCAGAGGCCACGAACTTGATATTACATTTCAGAGACATGCGATTATGCATACTCTTGCATCTAGCATAAGCATCATAGCACGGTGACACGCAGGCAGATGATCACTGCCGAGTGCAAACTATTACATGTATATTTATAAGTTTTTATCAGACAATATTCTGTGCATATGGTACCCGATATCTTACACACTTCTCTCTCTTTCTCTCAACACACACACGCGGACGCGTACACACACACACACACACACACACAGATAGATATATATATATATATATATATATATATATATATATTCAGAGTCTGATTTGTTTCGGCATCAAATATATAATGCTGTCAAATATTTGATTGTTGAAATCTTCGTACAAAAAGACCTACAGGAACGAAAGTTCTAACATTGACTTGACTATAATGCATTTATGTATATGTGATTGGATTCAATGACAACACATGTAAGAAAATTTAAATTTTGTTTAATCCTGTCCTAAAACTAATATAAAACTATTTCTGTAAAACTATTGCATTACATTAAAATATCTGCTGCGTTTATTGAGTTTGTTTATGAATAAGTAGGTATCTCCTAAAAATGGAACAATCATTGTGGATATTTTTAAGATAAAAGATTTTTCCTTGAAGCAAGCCGAGTAATAAATGGTAAACAAATATTGCCATTATTAATAAAACATATCAAGTAAATTAGTTTACATTATATAAAAAATAATATTTCAATTTTAAAATTTACTGTTAAAACATATGAATATTGGTTACTTCCCCTTATAGCTTACTTCCGTTTAATCAAGATGCAGTGATGTAAATACTACATTCATGGCAAAAATTTAGTTTATTTTAATAACAAATCGGTCAGCAAATCAGTAGCTTATTAAAAGAGATCTTTAAAAAAAAAAGAGGAAAAATCGAACAGTTATCTTAGAAAATCTATTTTTAAAAAATTGTTATTTACATTAGTTACATTAAAAATATGTTATTTACATTATATAAATGATATGACTTTTTCCGGAAATAAAAACCGTTGCATACAGTTGATGTCGCATTTTAACCTTCAGAGATCCAAGTCGCAAGCACACACACACACACACACACACACACACACACACACACACACAGAGAGAGAGAGAGAGAGAGAGAGAGAGAGAGAGAAAGTTTCATTCGAAATGATACACTGATTTTAATTTGTATCTTCGTATGTGTTCCAATATATTTTTAGTTTTTTTCATTTTATGAAGATATTTCGTTTCGAAAATCTCGCAATATTTTAAGATTTAAATAACCGGAGAACGGCTTAATCTATAAAAGATATATGGTGTCTATTATAAAACTAAATGTACATAATATCAGTTAGTTAAGTGCCATACGGCACATGGGCTATCATATCTCGAAAGAGACATGACTGAGTGGGCAGAAGATTATACTGCAGTAGGTTGCCATGGCTTTCTGCGGTAGACTGGTTGTCATCCAAGGCTATAAAACCCAATCTGTCCTGTTATTTAACCGATAACTGGAGGGAAGTAACAGATTAATATCTTTCCCATAGGTATTTTCGCGTAGGTGAACGCAAGGAATTCAACTGGAATTCAAACTCAGCTCCCCGATTTGTCGTTCCGAGTCGATATCGACTGCACCACAACGCACATTTGTACATATTATCAGTCAGTCAAGTGCCATACGAGATACACGCTTGGGCGATCATGTCTCGAAAGAAACATGACTGACTGGGCAGAAGATTATCCCGCAGTAGGTTGCCATTGCTTTCTGCAGTAGACTGGTTGCCGACCAAGGCTATAGAATCCAATCTGTCCTGTTATTTAACCCATAACTGGAAGGAAGAGACGGATTAATACCTTTCCCAAGGGTATTTGCGCGTAAGTGAATGCAATGAATTCAGCTGGAATTCGAACTCGGCTCCCCGATTTCTCGTTCCGAGTCGATATCCAATGCACCACAATGTGTTCTAAAAACGAAATATATAACAATATATCTTTTTTCTGGAAACAGGAAAGATAAAACAGCTGAGAGTAAAAATACCCGGGCGATAATGTGTTTTTTCCTTAACAAGTATTCGAATAATATCGGCCTATTTCTAGAATCTCATTTCCTCCCATTCATACTAAAGGGGGACATTTGAGAGTACATTTCTTAGTCTGTTTTCAAATGAGAGTTAAGAAATTTATTTGTCTCTTGTTGCAATTAGATTTTAGTAAAATCAGTTGATCTTTATAATAAATAATGCAATAATAAGACAAAAAGAAAAGCATTCTCTTAATGCAAGTAAGAAAAACACTGTGTATATATTGGTTTTCATTCTAATCCTATTATTATTTCTGCATATAGCAAGGAAATAGGCAATTGGTAAACATGAAAATCAAATGCAAACCCTTTATTCTCCTTCACTAAAAACCTCTACTTGCTCCTCCAGATTTTCTGACCTTTTCAAGAATATGTTGAATGCCTCTTCCTGGGCTAAGTTCAGTGATCTTCGCCGTCTCTCCACAATTACAGCCACATAAATGGTTGAAAAGATGATTATGCTTGATAAAGAATGCGCACATGTCCTTATGGTCAGCATTAAGCCCAGCTTGATCAAACGTTAACTACTGACATTTTACTGTCAAGTCTTTATTAAATATAGACAAAGACAAGCGACCAATCGGCAATAAACGTTTTCTTTAGGGGTGGTGTTATTCGATATTATTCTAGTTATAGACTTTAGTTATCTATTTCTTAGTGCATCGATATGAAAGTATGTATATGCGTTTGCGAATGTGAACGCCATGCCTATATATGTATACGAACACACATATACACGCACACACACACATATATACACTGAATATTAATTCTTGCAAATATATACACACACACACACACACACACACACACACACACACACACACACACACATATATATATATATATATATATATATATATATATAGTCAGCCCCAATATTCGCGGGGTTAGAGACCCGAACTAGCCACGAATAGTTAGAATGCGCGAATACTTGTAACCCCACTAAAAGTGATTATAAGTACCTATTTTGTTTGAGAAACCTCCCCCATATGCCTTAAACTTTCATCCTAAACACGTTAGAGACATTTCATACTCTTTAAAAAACTTTTGTACAGTATTAGTGACAGTACACTTAGCGTAATTTTCTTTAATACGTACAATAAACATTTTAATTACGCATAGAGAGATACAACCGTTGTATAAAAATATGTGTCAGTCAGTTAGTTAAGTGCCATAGCTTTTTTTCTATACGTACAATAACTGTTTTCCTTTACGCATATATAGTTAAAACTATTGAAAATATTAAAATACGTACGTGCAGAGTTAACAGACAGAAACAAAAATACTTGATCATAATTCTGCCGCTTAGGCTCCATGAAGAGGTGCGTTTAGCCGACATCTTAAGGCGTATTCAAAAGGAAAAGAACAGAAGTGAATTTATAAAGATTTACACAACACTAGTGAACTAGTAAGGTTTGCAGCATACGCGAAAGTAACCGAGCGTTTTGCGTATCAAGCAAAGGGCGTCGGTCTTGTACCACCATCGGATCACCAGCCAATAGCGTTCGAGTACTGGAACGAACATTCGCAAGCACGCATCCAACTGTTGCACCACTTTTAAGACGGCAATCGTAGATATTTTCTAGAAAAAATTCCGCGAATTTTGAAGCCGCAAGTGCTGAAACGCGAATATGCGGAAGCTCACACTATATGAAATAAAAACAAGTAAAAACAAATCAAATTAGTGCCTTAATTTATAAGTACGTTTATCACTTTTTTAATGTGTCCAAGTTGCGAAAATTTTCATTTTCAATCACACCGGAAACTGGAAACGTAGAGTCGGAGGATTTGAATTGTTGTTTAATGAAATCCGCTCTTACTCTACCCAAGTAAACCAGATCAGCAGAATATCATACTGCTACCAGAGAGCAGACTGGGATTCGTTCTGAGACTTCCTCTGCGACGTCCCCTGGAACAACGTCTTCGATCTTCCTATCGAAGACTGTGCGTCCGAGGTCTTCTCTTGGGTTAAGGCTGGCATCGATGCTTTTATCCCGACCAGGAAATTCCAGCTAAAATCAAGTTCGTCCCCCTGGTTCTCACCCTCTTGCTCGGCCGCCATTGCCCAGAGGAACCATTTCTTCCGGCTCGACCGAAGCTGCTCGTCGAACCAAAACAGGCGCCTTTTCGTCTCAGCACGTAATAAGTGTAAAAAAAGTACTGAACGAAGCTAAGCGGGCGTTTGCTACCAGAATGAGGCAACGCATAGCATCCTCTAATTTCGGCTCCAAAGATTACTGGCAACTCTGCAAAAGCGTGCTCAACAAGAGCAAGACTTCAATACCCCCAATAATCAATGAATTTGAAGTTCTCACATCCCCACCGGACAAGGTTGAATGCTTTGCCCGTAGATTCTCCACTAATTCGACACTGGACTCGTTAGGAATACCTTACACGCGACTTCCCACCCAGAACTAAGGCTTAACTACATAACGTCCACATTACACCCTCGCTGGTCTCCAAGATAATTGCGCAACTTGACCCACACAAAGCGAGCGGCGGTGACGGAATCCCAGTCATAGTACTGAAGAAATGTGCCCCAGAACTCTCCTCTGTCCTCTCTAAACTCTATAACCTCTGCCTATCTGCTTCCTGCTTTCCTGCCTGTTGGAAGTCCTCCTGCGTAGTTCCTATATTTAAGAAATCTGGCGAACCCTCAGACCCCGCCAATTACCGTCCTTTTAGTCTCCTTCCGATCTTCGGCAAAGTTTTCGAAGCCATTATCAACGCTGAGGTGATTCAGCATCTCACGGCACACAGACTTCTCTCTGACAAACAGTACGGGTTTCGCTTCACCAGGTCTACTGCTGATATGCTAACGACCATTACCGAGTACATATACCGGGCTCTTGACAAGAATGGCGAAGCCCGAAACGTTGCCTTGGATGTCTCCAAAGCGTTCAACATTGTCTGGCACGCTGGCCTCTTATGCAAACTGCGGAGCTACAGTATAACTGGACATCTGTTTGACCTCATCCAGTCATTCATCTCTAACCGCACATTGAACGTAGTATTAAATTGGCATGACTCCCAAAACTACCATACGAACGCGTGCGTCCCTCAAGGTTCTATCCTACGTCCCACGCTCTTTCTGATGTACATTAATGATCTCCCCGACGCCATTAGATCCCAATAGGCATGTACGCCGATGACACCACAATTTACTCTCGCCTCGATCAAAACCCCGGTGTGGACGACAAAGCGAACCTCGCTGCCGAGCTTGAAAAGGACCTCCAATCCGTAGTGGACTGGGGTAGGAAATTGCTAGTAAATTTCAATGCTTCTAAAATGAAGCTGTTATCCACTAACCACCATAGACAATCGCATCTACCTCCCATTAGCATGGAACAGGCTTGCCTCCCAGAGAGTAAAACACTACACCTCCTTGGCCTTACACTTTCGGCAGACCTAAAATAGAATGACTATATTGAATCCATTGCCAAATCTGCCGCTATGAAAGTCGGCTCTCTGTGCAGGGCCCGGAATTTTTCCCCGCCTGAATCTATCCTGCATATATACAAATCTACCATCCGCCCATGTATTGAATACTGCTGCCATATCTGATCGGGTGCCCCTGCTACTCTCCTTGGGCTTCTTGACAAAATACAAAGGAGAATCTGTAACGTGGTTGATACTGACCTGGCAGACCGGCTGCAACCACTGTCTCACCGGCGTGATGTGGCTTCCCTGTGCCTCTTCTACAAGAACTTTCATGGCTTCTGCTTCATGAACTTAGATCACTGGTGCCGCCTAAGCACGAATTTGCACGAGATACTAGATTAGCAACTAGGTCCCACCCTTTTACAGTTAAACAGATAAGATGTAACCGTAATTTCTACTCCAACAGCTTCTTTTTTCGCGCTTTCCGCCTGTGGAATTCCCTTCCACAAGTCTTCTTTCGCGACAGCTACAATCTCCAGGTGTTTAAATGTAGGGTCAATAGACACCTCCTATCACACTAACTTCCAATTATTCTCAGAACACTCTCATCTACCCAACTCTCATTCTCGGTATCCTTACTCGCCTATCACCCATCCTCTGACATTTCCTATATTTAACCATTCTCGGTATCCTTACCCGCCTATCACCCACCCTCTGACATTTCCTATATTTAACCTTCCTTCCTCCACTCTATGTAGCCCCCTGCGCAGTAGTGGAAGTGAATTGCCTTGCTCGGGGTGAAACGCTTATAAAAAAATCGACTAGCAAGAGAGTGCTTTTCGAATTACAGCAATCTTAACCCAGTTCAAGTCTCGTGTTAACTCATATCTTTCTCACGTGTACCCATAAACTGTGCTGTTTGCTCTGTAACTATCCATCTCGAGTTGCTTTTGAGCCTTGTTCGGGGTGAACATCGTTGTACTAAAATATAATCTCGCGTTGACTCTCTCAGCAGACCTCAAGTGGAATGATTATATCGAATCCATAGCTAAATCCGCTGCTAAGAAGGTCGGTTCACTGTGTAGGACCAAGAAGTTTTTCCCGTCTGAATCCATCCTGCATATATATATAAATCTACCATCCGCCCGTGTATTGAATACTGCTGCCACATCTGGTCGGGAGCCCCTCCTATTCACCTCGGTGTTCTTAACAAAATTCAACCGAAAATCTGTAATGTGATCGATCCCGACTTAGAGGCTCAAATGCAGTCACTTTCTCACCGGTGTAATATGGCTTTCCTATGTCTCTTCTACAAATACTTTCACGGGTTCTGCTCCTATGAACTTAGCTCACTGGTGCCACCTCTGTATGAATTTACTCTGGTTACTCGACTAGCAACTATGTCCTACCCATTTGCAGTGAAACCAATAAAATGTAACCACAACTTCTACTAAGTCAGCTCTTTTCCTCACACTTCCCGATTGTGGATTTCCATTCCGTATACTTGCTTCCCCGACAGCTAAAATCTCCAAGAATTTAAATATAAGGTCAATAGTCATCTCCTAGCTCAGTGACATTCATCATTTCTGTTATGCTCTTTTCTCCGTCAACTCCACTGTCATAACAACCGTATTCGACTTCTTCTCTTACCCACTTCCTGATACCACCTATATCCTATCGCTATTTTTCATCACTTTCCTCCTATGTACTCCACTGTGAACCACTGGTGGTGAGGCTGCCTTGCGTGTGGTGAATGGATTACAAAAAAATGGGCCGCATAACAAAACTTATCTTCCAGATTCTTATGAAGAATGTGCAGAATCGGCACAGTGATAGGACAAGAACAATGTGGGTCCTTAAACTACAGGAACGAGATATGTGATATTGATGAATGTTATCTGAACAAGCAATACAAATGCAGAAGGACCTTTGTCTGTGCTTAATTGACTACGCAAAGGCCTTCGACAAAGTACGACACAAGGACTTGATAGAGATGCTCGACAACCGCGATATTTTCAGAAAAGACGTTAGGATAATCAAGAATCTATATTATAAGCAAACCGCTTGTGTATGGATAGGAAGTGAACTCAGCAAGTATGCAAAAATAGAAAGGAGCGTAAGACAAGTATGTGTGTTCTCACCGTATCTTTTCAAGAGGGCAAACAAAAGCCTTGCAGGGACTCGTCATTGTCTGCCACAATCTCAACAATGTCAGATACGCGGATGACACTGTGTTGATGGCAGACAAGGAAAGGAAAATGCAAGATCTTCTACAGAAGGCAGCAAAAGAAAATGAGAAGAAAAGGCTGTGCATAAACTTAAAGAAAACTGAATGTATTGTCATCATCAACAAGGGGAGCCCAATAGGCCAACTACAAGTCGGGAAAACTAAAATAAAACCAGTAAAAAATTCAAATACCTGGGAAGTTTTGACAAAGGATGGAAAGTGCGACATTAGGATCTATAGACGCATTGGCATAGCCAAAAACACATTTCAGAAGTTAACCAGTAAAAAAAAAAATCGACTAGCAAGAGAGTGCTAGTGTGGCTTCTTAAAGCTACAGGAACGAGATATGTGATATTTATGAATGTTATCTGAACAAGCAATACAAATGCAGAAGGACCTTTGTCTGTGCTTGATTGACTACGCAAAGGCCTTCGACAAAGTACGACACAAGGACTTGATAGAGATGCTCGACAACCTCGATATGATTATATCGAATCCATAGCTAAATCCGCTGTTAAGACAGGAAAATCTCATTAGAAACAATGAAAAGAGTGCTGGATTGATATGTGATATCTGACTTTCTGTATGGAAGTGAATGCTGGACGATCTCATCACGGATGAAGGAGAGGCTTGAGGCAGCAGAAGTATGGTTTTACTGAAGTGTGATGAGGATACCATGGATGGAGCACGTGTACAACGATGAGGTGTTGGAAAGGATGCAAACGAGAAGAAAATTCATACTTAATATCAGAATAAACGAATGAGGTTCCTGGGACACGTAATGAAGAAGGAGGAGCTGGAGAATTTAATACTCTCAGGTCAGATAAAGGGAGGGAAAGAAACGGGGAAAGTAGCGCGAGAGGTACTTGTTAAGTCTGAGCAAATGGGTGGCGGTTCGGGGCTTAGAAGAGATACCAAGAGAAATAAATATTGAGAGCGACAAGAGACAGAGCTAAGTGGAGGTCCAAGACTGCCTACATCCTGAAGGGACACGGCACATGAAGAAAATGAATGTTAGAGTCATGATCGATGTCAATTCCAAAGATCTCATATGCGTAATTAAACTATTAAGAAATATACAAATGACATTATTCCTCACAAATAAACATAACAATTCATTATTCATTATTCCTCACAAATTCATTATTCCTCACAAATAAACATAACAATTCACATGCCTGAATTTTCGAGAATAAATCCTATTTGTTAAAATTTCCTGCTTGTTTCCAAAATACTGGATAGCTTTTTAGCATAAATATGTGGAATGTTATGTAGCTATCCAGTAATAAAACTTGTCAAAACCTTGCACGAACTTATTAAAATGTTTGAATATTTAAAACGCTTAAATGTTTAAACTAAACCTAAACATTTAAACGTTTTAAAAGTTGTTTAATTGTTGATTATATTGTATTACACAAAACACAGTTTATTTATATAGGAATAGCAACCCAACTAATCCAAAGCAAAAATATCAGCTGAATTTACTATTTTCTCAGGGAATTATTATATAATTACAATTATCTGACTGACCTATACACAAAGGCAGATGCAGGACGATTATGAAATGTAAACACACACACTTTAATAATATGTATATCTTCTCAGATATTGAATATTATTACTAAGATTTATAGGTTGAAATGTAAAACATTGAATATTTTCTAAACTGCATACTTTATCAAACGCAACGTTATACGTACTATCTGTGGTATGCACATGGTTACACTTTATTTAATATAAGCATATGTGAGCAGTAAATATAAGCGTGTACGCATAAACACTAACAAGCCCACACTCCACTAATACAGTTCACAATTTTTTATCGAACTTGTCTGTATACATTGGTAGGTCTGCCTTCTTATTTTTTCCACAAAAGACGTCAGTTCAAAAACTGAAATCCTTTTTACATCAAACAAGGCAGTACATGTCAGATGCCTTTGATGAAGTGCGACAACCAATCAGCTGCCAGAAGTAGCTGTCAATCATTTGGCCTCTGGACGTCGAAACAAAACAGAAAGTATCGAGTTTCTAGTTGACGCATTGCAATGTTGTTCAGTCTACGTATCAAACGACCAGCGTTATTTTTGATGTCTTTCATCTTACATGCACGCTCTCTCTTTCTCTTAATTGCACTCTTTTTCCCTTTATTTTACTTGACCTCTTGTGTTCATTTCTTTACTGTTGTTTCCTTCTTTCCCGTTTATTCACACAGATTTTTATTCCGCCACTTCTCTGCAAAATATTCGTGTCCTTGTCAATCTTTAAATTTTCCTTTTTATATACTATGAATTTTTGTCTGAACACGTTTGTAACATCGGTTCTCTTTTGGAAAAAGAAAAGCGATGTTATATTGGATCCATATATAATGGACAACTGCGTAAAAATACAAGGTAATATTTTTCGCACACTAAAACTACGTTTTAGAGATACATTATTTCTTTGTTTTCTTTTCTCTCTCTCTCTCTCGCTCTCTCTCTCTCTCTCTCTCTCTCTCTCTCTCTCTCTCTCTCTCTCTCTCTCTCTCTCTCTCTGCCACGAGCTTTGTCAGTTGATTTACATGAACTGGAACTGTCTCGACCTTCATGAGAATGTGCTCATCCTTTCTCCAGCATCTCACCGTTATCTCTTGCCATTTAACACGCACAATGCCATTTCAGCGGAAAAAAAAATTTAATATAGAATTTTTTCTGCATATGTTATTAAGTTTCGAAAATGACTTGTTTGGTGTGGGGTCAATTCAATAAAAATACAGTTTCTGCTCTTTCGAGCGTAAAAATTAAGATTTTCCTCTGTACTTTAATAGTACTCAGTCAACAGCACCTACAATATCATGCTACTAAGCATCTATGGTTGATGGCTAAAAACTATTTTCTTATTTCTTCAAATTTTTTTTATTTCTTTTCTTTTTGTTTTAATGCGAAATGCTCAGTCTAATTTGAAGGATGTAAAAACATTGATTCGCAACAATTGAGAAATATATTGAAGCGTTTCATTTGAAATGCAAGCAAGAAAATAGCAAAAAACAAAAAAAATCAGATGTGAATTTGATTTTGAAGGAATTTCAAAGTTTTAGTGCGCAACATCATCCCAAATTTGACGAAATCCAAAATTTTTATTCAATTTTTACCAAACTTCACATAAATATTCTTTAGGCATTCAGTCAGATCATGGGCTACATGACAAAAATTATTGTATGATGTTTGTTATACAATGAATTTTGTCATATAGTGTTAACAATTTGATGTGATGAACGTTTATATCGCAATTTTATATTCTTTCCAATGTACAGTGTTTATATTTAGAATTTATTTTGGCAATTTGACTGATAAGTCAAACAATTCGTAATTTAAACCTTTTATGTAGAAAGTAGGGTTGTGAAGATTTTCAAGTCGCGAAACTGAATTAATTATCATTATCTCAGGTTTCATTAAAATGTGCAATGATCTGATATCTATATATATAAAAGGCAAGATATTTGTGTGTGTGTCTGCATGTCTGTATGTATGTATGTCCTTTATACAAATCCAAGATTTTTATTCAATTCTTACCAAACTCCACATAAATATTCTTTAGGCATTCAGTCAGGTCATGAGCTACTTATTTTTACCGATTTCCCACCCCCGATATTGGAAATTTATATATATATATATATATATATATATATATATATATATATATATATAAAAGGGCAAGATGTCTGGCTGGCTGTCTGTCATTTATACAACTCCACAATTTTTATCCGATTCTTACCAACCTTCACACAAATATTCCTTAGGATTCTGCTCAGGTCATGGGCTACTTATTTTTTCCGATTTTTCCTGATATCGGAAATCGATACCCCGATATCCCATCAGGTCTGATCAACATCATGATTTCAGCCCTTTTATCGTGGTTTTTGTTCCAGAATTTTCTCTAACTTGGTAAAATTATAGTTTCTGGTTTCAAACAATATAGATCTTTACAGATGACTCATTCTTTCCGATATCGGAAATCGATACCCCGGATATTCTATAGAATTTGGTCAAAAACCCATATTCAGCCATCAATATGACTCATTTTCTCCAATTTTACTCCCGATGGTTGCGATAAGTTTTCATTGACTTACTTAGGTTAGATTATCCTTGGATGACTTATTTGACTCCGATATTGGAAATCGATACCACGATATCCTATCGGGTCTGAGCAAAATCAGGTTTTCAGCCCTTTTATATTGGTTTTTGCTTCGGGTTTTGCTCTAAGTAGGTATAATTATAATTCTTAGTCTCAGCCATGATACGATTTACTCAGAGGACTCATTTGGCCTTCAAAATTCAGTCTGCGACAAAAATCTTATTTGACATCGACACCGGAAATCAAAATTTGACTTACATCCATTCATTTTTTTTTTTTTTTTTTCATTCTACGGTTTTGCTTTGACTGGAAACAAGTATTGCTTTTTAGTCTTTCGTGCCAACGTCCAAAGAGTCTGAGCTCCAGGACCATAGGATTAGTTTTAAAACCTTTATTTCACCCTAGCAACGCCGGGCTATACTGCTAGTCCATAAATAAAACATGACAATTTTTCTTATAGTCTCATGGATCTGACCTCTGACCTCTCCTGCGGCGTACCAGCAGTATCGGCACTTCAATATAAAGGGTTTTTTATTTAATTATAAATCATAAAATATTCATTTTATTTTAGCAATAATAACACATAAGAGGTGCCCTATTCATAAGAATCAAGGTGGTTGCAGTTTGGGAAGTTAGGTGGTCAGATGTAAGGAGTGATGAGGTTGTAGAATTTGTCTGACAGCTATTACTTTTTCTTCTGCTTGTGTGGCATGGTACAGAGTCATGTTACCAGGCACAGGGTCTTCCACCAGCCACCCTTTTGACCCTGGGTAGCACTGCATCCCCAAGTGCTCCATGTTGGGTTTGAGGCCTCGTGAGAAGATGAATGGATGCATAACATCGGCATCACTAGTGATCACTCCAATCAACATATTGTTTACTGAATAATTCGATTATTTCCGAAGATTCTGCACTTTACTCAGATTGACACCCAGATATTTAGAAATATTCGTATTAGAGCTTCCGGTGGGAAAAACAATAAAGCATACAGTTTCCAAATTTCTGGTGTAGTCAAAATATATTAATGGTGAGTTCAAAATAAAGATAGTAATGATATTACATTGTAGTGATTCTCATTGTTTCAGCGTATCAATGCAACATGGAATATACAAAAAAATATCTCTTCGTGTAGAATTTGCGAGACAGGTCGTGATATGAGACAAAAATTATATGGATAGTTATGCAGAGGTTACCTAAAGACTAAAACAGGACATATTATCTTTGTAGCCTAGGATAAATATATAAAGACAAATTAAACACAGAAATAATCGTAGAAAATAAATAAATACCGTATTTGTGAAGAAATATACGTGACTGTGAAAATATAGTGATTTAATGAGAATAGCATAGATGTGCAATAAGGCTCAAGTAGGGAACACCCCATGAGGATTAAACTCACTGCTCAGTTTTACGTGATCTAGCAAGACAAATTTGAAAATCATTTCACTACGCCACAGTGTCTAAAGACGATAAAATATACGAATATAGTTGCTCTAAAAATAATAGAAATTAAGTTATAATATCATTATTGAGGACATTATTGTTCTCATCTTTATTACCATATTCATATTCACGGAGTTTCGATAGTTGTACGTTACGACCTTCTTCGGGTAATTGATATGTCAAACCGAACCTTTTATTACGATCACTGGTGTATATTATTCTTGGTCCATGAGCCACGCCAAGACTTAAGTTATGTGTTCAAACAGTGGTGAACATATAGCTTAGAGATTTGATTACAAAGAGATAACTAAGACATCCGAAAGTGGCATGGCTCCTGGAAAACAATATACCACAGTGATCAAAATAAAAGTTTCAGTTCACAATTCCAATCACTTGAAAAATCCGGAGCGTACAATGGTCGAAACGTCGTGAATATGAATATCATATTAAAGATGAGAATAACAGTCTAAACAATAGAAATAACGTGAATGCTACCTTATCTCAGAAATATAGATAAATATTGAAGTTATAACATTGCTGGAAATATAATCCGTTGGAAACTGTGCAGATAAATTGACCATTTAGACAAATAATATCAGCACATACAATAGACCGTTGTGAAAAAGAAAAAAAAAGATGTACATGATATTTCAGAGTCAAACCGTGTATCTTATCCAGACGAGTAACCTGGATTTGATTATCGTAAACAAGGAAATAAAAACCTGATATGTTTGAGACATGAGTGTGCGAAATTGAATCAATAAGAGCGAAAAATTGGGGAAATGTTAGGATCTCACTCGGACGATAGGAAAATTGTTGAACGTGAAGTGTATCGTTGTCCTTATAATAACCTACGTAGGATAGAGTAAAAAAAATAAAGGCAAGATTAGATCAATTAGGAATAAGGGGTATAGACGAAATACTCCAGCAGAGCACAGTATTACTGATCTATGCAATGGTGATTAGCACAGTAGTTAAGATATCAGGAGAAATGGTTTCATTCTAGCTATAACTTATAATATATATATATATATATATATATATATATATATATATATATATATTATAATAATGCCACTTCCGGATATCTTAGTTATTTTTCGTTAATCTCTAAGTTATTTGTTCACCAAATATATTATATGTTATATATATTATATAAATATCATATTTTGTGTGAGCAGAAAAAGCAAATAATAATAATTGTACTAATGATGATGATGGTAATGACAAAAACAACAAAAGTTATGAATAGTAAATACACTTTTTTATTTGCATATGCAAATATGTGCACCGATGCTTCCACTCACCCATAAGCCCATATTAATGAAGAATGCGTAAATTTCAGAGTCTTTTCCCACAAACTGGCTTTCAGGCTTCTTCAACATCCGTGAGAGAAAACATGAAATTCCAAATTCGGCCCAAATTTGAGAGTTTCTTTGAAATTAATCTTTAAAATATTAATCTCCTGAGGTATACCATTTCATGTCTCACTTTCTGAAAATATTTTCTTCAGATTATTTACCGGTATTAATAATATTCGTATGCCTTAAATATCTGAAAAAGCATGCTTGTATAGTTGTATATCTTTGTATTACCATGCCAAATTTTATGTGCTTGTACATCGTGCGCAAACAGAAAGTCACAATTTTTAGATGAATAACAGAGACTTTACGATTCATTCAGTAGAGTATGTAAAACTAACCTTGTATGATCCACGAAGTCCCCTAACATCATTCAAGTGAAGAGCATGCCATTACTAAATAAATTAAATTATTTCTAGGAAAATTGACTGAGATAATTGACTCAGCACCAAAACTCGTAATAATCTTATATAGGCTATGTGTTATTTGCCTCGGAAGTCATGCGTAGTCATTTCAGGCTATCAAAAACAATAACACTGTTAAATGAACAATTAATAACAAAATAGAGTGCCGTTCTGAATTTAGCATGATTTCTAAAAATATTTTCTGACATCATGAATATTATAAAGATAAAATTCAAGAAGCATTTGACTGAATGATATTTTTCATGACTACTGCAAACGAAAAAAACAAGATCCTTGAAATCAATTGAAACAAACGGGTAATTTGGTCAGATAAACATGTTATGATATGTAGTGCTAACCTGTAAGGTATTTGAAAGTCATCAGATATCGATATTTAGAATTATTTTTTAACTTTATTAATTATGAGAGGTAAAAAAGGATTTTCTATTTTTTCTGACAGAAATTCTACAATTTTAAAGATTTAAATTGATTTCACTAGACTGTTTCAATATAAAAACGGTGCCAAATGTAAGAGACAGGGTGTATCTTTGAGCAAGAACTTCTTGTTCTAAGGAAAGTTGTTGACGACTCAATACATTCAAAGCTATTACAGCCCAAAGATATTCAACTGCACACACAAATTAATACCCTTACGAACATTAGAAGCCACTAGATTCCTCAAATCCCTGCAATTTCCTGATATTCCTTTTTAAATGTTGAGATGCCTATCATGCTTCTAAAAAATCAAGCCACACAAAATATACAATGGAATAAACGTAGCTCTAAAGAAGCCTCTTCCTCATGTCATTAATGTAATATCCTAAACGAAGAAGAGACAGATAGGCGGTCATTTTAATTCAAGAGATTTTAATTCTCGGTAAGCAAGACGTTAGAATGATCATCAAAAATGACAAGTACTATCGGACAAGACCGTAACTAAATAGATAGCATTTTCAACAATAACATTTTGAACCTCATAACTCTGCTCAAACACGAATTCATGAAATCAAGTAATATTACTATCGAAACATGTTGCCGACGATTAAGGATGCAATTTATTACATTACAACAAAACTTTTCTGCGGTAGCAGCAGGTAACAAACGTTATTATATCATCTACAACCTGTTCCACATTGATGTACATGTGCTTATGCGTATATAAATCTAATTGTCGAACTCATTTTAATAGTAAAGGTGGCTAATTTCATTAGACTTTGTTGTAATTATGAGGTCTAACCTTATTCTGTTTTAGCATAAGACCAATTTCTGTTCAAATTTGCAAATATAGATGCATTACGTCCGATTTACTTGTGATTGTCTCACTAGATTGCTATATTCTGTAATGGAATAAAATATTACTACGGAGAATGAAGTCAAACATTTTGTTTTTAAAAGGTTGAAAGAGCAGCACATTTTTCGAACTGTTAAAGCAATATATAGTCAATTATATAATGGATCAATACTACAAACAAAAAAGCAACGATGACACTATGGAACGCAAAAACAAATTTTAGTATAGCAGGTTTCAGCGTTTTTACAATAAAACTAGTATGACACAACCAATGCCAGTAATATTTTCAGGCTATACACTATTTACATAAATCATATATATTTTATTATAATTACTTGCTTATGGGCGCCCGGTTTTATTATGCAACATATTTTTTTATATCTAAATCCTAAAAGTCATATCTATTTCATGAATAGAATAATACATAACTATGAATAAATTATACTTTTTGTTATTTTATGCTTTTATCACTAAACTTTCATGTGATTATTTACACTTCTCTTTGTGATGAATAATTAAATGTGATAATTTTTGTTTTCATTTATTTCACCAGTGTTCTTAATTTTCTGTCTCTTTTCACTTTCTTAACTTTTATAACACAGGCTTGTTACATATTACCCTATACATTTTCTCACATATTTTGTTCTTATCTATCAATGTTTGCAATTTCATTTTGATTACTTTTTAATTTTTCTCTACGTGCAAAGCTGTGTTCCTAGGACTCAGTCAATTCATTATATTTTGTTACAGTTTTGATATTATATATTCATGCTATCCATGTCGATCTTTATTTATCTGAAATTAAAAATAATTTCACTATGTTTATTTACAATATTTTAAACAATCTTTTTGTTTCATAATAAAATCTCAAATCATCAAATACTTAATTTTAAACATTTTTTATATAAAGAGATTTTATAATGAAATTCACATTTTATAGTTGTTACATGTGTATATCCCTAAAACTTTACCTAAATTTGTTTCCTTAATACAAGTTTTATTGAGAAAGAAATTGAATGCCATCTGACCCAAAGCAGACAAAAACAAGAAAATAACGTATCGCAGATATTTAGGAAATTGATTTCTTTGAAAAAGTAAGATAAATTAGTGGCATTGATTTCAGTTGTTTATCAAACAGTCGAGTTTAAACATGCATGTTTGAAATCCTACGGATAACATCATCTAAAGGAAATGATTTGCTATTTCCGACACCCTATAAGTGAAAGATAATTGTATTTTCATATATATTGGTGCATTTTGACACCACTTTCTATGGGAAAAAAGGAAAAAGAATAAAATAAATACCAAATTTTCTGTAAAAGATGAACAGTTACTAGTTTTGTTTTCAATGTAACACGTATACACGATTGGTTACTAAATAGGCTGATGGAAATAAAACCTCACCTTGTAGAATCTGTCACGAATCTATTCTAAATAGTATACACACTGAGATTACTAGACAGCAGGCTATTAAATGAATGATGACCAACTTGATTATTTTCCTGTATACTTTGTTTCAAAATAAGGCGAAACTATGGGACTTGGGCATTTGTCAACTTATCTGAATCATTTATTAATTACCCTCTTTATATATACACATATATACACATGTTTACATATTGCTAAAACACACATACACGCATTTCATATCATATTCAAATCCTTTAAAGAAGAATGTAAAATTGTAATTGGTGAATGTTTTAATATAATACTCTGCTTCATGTTATAATCTGTACAATACTGTGTACCTAGTGCAGAAAAGTTGACATAAAAAAGTTATATTTTTGTGGGTACCTGAATCTTTGACACTATGTCTGTAGAAGTACTCTCAAATGTGTAATGCTGTAAGTTTTAGAGAAAGCTAACCTTAATTTTAGACAAACGAAAAATGCTGTGGCAAATTCATTCTAAGTCTTGCAGGATTCGGGGCACCAAGACTGACATGCGCTCAAATGGATTAATTACTTGATGGATTGGTTGAACAGCCTGTAATACTTGTGCATTCAGGTAAGTGAAAAGTGCGATGAAAGAAAGATGAGTGACAGATGCAGTGGAAGAGAAATATCACCCAGGCTTTGGTTTCAGTATTACTGAGCAAATTGAAAAATGAAAAAATAAATTAAAAAATAAAAATACCATTTTTTAATCATACAATTGTTGGTATGAACAAAAAATGAGAACGAACCTGGTTCAATAAAGTAACGGAAAGTGAAAGAAAATCACGGACAAAAAAAGAAAAAAAAACTATTCTTTTTTTCACGAATTGAGTTTCGAGTAGAATTTATCACACTCTCTCGGAGTAGATAAGTGACACTTAGAAAAGATTCGCAGCTACCGCTCTTTTTTTCGACAGACTGACAAACCAGACTTCGCTTTGGCCAGCTAGAAATCTAACTGACACATTGTTCATTTGAGATTGCCTTCGTGACTCTCATCTTTTCATCTACAAATCGACATCTCGTAAACCATTAATGGCCAGTTTATTGCTGGTGATTCAGAAATTCGTAACTATATAAGTTCAGACTAGGTGAGTGATACTTGATTTTGAAAATGTTTATCTTTATTATCTATTGATTTTATTTATTTTTTCTCTACTTTTGGATAGACGCGTTTTTCTTTTAAGAACTCAATTTCAGAAATCATATTTTACACTCAGTGTTTCAGACAAGATAAAATTATTTTCAGTTCTCCATGCTATGTAGGTGTCTTAATCTCAGCCATACACTGAGTGTGTCACACATTGAAGAACGTCATGTAAAAGAAAATGAGAAAGGAAAATTCTCCATGTAAAATTAAAAAAGATAGAAAATTATGCAGCCCAACAAACATGGAGTTAATATGAACACTGTTGGAAAGGAAAAGTAGATATTTCCTTTATTTCAGCTTCTGAACAAAATAAATCAATGTAAAAAAAATATAACCAAGCAAAAAAGAAAACAAAAATAATCATTATTATGTTAGTTTTGAAAGAGACCAGGTTGTAAACTATATAACGAATGCAGTTAGGTGAAAATTAAAAAGACAGAGGAATTTATGAATGATTTTGATAATATAAATACATGGTAACATCCCCAACCAGAAGTTCTCACAGAGGAATTATTCATTCTAAAGCATTGATATTCAGACCAAACACTCTGTTCAATACAGAAGACCTGAACGATTGGCTATAAATAAGCAAAAGTAAATTTCTGCTCGAGCAGACCCCGGTATAAAAAAAGTAAAAAATTGTAAAAATAGCTGGTTCTAGAATTAAACAAACTGTGAATCATGAAGCCGTAGTTAAAATCCTAAATTAAATAACTTGAATATAGGAAGATAGTCGAAAAGTTTCAAAAAAGGTCTTTCAACTCCCAGTGATAACCACTAAATATAAGGTCTGAATATACAAATATGTAACTAAAATTATATCTGTCTCATTAACAATAAGAACACCTAAACCGCATGTATACGGACCGGTAACGAATTCAGTAGATATACAAAGATAGAAAGATGTGTAAGACAAGGATATGTCTTTTAACCGGATCTGTTCAACTTGTACAGCCAGAATATTTTGAGGACCCTAGAAGTTATGCTTAGATTCGTCATCGGAGGCCACAATTTAAAAAACCTAAGGTACGCAGATGATACAGTACTGATAGCAAACACAGAAAGGAAACTGCAAGACCTCCTACAGAAGGTAGCCGAACAGAGTGACAAGAAAGGAATACAAATAAACTACAAGAAAAAAAGGGCATGGTCATCAGTAAAAAGGGCAGCCCAATATGCCAAATATAGGTCGAGGATACTAAAATTAAGCGGTACAAAATTTAAATACCTGGGAAGTGTTCTAACAAAAGACAGAAAGTGCGACACAGAGATCCGAAGGCGAATTAGCATGGTAAAGGAAACATTCCAGAAGTTGAGTAAAGTTTTAAGAAACAGGAAAATTACGCTAGAAACAAAGAAGAGAGTACTGGATTGCTAGGAATATTAACGTAAAGAATGTTTGAATAAGAATCCAATTTATTTCTGAATTTTTTAGAAGAATAATTATTATATGCTGTGCTGATTAGAACAACCTATTCATCTGTTATATACAATGTTTTTTGTTCTATTCTCTGATCTTATTCAGTCATCTCTCTTCACACACGATAACTTTCTTGGAATTTCAAACCGTACCTTTCCTTTAATTACATTTTCGGTATTTTGTGCATATTCCATATTTTATATTCGGCAATCGTATTCCCCTTCACATCACTAGTAAGTTTTCTTTTAGTACAGAACCAGAAGATATGGTTTTTCAAAACTAACAAATCCAGAGATTTTATCAAGTGTTATTGAACTGATACAAGTGGGAGATACTAGAATCAAGCAGGTTCAAAATTTTAAATACCTGGGAAGTATTCTAACAGAAGACGGAAAGTGCGACACAGAAATCCGAAAGGAAATTTACATGGCGAAGGAAGCATTCCAGAAGTTGAGTAAAGTTTTAAGAAACAGGACAATTTCGCTAAAAACAAAGAAGAGAGTACTGGATTACTATGTGTTGTCAGTTCTTCAATATGGCAGTGAATGCTGGACAATATAATCGAAGATTAAGAAAAAACTTGAAGCAACTGAAATGTGGTTCTACAGAAGGATGCTCGAGCATGAGGTTTTGCAAATGATGGAAACGAAAAGGAAATTAATAGTGAGCATCAGGAAGAGACAGCTGAAGTTCCTTGGATATGCAATGAGGAAAAAGGGCTTGGAGAACCTGATACTAACAGGCCAAATAGAAAAGGAAAAGGAAACAGGAGAAAGCAGCGGATAACATATTTGAAGGACCTAATCAGGTGGATGATGAAACGAGAGTTGCATGATGTAACAAAAGAAGGCGTGCTAAGAGCCACCAGGGATAAGGAGACTGGAAAACCATGATCGCCTACGTCCTGAGAGAACAGGGCACAGAGAAGAAGAAGATGTATTCAAATTATTCCAAATATTAGGATTTTTCTATTATAATGATTAAATGAAAAGAAGATTTCACTACAAATAATGGCAGAGGTAATAATAAGTAACACTTAAAACAATAACGGTTATGTCATTTAAAATAACAAGAAATTGTTATGCAAGTGCAAAAGAGATAAATAAGGAAATGTTCTAAGCTATATCTGAGGCCAATAGCTATAAAGACAGACGCAATGAAAGCAGGTTACGCAACAATAACATACAGCTATTTTTGAGTGTATAGTAAATTAGAAAGAAAACCTAAACGAATAAATCGCTTCAGTAACCCGCTTCGTGCGTGTGAATCTTCTGCAAAAATTACTTTGGAACGTTAAAGGGAATAAAATTGCATTAAATGTAATTCAAAATGTATTTATTTATTTATTTATTTATTTTGATGAAGAAAGAAAATTCCTTCGGCCTCTGGGAGGAAGTTCAAGATTAATAAAAAATTGAGTAAAGTATTCAGTTTCCTTGGGTTTATTTCGATATACAGACAAACGCCATGCGAGAATTTTCCTTTCGTTAAAACATGCACAGTAATCTCATTGAGTCGAAAGTTTTAACTTTTTTTTTAAATTTATCTTTTTAGTTGTTTGTCTTTATTTTTCCTTGTGGTAGAACTAGAGTAGCATAGACATTTGATTGCAGCGTTATTTGGAAAATCAATCAAAAATATATTTGAGGTATATTCGAGAATTGTTGTACTTGACGATTTTATCTGAAAAATAAATTACCAATATGTGTAAATGATGTTTGCTTGAAAAACTGAAAACTGGAATCATTTAAATCAAAATAAATCATATTTTATGATACACAATAAGCACTCTTTCTTTCTCTTTGTATATATATAGAAAGAGAAAGTTTATTCATACATATGTGTGTGTGTGTGTGTCTACATACTATCAGGATTATTGTTGAAAACTGAAATTAGTTTATTTTCATTTAAAATATATTCATCATTTACATCTTTTATGGGTTTTGCTTTATTAAAGCTAGTATTTTATTAGGAAATTATGCTATATTAACTATGTTCAACGGCTCTACTTATAGATTTAAATATACAAGAATACCTCCAAAGTTCAAATAGGCGAAAGCTGTATGATAACAGTGGATGAGAGTTCTCATCAATAACACAATTTTATATCAACCGATCGGTAATATAAAATGGTGTTTGATATTGAATTTCTACATACAAAGAAATTGCATCCAATTGACATTACAGAAATCATACACAGATGTGAACACAGATTATTTTAACTTATATCCTAATCACACACTAATACATACACAAAGGCACACATAAACACACTATTATAGTTGCTTCGTCTTATATACGATTGGAGTAGAAAGACTAAACTATCGCCCGGTTCACACTCCACCCACGTCTATTGAACAGGTGAAGAGGCTCCTCCCTTGTTCCCTGTTTAGGATGTGGTTTCGGGTTTTCTCTTTTGCAATCTTTTCACTCCTTTTTCTTTTTTTCCATTGGAGTAGATAGACTAAACTATCGCCCGGTTCACACTCTACTCACCTCTATTGAACAGGTGAAGAAGCTCATCTCTTGTTCCCTGTTTAGGATGTGGTTTCCGGTTTTCTCTTTTCCAATCTTTTCACTTTCACGTAGCCCCCTGCACATCAGTGGCGTTGCCGCCTTTCTCGGGGTGATATGATAAAAAAAAATGCAGATCCCCAGATTCTTTGTCGGAACAACATTCATAATATTTTTATGGATGATTTATACCTGTCAATTATTTTTCAGACGTCGCTTTCTGCATGCATACTAGAGTTATTTCTTTTTGAATTTTTAGTTGATGCCGGTGGACACTTTGATTAATTTGACGCGTCATATTCTTTTGAGTATCTGCTGATATAATATCTGTAACATTAAAACCAAAATTTATCATTATGTGAATGATGCTTTTTAAAACCTGTGGTAGGTTTCCGATGTCATTTAATGATGAAAAGTAGAATAATATTCTTGGTCAAAATAAAAAATAATTCAATTAATTTACTAATTTCTTTTCTATTTCTGCTCCTTGTGAAATGACAGAAATTATAATTATTTTTGCCAAAGTCGGGGTCAAATATGTAAACTTCACTTTTACAAAATTGAACAGACGACCACCATTGTCGTTTTTTAAGAGATAAAATTTGCTTTAGAATGCAAAATGAAAGTTCTTTAAACGTAAACTGTATCAGCGATTTTAAAGCAAAAAGCCACAAAAAAGATCCGCCAGTAATAAAATTACCGTAATTTTTTCAGTTTACATTATTCAGAGAGACAGGTATTCTGATAACCTCACTCCGACCAATAGCAACAAAACTGCCTACTCGTATATACGTGTTCTTATCTATCTATCTATCTATCTATCTATCTATCTATCTATCTATCTCTCTCTCTCTCTCTCTCTCTCTATATATATATATATATATATATATATATATAAGCATACAGTGTGGATATAGACGAATCAAAATGAGTATCCTGTATATGCAGTGGTAGGATACCTCTCTAAGAGAGGTCTAAATTTATATGTATATAAATACATATACAGCAAATATAAGAAAAATCAAGACAGACATGTTATTTCGTGGTAAATCGGAAGTTTAGGCCTATTTCAGGCGAACTATTGTCAGCTTCCATGTATATTTAGGTATTTATTTAGGTAAAATAAAGACGGAAGCTGACGATTATTCGACTGAAATAGGCCTATACTTCCGATTTACCATGAAATAACGTGTCTGTCTTGATTTTTCTTATATACATAATATATATATATATATATATATATATATATATATATATATGAGAGTGAGAGAGATATGTGCTTTTCAGTTTTTTCCTAAGCCTAGATCAGATCTCTAATGGAAATTTGAGATCAACTCGAGTTCAATCTATGTTTTGGTTCTTAAACACTAGCTATGGCCTTAAACCCGAATGTGAAGGCCAACACTGGCAGATCGCGCTATGATTTCATACCAGTATGAAGGGTACCTGCATTGCATATTAGCAGCATATTCTGTGAAGGGTATTGAACAAGGTGCTGAAGGTACATTACATTCACATATTTGGTTATATTTAAAGGATTCTTTGCAAAATAGTATTCATACCCACAAACACACACGCGCGCGCAGATACAAAGTCAGACTGAG
>JBBBDQ010000191.1:6490000-6575000 GCA_037127315.1 Ascarosepion bandense
GTTTATTTTACTGCTATCTAAGCCTGATTGGTTTCACATATGCCTAGGATGCTGATATTCAGTCTGTTCATCTCCTGTTTGACATTCTCTAGTTGTCCACGTAACGACCTCAGTAGATACACAAAGATAGAAAAAGGCGTAAGACAAGGATGTGTCTTTTCACCGGATTTGTTCAACCTATACAGCGAGAATATTTTGAGGACCCTAGTTGACACACCAGGATTTGTTATTGGAGGCCACAACCTGAACAACATAGGATATGCGGACGATACAGTACTGATTGCTGACACGGAAAGGAAACTACAAGACCTCATACAGAAAGTAGCAGTGGAGAGTGACAAGAAGGGACTACAAATAAACTTTAAGAAAACTGAGTGCATGGTCATCAGCAAAAGATACAACCCAAAATGCCAAATACAGGTGGGGGATAACAGAATCAAACAAGTCCAAGAATTTAAGTACCTAGGAAGTGTTCTAACAGGAGATGGAAAGTACGACACGGAGATCCGAAGGCGAATTGGCATGGCAAAGGACGCATTCCAGAAGATGAGCAAAATACTAACACACAGGAAAATCTCAATAGAAACGAAGAAAAGAGTGCTAGACTGCTACGTGATGTCAGTTCTTCAATACGGCTGTGAATGCTGGACAATATCATCGAAAATGAGGACAAAACTGGAAGCGGCCGAAATGTGGTTCTACAGAAGGATGCTACGGATATCGTGGACTGAGCATACAAGCAACGACGAAATGTTAGAAAGAATGGCAACAAAAAGGAAATTGATGCTGAGCATCAGGAAGAGACAACTGAAGTTCCTGGGACATGCAATGAGGAAGGAGAGCCTGGAGAACCTGATACTGACTGGACAGATAGAAGGAAGGAGAGACAGAGGAAGGCAGCGGATAACATATTTCCAGGGTCTGATCAGGAGGATGACGGAACGGGGGTTGCCAGGAGCAACAGGAGCAAACATACTAAGAGCCACAAGGGATAGGGAGACGTGGAGAGCCATGATCGCCTACGTCCTGAAGGGACAGGGCACATAGAAGAAGAAGAAGCCTGATTGGAGTGGCGCCGTTGTTAATGGAAACGATGTAAGTAAATGTGAGGCGGAAGTTTATTATGATCTAGTCGTCCTTTTGTGGTTCTGGAGATGCTGCTTAGGGTTAGGAGAAGGGTGTGGCGTAGCTTAGTTTTGGCCAGATCACTTTTTCGTTTAGTTTAGGTAATTCTTATATTAGGATATATGGGGTTTTTTTTAAGGAAGTGTCGATAGTTTTTATTTTACTACTATTTATAGGTGAATGGAATTGCTGTTAATGTTGTGTTGGATTTAACTTCTTTTATTTATTTTTATTTTGAGGATTGATTATGTGTATTTTTTGCATTTTGGAACGGGTGTTTTGTGTGGATGGGATATATTTGGTTATTTAAATTTTAACGAGAAATATTTGCGATGTTTACATAATACTGCTAATTCATCTCTACGGTTCAATTGTTCGCTTTTATTGGGGTATTTTAGAATGTGTAGCTTTTCACTTAAACATAGAGGGCAGATGTCGTTAAGCGAGTTGCAAGTTCTAGCTTTTTCTAGGATTTTCCATTTTACTTTGGGTTTCTGTTTTGAGTCCTTTAATTTCCAAAAATATGCAGAAAGGGATGTTTGATTTCGGTATATGTTGTTTTTGAATGAAGTTAAGTGCATGTACCAGCGCCGTTTAAAAGTGTTCTTAGTAGATCCGATATACACTGTATTAATAGTGGTATTTTCAATTTATGTTATGTTGTATTGGTAGATTATTGAGTTTATTTTACATTTATTCTGTAGTGGGCAATTGTTGGGATTTCTACAATTACATGTGTTTTATTGTTGTCATCTTTATTATTTTGGTAGTTAATTTCATTTTGATCTTCGTGTTGACTTAGGATATATTTGTTATGATTTGTTATGATTTTTTCTAGGTTGTTTGTGCAACTATAACTTAGTTTAAGCGTATTTTTTGTTAGAAATTTTACTTAGAGTGTTTTTGGTGGGGAGGTGTTTTTAATTAAATTGAGAAACTTCTGTCCTAACTTGGTGTTTATCATTTGGTTGAAAGGAGGTGTATAGCAAATGATTTTTCTATTTATATTTTTCCTGTTATGCTTATAGTTCATTATATACTTGATGTCTTGGTTTTTGTAGCCACATTTTTTTAGGGACTTATTGTAAAGACTTTTGTGTTTGTTAAATATTTCTTCACTAGATGAGTTTTTACTAATTCTATATTCTATGTAGGAGGGTATATGTTTGATTATACTTGGGGGGTGATTTGACTTTGGGTGGATGTATAATGGGTATTTATTGGGTTTTATATCTTAAACTAAGTTACCTCTCCTAACCCAAACTCTAGGGCTACAACACGGCCGACTAAATCAGAATAAGCCCCCACCCCACATTCACTTAAACATCATATCAACATAAATAAACCGTTTTCACCATTTAATTTTCATTTCAACTTATCACCCGATGAGAAGCGCATATAGCAGCTTCGAAACGCGAAAATTTTTTGTGTAGTGATACTATGAATTTATAAACCATTGTAACAACCATTACAATATAATGCTCTACGTTTGTATCAAGCACTCTTTATAAAAGTAAATGCATGAACAACAGGTAAAAAAAACCTACGAGTTCTATAATTTTGTTACAATATATATATATATATATATATATATATATATATATATATATATATATTCCTTTTTTTTTTGGTAGGGGTGTTTAACATAGTGCTCTCATTCATTGTCATATTGGAAAATAACAGCTTTTGTTTGCCAAAGTAGGACACTTTAGGACACTTTATTTTGTTTCCTTAGTTTAGTTGCTGGTAATAAACGTCTGTAACTAAGTTCCTTCTATGTTCCAGCAACGATATCTTTCTTATTCACTCTGACACAAAGAAAGGACATTTTTTAACGGAACCCTGCTTTTAGAATTGACACTGATTTCAAATTTTGCGATAAACATAGATTTTTTTCCTTTCCTGTTAACGCGCAACATCCTATTTTTATCGTCAGTAAAAATGTGATGCAAAAATGAAAGATTGACATTTTTGCTTAACAGACTGCTGCAGCTTGTTGAACGTTGTGTTTGGTTCTCAAGTGAAAGCTCATGAGGAACTCACATTCTCTATTTGCATGACTTACATATAAAATTCTGGATTACACTATAAACAACATGCTGTCAGGTCGTTAAACAAATTCCAGAAGCAGTTTTTGATCATTCATACTTTTTTGGGGTTGAAAGTGGGGAAATACGTAATTACTTTCCGAAAGGTAATTGTAATATTTATTTACTATTTTTCATTCTGATGAAATTTCGGGACATATTCTTTATTAAAAATTAATTCAATTGAACGTATGTGTGCAAAATCATGACTGGTTTAATGCTTTTACTCTCCAGTGAATATGGAAAATTAACACCTGCAAAATGCAGCATTAATGGTTTTTAGATTAAAAAAATTAATGTGTGTGAATTGCGTCATGGTACTTTTTTCTCAACTGAGTATCCTGTTCAGTCGACAAAACCAAAAGCAATGTGCAGGCGGGAAATTGAAAATATAAAATGTTGACAATTTGCCCATCACACCCTGTATATGCAGATGTTCATATAAGCGGCCATTACTTTCATTTTCCTTCGCGATATACACAGGCGGTCCTGGTGTTTGTTGATATGCGCACATATCACGTTGGCTAACATAAGAACTTCCAATAAGTATAGATATTGAGTATACATCGTGCATTCACCCACTAAAATTTTCTGACGATAAACATTCCATATTGAAATCATAGTTCAATAAAATGAAGTGTTTGCAGTCTTTCCTAGAACCGAGTATACTTGAGAGACGATTTTCAGTTTACAATAGGTACCTCCACGAATTCGCTGAAAAAACAGCATAGCATACAGAAAAAAGACCCAAAACTAAATAAAAACAAAATTTTATCGGCAAAATATTCACGTTATTATTAAGAGAATAGATTAAAGTATTTTTAATACGTCATTATATTCGAAGTTTTGGTATAAAATCTTGTTTTTATTGTCCGTTAGTGATGCAATTTTTAAAAGGGATAATTACGGCAAACGTAATATTACGCAAGTCACTTTTCTGCCGGCGAAAAACACATTAAATTGGAAATTCTTGC
Source organism: Ascarosepion bandense (assembly GCA_037127315.1). NCBI lineage: Eukaryota > Metazoa > Mollusca > Cephalopoda > Sepiida > Sepiidae > Ascarosepion > Ascarosepion bandense. Next base: position 6,494,187 of record JBBBDQ010000191.1, read on the forward strand.
AAAAATCAAATATTGATTGGATTTTGATAAAAGTTTCAGGACTTATTCACAAATGACTGAAACCATTTCTGAAATAATTAAGTTTTGAAAATCTTAGTAGAAATATTTTTATATTTAATAAATTAAATATATTTATATTTATGTGTAAATATATTACCACTCCAATTAATTTCCAGAAATATCTAGAAATTCTACCATATACTTAATATTAATTAAATTCAGTAGTCATTGAAAAATGCATTTCAACTGAATTTTCTTCTTTTTTTTTTTTGTTTCTAAATTTATCTTTTTTCAGAAAAGCTGCTCCGAATTATTAAAACAAACATGCAATAAAACTATACCATTTTTATTTAGATAAACTTTTATTTGGTTTTATGAATAATATATGGTAAGTATATCATAGTCTGAAAAGAAAAATTATTATGAATTTTTACATGAATTGTTTTCATTTTTATTATTTTTTATAATAATTTGTAAAGATTAAAAAATCATTTAAAATTCTCCCCTTTTATCGTTCACGCTAGATTGTTAATACGTGAAGACAGTATTTACTAATCAAAAATTGAAAAGCTTCATACAAATAATCGAGCCAATGGATTTTCAAAACAATTAGACATTTTAATTGTGTGTGTATCAACATCATTTATCCATCACACCCAATGGTGCATAGAGCAGCAACTTTTTGTTGCTGTAACAAACTGTTTTTTATGGGGCAGGATTGTTAGCCCTGCGCCCAACCCCAAACATGGAGGACCAGTGAACCATTGTTGGTCCCTACGTTTACAGCATCTGGTATTCTCAAATGGTCACCCATTTAAGTACTGACCAGGCTCGATGTTGCTTAACTTCGGTGATCGGTGCATTCAACACGATATAGCCGTAGACTAATGTGTGCGTCTGATGACCCGTCATTTCTTTCTACGGGTGGTCGTACGAGACATACGCCATTAAAAGGTCACGTGTTTCAAAGGTTGTGCTCTTTAAAGGAAAAAAATAATATATAAACATTTTCGGCAAGGTGCAATTCTTTCATTTTGCTTCCGTGTTTCCTATGCCCTACGTTTCAACATCCATACGGGCTTTGGAAATCATCCCCATCAAAATTTAAAGCAAATTCATATTTTAATTCTTAGTTTTCTAATTTTGTGAGAAAAAAAGCATAAGTAATTGTGGAATTTACAATTTTTAGAGTTACCTAATGAAGTAAATAAAAAATAGGTGTTAAAATTTTAAATTAATAAATGCCATAACATTTCATAAATTATTGAATTACCTCTGTCATATTATATAATTTCATTCTCTATTATTAAATTGTAAAATTATTTTAAAAGAAATTTTATATTATTTTAGTTTGTACTTTTTATAAAACATATTCAAATGTAAGGCAATAAAGCTAAATCATCTAAAATCCTATAAAATATTAGAGAATTGCTGAAAACAATTTGTCATCTTCATCTTTGTCCTTGTTAATTTTCATGCCCTGCAAGCGTGTAGAAAAATGAGAACACTTTTCAGCAAAGTATAGATATTCATTTCTATGGTTTTCGGTAAAAGAAAATTCAGATACTTTACATGTTCAGTGGGGCTCAATAGATGTACTGTCATTTCATCCGAACATTCTTGACATTTTTCTTTGAAAATGAGCTCGTAACTTCTGAAGTGAAATAGGAATGTAATGTTTTCTCCCGGATGTAATTAAATTCATCAATTTCTTGTACTCCGACTTTCCAGGATCTACTGCATTTGTTGTAATAATGCCTTCTGGAATTCTTGCTGTTCCTGAAGAATTGGCTTTAATTCTTCCATAGTATAATATATTCGTACCTGGAGTTATGAAATCGGAAGAAACTATTCTTTTTACCCCCTAAGAGTACTGATATCCTACAGTCTTGAGGTTTATTAACTTTCGCGTTACACTATGAATATATATGAACCAGACAAAATAATTTTCTGGGAATTTTGAATTATCTTCGCCAGCTTTCGTGGTAATTCAAATTCTCGTCACCACTGTTAAATATTTTTATGCATTAAATGAAAATAACACAATAAAAAATATAATGTCGCTTGGAACCGACGTAGTCTTACTGAATTCTATTGTACGAATATAAAGTTCGCTTCCAGCTCACTCTCACTATCTCTATTTTTACTTTCGTTTTTACTTTTCTCGGCGTTAGTATTTATGCTATTTCAACGAGTCCAAGACGTATATTCATCTTTATAACACAATGAGGAAGTTAATTTTCAAATTAGATAGATGAATCTCGTCAACACCGAAAGAGAAGCCAAACTTTAATCTCAAAATTCTACTGCACTGGGAAGGAGTTAGGAATAAAAAATGATGATAAAATCTGTAGTAGATTTTCAAAAATCAGTTCGATGCTCAATCACAAGTTGCTTTGAAAACTCCTGCTCCGATAACATTTCCAAACAGCATCGAACATTGCTATCTCTTAAATAAAACAATCCTCCATAAGAAAGAAGATGATCCAGCATCGTCTTGCTTGCGCTCAATTTGTAAAACTGACGCTCTGATGCCATCATCATCAACAACAACAAGTGCAGATCCATGGTCTCTCTAAGACTGAGTGGAGGTCCTACTTAAACTAATCTACTGCTGATTCTGAAACATGTTAATCTACTGCTGATTCTGAAACATGTTCTCTTTAACAATATTTTCTTTTCAAGGATACATTCAAACAACTGAAATAAAACAACAATAATAATAATAATAATAATAAGTATAACAAATTATTTTGCTCGACACACTCTTGCAAAATCGCCAAAGTGGAAATTCCCCAGGAAATGACAAGTTATTTTTGGCGTAAGCATCTGACATCAATCCATAAAACTTCTGCGAAAAATGTATCAATGCTAATTAGTACCTCCAATGAAATTCCCAAAATTCTGAAGTAACTACATATCTCACACCAAAAGCGGATGAAACTATTCTCCCAAAACTATTCTCCAATGACATTTATATCCATCACATATAAATTGATCATATCTGTCTTGACGAACTAAACTTACTCTTTTCTCGGTTAAAAAAATACTCTTCCCGTGGAACGGAAAGAACTTTGAAGAAGTTAATTTGGTTATAAAGATCAACTAAATAAAATGAACCTGGAAATTTCTAGGAAAATAGATATACATTGATTTTAGTATCTCCGACATGACATTTGCATTTTAGGCTTCACTTTTTACTGATGACAATGCATTCTATTTTCTTATAGTTTATGCTGTCCTTTTCGCTTCTTTCGTTACATTCTGTAGGACGTTTACTTTTGTGTCTGTTATCAACACTGTCATTCATTTACTTATACTGTTATTATTGTGACCGCCAATGCAGAATCTAGGCAAGATTTATAGTTATCTTCGAATTGCCTTACTAAATCCGATGAGATTACACATCTTTGTCTTACAACCCTTTTCTATTTTTGTATAAATGCTGAACTCATTTCCTGTCCGTTTGCAGACGGTTTGCTGCCAGTATCGATTCGTCACTATTTTAATGTCTTTGCAGAATATATCAAGGTTGCCTAGCAGTGTTAACAGTTTTTTTTGTTTTTTTTTGTGTCGTACTTTGCCGAACGCCTTTGCGTAGTCTGTAAAGCACAGGCAGACGTTCTTCTGCAATTTGTATTGCTTTTTCTGGGAGAATATTAGGATCATAAATATCACGTTCCTTGTTCCAGTGTCTTTGATGAACCCGCACTGTTCTTATTCTATCTCTGGCCTGATTTGGTTTTGTGCGCTCTATTCAGCAGAAGATGGAAAGTTTTTTATGTTTTGTTAGGCTGGTTGTTTGGTGGAGTTCACATTCATTTGCGCCTGGTTTCTTAGGCAGTTCTATAAAAACAGATTTTCCGGTATGTTTTAAATTTCATTATTTATTTATGTAAACTTGTCTATACTTTTTTTGTCTAAGTCTTGTTTGTTACAATCCTATCAGGCTCTGCCACTTTGTTTCTGTTCAATTTGGCCAGTGCAGCTTCCACTTCGGTTTTTAATATTTCCGGCCCGTCGGTATTTCTTTGTATTGCCGATTCCTTTCATCGTGGAAGAGATTTCCGATATATTCATTCTATCCCTGAATAGTTTTATTTCTCTAATATGAGCGTGCCACGTATTTATTTTATGCGTCCTGTTGATGAGCTTGTCGTTTGTTCTGTAAGTTCTCTTACTCTTTTAGTTTTTTATATTCTGTTTCATGTCTTAGCATGGATTTCTTCTCCCTCTGCATCATCTCGAGAATTTCATTTGTGATTCATTTGTTTTGTTTTTTATTTTGTCCATTTTTTGGGAGGATGGCGTTATTGGCTGATGTCTCTAAAGTGTGACATTTTCGAGTTCTCGTCTTGATTTTGTTCCTCTTTTCACTTTGTCCATATACTTTTCCATGAGGTTAGGGTCGTTCAAAAGTCTATTGTATTACAATTTGGGTGCTGTGTTGGAATTCTTCAGCATTGGTGGTTTCATTCTTAGCTTACGTATAACAGAGGTTGGTTGCTTCTGCAGTGACCACTTGAATAAGATTTCAAGTGAACAACTTAATTACTGAATCTCTTGTCGATAGATTTGGTGTTTAGGTTTTCCTCCTGGGATTTTTCATGTCTATAATCGTCTTGGATATTATTGAAATCAGGATTAGCTATTACTTGGTCATTCACCGTGCACCATTGGACCCATTTTTCTCCGCATTATTTGCGGGTTCCTACTTCGAATTTCCAGCTATTTTTGCTTCCTTAGTTTCTTTGGCATTCAGGTCTCCCATGATAATATTTTTTAATCATTTCACCCCGAGCAAGTGTTTGAGAGAATGGGTGCGAGTTAGTGTGTTAGGAGGTGTCTATTGACCTTACATTTAAACTCCTTGGAAATTGTAGCTGTCGGGGAAGCAAGTATGTGGAAGGGAATTCCACAGGGGGGAAGTGCGAGAAAAGAAGCTATTGGAGTAGAAATAGCGGTTATATTTTATCGGTTTCACTGTAAAAGGGTGGGACCTAGTTACTAATCTAGTATCTCGTGCAAATTCGTAACTAGGGGACACCAGTGATCTAAGTTCATCGGAGCAGAAGCCGTGAAAGTATTTATAGAAGAGGCACAGGGAAGCCACGTCACACCGGTGAGAGAGTAACTGCAGCCGGTCAGCTAAGTCGTATCGATCACATTACAGATTCTCCGTTGTATTTTGTCAAGAAACCCGAGGAGAATAGCAGGCGCACCCGACCAGATTTGGCAGCAATATTCAATACACGGGCGGATGGTAGATTTATATATGTGCAGGAAAAAAAACTTCAGGACCCTGCTAAGAGAACCGACTTTCATAGCAGCGGATTTAGCAATGGATTCGATATAGTCATTCCACTTGAGGTCCGCTGAGAGTGTGAGGCCAAGCAGGCGTAGTGTTTTACTCTCTGGGAGGCAAGCCTGTGCCATGTTAATGGGAGGTAGGTGCGGTTGTCTATGATGGTTAATTGATAGCAACTTCTTTTTGGAAGAATTGAAATTTACGAGCCATTTCTTACCCCAGTCCACTATGGATTCGTGGCCCTTTTTAAGCTCGGCAGCGAGGTTTGCTTTGTCGCCTACAGCAGATTTTTGATAGAGGCGAGAGTAAACTGTGGTGTCATCAGCGTACATGCCTACTTGGGAATCTTATGGAATCGGGGAGATAATTGATGTAGATCAGAAAGAGCGTAGGACCTAGGATAGAGTCTTGAAGGACACCCACGTTTCTCTGGTAGGCATGGGAGGCATGTCCGTTTAATACCACCTTCAATGTGCGGTTAGAGAGGAATGACTGGATTAGGTCCAACAAATGTCCAGTTATACCATAGCTCCGCAGTTTGCGTAGAAGGCCAGCATGCCAGACTCTGTCGGACGCTTTAGAGATATCCAAGGCAACGGTTCGGGCTTCACCATTTTTGTCGAGAGCCTGGTATATATACTCAGTGATGGTCGTTAGCATATCAGCAGTAGACCTGGTGAGCGGAAGCCATACTGTTTGTCCGAGAGGAGTCTGTGGGCCTGTGAGATGCTGAACCACCTCGGCGTTAATAATGGCTTCGAACACTTTGTCAAACATCGGAAGAAGTCTGATAGGGTGGTAATTTGCGGGGTCTGATGGTTCTCCAGTGTTCTTAAATATAGGAACTACAGTGGAAGACTTCCAACAGGTAGGAAAGCAGGAAGCAGATAGGCAGAAGTTGTAGAGCTTAGCAAGGACAGAGGAGAGTTCGGGGTCACATTTCTTCAAGACTATGATTGGGATTCCGTCCCCTCTGCTAGCTTTGTGTGGGTCAAGTTTTGAGATTATGTTAGAAACCAGCGAGGGTGTAATTTGGACGTCATTCAGCTGAGCCTCAGTTCTAGATGGAAAGTCGGGTGTAGAAATTCCAGACGAAACCAGTCTCGAATTGGTCGAGAATCTGCCAGCAAAGCATTCAGCCTTATCCGCTGAGGAGGTGAGGACCTCAAATTCATTGATTAGTGGGGATATTGAGGACTTACTCTTGTTAAGCACGCTTTTACAGAGTCGCCAGTCGTCTTTGTCGCCGAATTTAGAGGATGCTATGCGTTGCGTTGTTTATGATAATTGTAATTTCTTTTTATTTACACAGGGGAATTGACGTTGTCTAGCATGATATAAAAAATTTCGATTTCTTCTTCCGTACTTTGTGTTGTTGGTGCATACACGATTATGAGAGGCTTTCCTTTTATTTTTAACTACAAGAATTATTTAAGATAATTGACAGTATTACTGAACACTTATTTTCATATCTTGATCTAGTATCGATGCAACTACTTTTTCTCTTTCTCTCCGGCTCCATATATAACCTCGTGGTTGTCACAGACAAAATATCCGTTGTTTGGCCATCTAGTTTCACATACACCGAAAATGTTAACATTTAACCTACTCATTTCCTGATTTACATTTTCTAAATGGTCACAGTTGTTTAACATACTAACGTTGCATGTCTCAACAGTCGCTGGATGACGGTCAAGTGACACCTGTTGCACATGTCGCTCCTTACCTAGCGAGTAGTTAATTCCCATAGACTTAACACTCTTCACGCCGTTAGGTTTACCATTTTTGTTTGATAGTTGTCATGATGTTTTTTAGGGAGCAATAGAAATGCGGTTCCCCGTTGTTTTTAACACAGTGGATTATTTATATACTGCCTATAATTAGCTGGGTATTGACTCATCGAGAGTTTTTCCGCCATTTGTTATGTTTTGTTTGTCATTCTGCTAGGATGCTAAAAACCCGCCTCACTCGTAAGAACATGGAGTGGGATAGCTGTTTTATTTGCCGACAATCTTACGTTGGACTACATAATTGTATATATATATATATATATATTCACCCACACAAACTTATAAAAGTACTTGTGAGCTTGTGTGAAAAATCGTTTTTGTCCTCCATATTTCTTTCAAAGAAAGGAAGGAGTTTCGATCGGAGTTAGTAGGGAAAAAGGAAGAAGAGAATAAAATAATTAAGTTTTAACTTAGCATCAGTCAGAATATCCACTCTTTGTAATCGCTTTTTCATCAGTCTCCAGAAATAATCATTAAATGCTGCGAAACAATTAACATTATAAACTCATTAACAGTACGGACGTAAATATTTACATATGTATATACACATACACACATTCAAACAAAGGTAAGGATTAAAAATCTAAAAAATATATTAAAAGAAAACATTACATTTGAAAGTAAATGGGTTCACACATTTGACGCCTGGCATGTTCTTTTTTCAGAATTTTTAAAAACCAAAAGTAAAAGAAGTAGGTATTTGGACGCTTGTATAAAGTTGGAGTTAAAAGATTCTCTTTCTTTCTTTCTTTCTTTCTTTCTTTCTTTCTTTCTCTCTCTCTCTCTCTCTCTCTCTCTCTCTCTCTCTCTCTCTCTCTCTATCTATCTATCTACCCCTTATTTTGTTCGTTCGTCGTTTTCACTTTTACATTTTTTAATTTTTATTTTTTAACTAACGGCAAAAAAAGAAATCCAAACATTTTGTAACTGTGTTTTCATACGTCCTTTAGTCTCTAACAAAAAGCATCATTAAATATTGCGACCGCAATATTTAATGATGCATTACTTTAATAAACTCATTTGCGGAAAGGATAAGGGAATATACACAAAAGAGCAGAGAAGAATATCAGTGACCAATCAAATATAATGTTTTATTAAACATGTCAAATAAGAAATCAGCGAAAACTGTTAGATAAAAGCAGGAGAAATATTCCGAGGAGAAACAAATGAATTTGCAGAATAAATGCGTTAAACAGAACAAGCAAGAATAGTTAAAGATCGAAACAAAGATATTAAAGAGAACAACACCAAAAAAATAATGATCTCTTTATAATCATGCACCTTGCATAAAGAAAATAGATGGATCCGTAAGTCTTTAATAATGGGATCTTTTCATTTTAAAAATTACCAATAAATAAAAACCCTCTTTCTCACATGTGTTTCTTAATTATTTAAATTAATTCCTGTGTTAATTAATTTTGCTTTTATCCTTCTAGATAGCAATTTCTGCTTCCCTAATAGAAATTACAATGACAAAATTTTGTGACAAAATTTGGAGATGTGAGGAGATTCACTGAGGGTGAAAAACACATCAAACTACTTAGAATGAAAACGTTTCATTTTATGCTTGTTCAGTAAGAAAGCTAAAATGACGTGGACAGGCGAAAGAAGCGTTGAACATTTTGTACTATGATTCTCCTTCCGTAGACCACTTGACATTGAATTACGTGTTACAAGTAAAAATAAGACATTTAAAATTCCCTAAACCCTTGGCGAAAGGATAGCTGACTGTCAAATTGTTGAAACATGCAACGGAAAACGATACATGACAGCTTTTATCCCAAAGGTATATGCGGACCAGTCAACAGCTATTGCCGATAACATTCATTTATCCGGTAAGCTATATGAAGACAATCAAAGATCACGTGACAACATTTTGTCCAGAGGGGATCACTTGGCTCTCCTCGGTAATTGCCAAGTCCTATGTATTCAACGTATTTAAGGTGTCGGTTAACTTAGAGATGCGTCGACTGATATCTGCTATCCATTACACTATTAAGATCAGTAATCATACAAACGATATCTGTTACTAGATGGCCGCTTTGAGGTTGGCAAGACTCGCTTGTTGTCAACCTTATCTGACGCTGAATGTGAAATGCTAATATCCGTTACTCGATAGCGGCTCTTACTGATACTGAATTCCCTACGATTCACTTAAGTATTGAGACCGTTCACATCAACTGAACTCAGTTATTACCAAGTACGTATAAATAACGAAAAGTGAAATGAGGACCTAACATTACGTAAAATTTACTCAAAACAAATTGACTCAGTTGCATGAACAAAAACAAGTATATTAATAACCAGTAATTATATATATATATATATATATTAATAACCAGTAATATATTATATATATATATATATATATATATATATATATATCCGTATATATATATATATATATATATATATATATATATATATATATATATATACGGATACATGTTACAGATTTCGGGAGCTGACACATTTCTTGAAATTTGACAAGTATCTTTCGAATGTATTTTTGTAACTTTCTTCGTCGGCTCGAGAAACATTCTGCACTTTTTCCTATCATTGATATAAATGTGTTGATATGTGCGAATCGGCTAACGGATATCGTCGTGGAAAGTGAACTCGACGAGAAGTGATTTCAGGTTCTGAACGATTCTGTGTCGTTTGCTGTCGCACTAATACTCTAGGACAAATGCTTGAATACCTCTTTTTTCCTGATCCTTTTCCTAAAAAGAAGAGCAACAAAATGGTTTCTGTTGCATAGCCTGATATCCAGGCTTGCTGAGGTAACACTCTGAATAAAAACATGAAAAAAATGTTTGAAGACTTTATAGTATCAGTTATCAACTATCTGTAGAAATGTGACTTGTTGTACGCAAGTTACATATCTTTTAGCAAATCATTTATAAATAATCTCGCTGTTCATTTCAAAAAACTGATTTTTGTCCACTTAGACGTCGACAAATTGACTGAAAATCCACGGTTTATGTGTGTGTGCGCGCGTACATTTATTTCACTTTGACTGCATATGTTTTATATAACTGAAAAATAAGAATATGCAGTTTTAAATATCATATTTTAAATAACTCAAAATAAAAATTCGTAGCATACATTCATACATCACCAATGACTTGATTATTTAAAAAAATTCGGATACCTTAAATTTGTTTCTCCTTACGATTGTTTCCTGAACAAAGTCACTTTTACTTGCAACTATCAATGGATAATTAGACATCTCCTTTAAAGCTAAAGTATTACATTCGAATTCATGAAATCACTGAATTTGTGGTTAAAACCCCATTTCTCTTCTCTCTCTATTGAGAGAACATGATATAAACTGAATTACAGAATGAACAAATAAAGTCGAGGTAAATCTCATCCTAAATGATTTTCTAACTCATCAATTGGCTGAATAAATTTTGTAAATTGTAAATCTGGGAAGTTATCTAAAGTACAATTACATGTTAGCAAAATATCTTTTGATAGCTGTAAGAAATTCTAAGATAATTATTCTTATGTTTCTCTTTGTAGAAGTTATAAAAATATATCGTGCCATTCAATACCTATCATATGCGATTTTGGAAATTTCACTTTGATCCTAAAGGTCAAGATGTGTAAAACAAATAATCGCGGTTTATCATTGGAAATCATCATGACAAAGATAATGATATAAAGATGATTAAGTAGTTCATTTGTCGAGCAAGGTCTTTTTCGTCACTTCGACTTAGAGGATATTGACGCTGGTAAACAAAAGATGAACTGTTGAGTGACACTGTAATTATTTGTTTAATCTACATAAAAATACTTGCTAATGGAAGTATATAGAAGTATAAATATTATTCTTCATTTATCAATCAATATGGACAGCATAGTTGTGCATATATATATATATATATATATATATATATTCTAAATATATACTATTAAATGTAACAGACAATGAATGACGATTGTCTTTAATCATGAGCCGTTCGAAACATCAAAGTTCAGTTAAACAACATTTCTTAGAAACAACATAACCATGTATATAATATTAAACAGATTTTAGTTTATAACACAATACACACAGTAAAAAGAAACTCCAGATATTGGAGGCCATCTACATTAATTCAAAACAATCCAAACGTAATAAAAATCACATTTCAATCTGGTCATAACACATTACATTGCATTTAGACATATGACTCTGTTAATATTTCGGTTTCTCACGTGGTGTGACGTCATAGAACCGCATTAAAAATTTCCGAACTGCATCTGCCTATTCGGTGACTGTTAGCATTGCTTATCAATGTTTTATGGCAACACAATAAAAAATCACTTGGCAATAAATACTAAAAAATAATATGAAATACATTATTTTTTAAAACACTCGGATGGCCTAATAATTATGGCCAGTAGTGCATATATATATATATATATATATATATATATATATATATATATACGTGTGTCTGTGTACGGTCGAGTGGTTTAAATGGTAGATTTGTCAAGGATGTGTTTTCCTGGTGTTTAAGAACTGGTGAGACAACCCTAGCGTGCAGCACTATTGAGAAACGCCTGAAAACGATATCACGGTTTGACCCAAGCATTGTGAATGTAATTATGATGACGAAACTGTCCGTGATACGTCGGTGATTGCACGAAGTTAATATCCTTCTGACCGAGAATATGAGCCTTCTAGCATTGTCAAACCTGTTTATCATGATAGATTTTGCGCCCACTTCTTCTTCTTCTATGTGCCCTGTCCCTTCAGGACGTAGGCGATCATGGATCTCCACGTCTCCCTATCCCTTGTGGCTCTTAGTATGTTTGTTCCTGTTGCTCCTGGCAACCCCCGTTCCGTCATCCACCTGATCAGACCCTGCAAATATGTTATCCGCTGCCTTCCTCTGTCTATTCTTCCTTCTATCTGTCCAGTCAGTATCAGGTTCTCCAGGCTCTCCTTCCTCATTGCATGTCCCAGGAACTTCAGTTGTCTCTTCCTGATGCTCAGCATCAATTTCCTTTTTGTTGCCATTCTTTCTAACACTTCGTCGTTGCTTGTATGCTCAGTCCACGATATCCGTAGCATCCTTCTGTAGAACCACATTTCGGCCGCTTCCAGTTTTGTCCTCATTTTCGATGATATTGTCCAGCATTCACAGCCGTATTGAAGAACTGACATCACGTAGCAGTCTAGCACTCTTTTCTTCGTTTCTATTGAGATTTTCCTGTGTGTTAGTATTTTGCTCATCTTCTGGAACGCGTCCTTTGCCATGTCAATTCGCCTTCGGATCTCCGTGTCGCACTTTCCATCTCCTGTTAGAACACTTCCTAGGTGCTTAAATTCTTGGACTTGTTTGATTCTGTTATCCCCTACCTGTATTTGGCATTTTGGGTTGTATCTTTTGCTGATGACCATGCACTCAGTTTTCTTAAAGTTTATTTGTAGTCCTTTCTTGTCACTCTCCACTGCTATTTCTGTATGAGATCTTGCAGTTTCCTTTCCGTGTCCGCAATCAGTACTGTATCGTCCGCATATCTTATGTTGTTCAGGTTGTGGCCTCCAATAACAAATCCTGGTGTGTCATCTAGGGTCCTCAAAATATTCTCGCTGTATACGTTGATTGCGCCCACTACCTAAAATTAATGTCCGCTTAGCACACTTGCTGTATAAACCACAGATGAGCACCGTGTTTGCTGAAGGAACAAACAGTAAATGAATGGGTATTATCTTTGATAATAAAAAACATTGGTACTACTGTAAAACCTTTGAAGGTAAGCAACGTGCACAGTTATTTAAATTTCACTAAACATGCTAATGAGGGGAGAAATTTTTTTCCTTAAGGAGTAAAATTTGATAGCATCTACAGAAGAAAATGTACTTCGGTTTCAATCATAATAGATAGATCCTTTACGGATCAATGAACACTTGAATATATATATATATATATATATATATATATATATATGTGTGTGTGTGTGTGTGTGTGTGTGTGTGTGTGTGTGTGTGTGTGTGTGTGATAAATGTGAACACACACAGATACATGTTTGTGTGATTTTACATGAACAATTAACTATTAAATAAGAGATAAAGAAATAAATGAAAATAATCTTTTGACTGTTTGATAGACAGAGACTCAACTACCTGATTATTATAAATATTGTTTTGGAGATATAATCAAGACGTGTTGAAGAGACGATCAAAAGAGGATATATTCAAAAGAGACGGACGAAATAAAGTATGAAATGAGAAGGGAAACAATGCAAGTCAATGTGTAGATGCTAAAGGCAAATGCAAGTGTAAATGAAATTCAACGCAAATATTTGCAATGGTCGATGTAGCAAATGACAGAGGGAATGTGTCAGATGGTTTTGATTGTCGCGGCTGCTTTATAGGGTCATCAAGGAGACGGAACATGATTGCTGCTCAAAGCATGTTTAGAAAAAGCGGTTGGTACAGTGAAGCCTGAAAGTAAAGAGGCTGTCGAGCAGCAGTGTATCATAGTTATCTTGTCAAGGAGAAGTGCAGGCCCCACTGACATTTTGCGCGCGCAATTCAAGTGTCGTATGCAGCCCTGCCAGTTTCGCTCAACTTGCGCGCTTGAGCATACTTAAACCGTTTTGGCAGGTTAAAACAAATGACTTGTAAGATCTCTGCCTGACCCTGGTTTTGAGATGTTGGATTATAAAGGTGGATATGACGGAAAATGAAAGTGTATTTTGCTTGTGGATTTGATAAGGAGCTGATGAGATCTGAGTCATAAAGAAGTCACCTGAAACTTAAACATGTTTACAATTTTAAGATTATGGTGAGCAGCAGCTGAAATGGCCACATTTACAATCAATTATTAATAATGAATAATAATACCCGCATGCATATTGCAGGTAGAAATGTAGAAATAAACTTCTATTCGATATTGTATGAAGTGTGTACTAATTGTTTTAAAATATGTAAATTTAATTTCAAGTTGAAAAATACAATTTTTTATATAATTTAATGGAAATAATTTCACAGAAGAAAATCTACTATCACTTTCTTAAATCTCAGTACAACAGTCTTTCTTTTAAAACATAAAGACGAGTTTAAGCCTCTAACCTTGCATTGCTCTATGGTAAAAGAAAAAGGAAATCAAATGGGGATATATTCGATATTGTTTAGATTTAAAGTAACAAATATTGAAAAGTTACATAAACATCACATATATATAAATTTCAAAATTTCATTATTGTTTCAAAATTTACAATTTTGTATCTAAAAGTATAATATTCTCATTCTTTGACTTTTATGTAAGTCATTCATAATTTAGATATACAAAAGGAAGTACTTAATATGGTAATAGTGACGTGAGCAACATCTGGAGATCAACACAGTACATCACCAACATCAAGCTCAAGCTATACCAGAGCTGTGTTGTATCTACTCTCCTCTACGGATCTGAGTGCTGGAGAATGACTAAGGCGGATCTCGCCAAACTTCGATCCTTTCATACCATATGCTTCCGACGAATACTGGAAATATTTTGGCCAGTTCCAATGAAGACCTGTTGAAGAACTTCAAGCAAGAGAACATGGACACCATCATTACAAGAAGGCCGGTGGAGATGGATTGGTTATGTGTTCCGGAAAGATCTACAGTCAATCACAAGAACAGCACTGCACTGGACTCCAGATGGCAAATAAAAAAGGAAAGACCAAGAACGACATGGTACGGTGAAGAATGAGATGAAAGCCATGCAGTACTCTTGGGGTCATTGACTAGTCTAGCCCAAGATAGACGGAGGTGGAGAAGCTTTGTTGCTGTCCTGCACACAATTGGGTGTAACGGATGATGTTGATGATGACGTGAGTTGTTTCCTTTTAAGGCATTTATTGACCGAGGAGGTACTTTGAGTTAAAAGTTATAAAATCTTTTCCGTAAAACAATTTTTCAGGAAAAATAGATTTCTTACTGCTAATAACTCATCCAGTATCGTTTGTTGTTTTCTCTCCTAACCTTTTGTTTAAAGTCGGGCGCAACGTTAACATCTTAAGTTACATGTGTTATTATTTATTTGTTGCTGATGTTGATTTTTTTTTATTATTATTTTACCCTCCGCGAGGCGAGACAAATAAAGGACTTATAAATGTGCAAAAGAGAATCTGACAAGAAAAACTTCCTGGTACAACACGGCGCAACTTGCTTTTTACTAGTTGCAGCTATTGATTCAATAAAGTCGTTCGACATCAAGTTGGCTAAAAAGTGAGTCCAAGAAGGCCCAATGTTTGGATCCCCAAGAGACTAGTATTAACCATGCCGATGGAAGCCAGAAAAAATTCTTTGGAGGCATTAAAATTACTAAGGCATTTCTTGTCCCAGTTAACCACTGAGTAGAGTTATTTTTCAAGAGCAGCAGATAGGTTTACTTTGTCAGTTCTGAAAGATTTTCTATTGAGAAAGAGGAAATAGTAGTGTCATATACAGAAATTTCTACTTTAGAACTGATGACATCAGTTCATAGATTATTGATGAAGATCATGAAAAGCGTAGGGCCTAAGATAGCGAACTGGGTGGGACACCCGCGTTCATTTGATACGAACGATTTGATTAAATCAAACAATTATTCAGAAATACCGTAGCCATGGCTCTTGAGTAAAATGCCAACATGCCAAAACCTGTAAAACGCTTTCGGGATATATAGAGCCACAACTTGAGCGTCACCATTATTATTAAGTGCCTGATATACATATTCTGCGATAGCCGTTACCGCATCAGCGTTAATACTGGTGAAACGGAAGCCATATTTGTTTGTTAAAGGATTTTCTCAAATGATTTGATGATGTAGCGCCAGTCCACAAGTTTCGAAGAAAGATTTTCTTGCTAAGACGTTTCACTCGCTGAAATCGATTTTTAACAATTTATCCAAGAAAGCGATTGTATATAGATGACGTTTTACTTATTTATGAACGAACTTCGTGCCATGAATAACATCCGTATGAAAAACTTCAGGTTTTAGGTTAATGTTTTCATTTTTTAGCAATTATTTGTTTTAAGTGAAACTAAATCTAGCGCGGATTTTTACATGTTCACTTTCCTTATATCTTATTTTAAATTTGTTTTAACTGCTCCATCAGTCAGTTAAGTGCCATACGTGATACACGTTTGAGCGCTCTTTTCTCGAAAGAAACATGACTGACTGAGCAGAAGATTATCCCACAGTAGGTAGGTTGCCATTAATTACTGCGGTAGACTGGTTGCCAGTCAAGGTTATAGAACCAAATCTGTCCTATTATTTGACCCATAACTGGAGGGAAGAGACGGATTAATACATTTCCCAAGGGTATTTGTGCGTAAATGAATGCAAGGAATTCAACTGGAATTCGAACTCGGCTCCTCGACTTGTCGTTCCGAGTCAATATCCACTGCACCAAAAAGGAAATTCTTAGACTGTAATTTTTTAAGGGATTTGGCGTTTATTAATTCTACACACTGAATTTTATGAAGTTTTCAGGGCAGGTGCCATCATTGCTTTCATTCCCATTGTTTCTGTTTTAGAAAGATTTATCTTGTGTTCTATTTCTTATTTAAACTTATGTATAAATGGAACTTTGTCAGTGTGTGTATGTGTGTGTGTGTCTGTGTTTGTGTGTGTGTGTCCGTTACCTATTGACTCCGAAACGGCTGCACCGATTTTCTTGAAAATTTACACAGTTGTACTAAAATAAGCGTCTGCGAGTGTTCTTAGCTAGGTTTTGTGTCGAGGTGCCCCCGATAAATCTCGAAAGTCGATAATCGAAAAAAATCGAGTTATAGAAGGAATGGTCCGATTTTAATCAAATTTGATACACTCATAGACAAAGACATAAGAAACGATATTCAGAAGTTTCAACGTTGCAGTTCTTAAAATAGTGCAGAAAATCGATTATATATATATATATATATATATATATATATATATATATATATATATATATCAAAGGCAAGATGTTTGTATGTGTGTCTGTTTAACTGTCTGTATGTCCTTTATACAAATCCACATTTTTTATCCGATTCTCACTAATCTTCACACAAATATTCTTTAGGCTGAGTCTGAGCTCCAGGTCCATGGATTAGTTTTAAAGCTTTCATTACACCTGAGCAACGCCGGGCTATACTGCTAGTAATACTTAGTCGAGGATGCTGATTTTGTTCAAGATCTTTCTTATTCGAACTACGAATACCTATTTCATCATTATAACCCCTCTCATCATCAGTACACTGGCCCGAGGAGGGAAAGCAAAAAATATTTTTTATATAAGCAAACTTGTTTTGGAATGTGGTATGGTATGCTTAAATGATCAGAGACCATATCTTCACATCTGTGCCTGTTAATATGCTGGGCATAGTCTAAGGAAAGATTAAGCTGAGCCGGGCTCTCATTTCCGTCGTGTTGTATGAAGTTTACGTATTGGGCTTTTCGCCAGACATGCTTGATTTTTTAGACTGATAAAATTCTTTTGACAGGTGTAGACATTCAGTTAAATTAGAGTTTGGAATGCGTTTACACATAGTTGAGAAAATGAAGCCTTTTCTGCTGTGAGTTTGACATAGCAGGTGTACAATAGCAGCAGTCAAAATTATGACAGTAGTTGTAGAGTGGACAGGTTAAATTGAAGGTTTTTAGTTTACTGCAGCAAATTGTAATATAAGATAGTGGTTAAAAGCAGTGGCTTGTGAGTTTGGTGACATAGTGGTTGTGAGTTCAATCACTATGTCTGGTGTTTTGCACTTGCACTCAGTAGAAGCGGGGAGCAATTAGTAAGTAATACTAAATAAAATAGGAACTTAATGATATGAGCAGTAGAACAAGAACAGTTTACCACTGGAATTAAATAGTTATTAGTTTAGAATTCTCTGTAATTTACCCAGATTAATATACACTTGAGATAACATTGTGATAAGATTAGGACAACAGATTGAATGCAAACAACACTGTAATACAATTTTTGTCTCTGAGTAGCAACTTTTATGTCCTATTTGCTCATGCCTAGAAAACATAAAAAATGTCTATTATTTTCTTTAACTTTTGCTTTTTTTACCAGGATAATGACATTTTTTATATTTATCTATTGGTGAATATGAACACTGGTTCATGCAAAGTAAGAACAAAGCGACATATGATTCAAATGTGGCAGTTATTCTTGGATTACATAAGAGAGACCACAGAAATTAAAACTGAGTTGTTTTACGTGATTTAAACTCATACTGTAAATATCTTGCATAAATCTGCCCCCATATATATTCTCCTATCATGTTTTCGTTATACGATCCTTAGTAGGTTTTGATCTCCTCGATAACCTCTCAATCGTACTCTTCATATTTCATAGCATCTAGCGAGGTCTAGAAATTGTGGCAGAATCAAAGATCACCTTGACAAACGGAAAAGCTTGAAATCACTGACCTTGCTACTTATACACTTTCATCTAACAAATTCCACTACTTGAGTCTCGACGACACAACCGATTGGTATAGGTCTTTGTGAGACTAGGATCTCTGATAAGGTTGTTGAAATCTTTTCGGTTATGGTAGTAGGGAACTCTCTCCTTATTTGCACCTCTACAATTTGGATGAATGACTACATTATCTGCTAAATTGATGTTCTCTTCTAAATGCGGCTGCTCTCTTTTTCGATGAAAGAGTACTAGGAGCTCAGGAGAGTGTGGCACTGAGGTGATTGATGCAGAAAGTTTTGATATATGATAGCAGATATATTCTTGCCAGTCTGATGTTTGGAAGGATCTGCCATGCAGGAGAAGCAATTAATTGAGAAGTAGGTCCTCTCCCAATTTTTGAATTTTATAGTTCTTTTTCGCCTCTGTAAAATCCACCAACAACAAAATACAAATATGAGTTTAAAAAATACAAATCTATTATTACCTAGGTTTTAAATTTCTAACAATAGTGTGCTAGATATGTTAAATTCTGACTATGGGCCACAAATACTGTAGCGAATACCACAAAATTGCAAAATCTTACTGAAATTTCCTAATATTCTATATTTTTCTGCCACTAGACAGTGATTTGCTAGAGCAAACATCCTTGATACTGTGAAAATTAATGCGCTTTTATTGAAACATATTTAATAGAGATTTTTCAATAACATTTGCTTAAAAAATAAAAGTAGAAATATTTAAATTGTAAAGAAAACACTGAAAACCATTGCAAAACATATACACTTAAAAATATACACTATTCCAAAATTTCCATTATTTTTATTTTTTTTATTTTTATTTTTTTTTTTTGCATATATCGTAAATGAAATACGGTGTCCATGGTTGGCTTTGATCCCTAACAGTCATGCTGAAATATGCCTTGGAGGCCTCACACTTTTTGCAGCCGTTGCTACCGAGTACATTTACATTCTTGTCTTGATAAATTCGCTACAGACATAGCACCATGCGTCTGTTGGATACTTACAAACCTCTTGATGACTTCTATGACGTATGCATCAGTCAACAACGACTTACCTGAACTTGGAGAGTAAGAATTAAGCTGAATGTTTGAGTTTATGTTCCCTGTATTTTACTTCCATCTATGTTGCCAGAAAGTTCTAGAAATTCTTCAAACTTTTAAAAACTTTCTCGAAAATTCTTGAAACTACTCGAAAATTCTAGAACTTTCTCCTTCAGTAACTCAGCACTGAATCTGTCTGGAATGTAAGGGAAAATTAGGTTAGTTTCAAAATATCAATGTCCAGAGCACAAAAGAAACATTTGAAGGGAATAATAGATATTTCCTTTGCACTGTCTATAGAGGTAAGAAAATCAAATTTAATGATCAACGGGAAAAATAGCCATATTTTGTTACATAGTATAATGCAAAATCCTTATTTCAGAAATAATATGTTCGTATATTTATCTGATAACATATTATTAATTCAATATTTAGTCTTATTTTCCTTTATTTGAAAATACTTTACCATTAATTTGTTTAATATATTTTAAACGAATGTATGACACGTATCTCAATAACTATCAATGGATAATCAGTTTGCAAGTGACTGTGGGTATTTGAGTAACTTACGAGGGCGTGATGAAAAGTTGTCTGCATGAGCCACCTGCAAAAAATTACCAAATGAGCAACATCAGTATTTTCTTTGATGGGGTTTTATACTTTTTTTTTCTTTTTAATCGTTTCACCCCGAGCAAGGCATTCTACTGCCACTATTGCGTAGGGGGTTACATGGGGGTGGGGGGAAGTGATGAGAAAGGATGGTTAGATATAGGAAATGTCAGGAGGAGGGTGATAGACGGGTAAGGATACCGAGAATGAGGTTTGGTAGAAGGTGAGAGTGTTTCAGAGAATAGATGCAAGTTAGTGTGATAGGAGCTCGGTCCGATAACTTTTCAGTAGACTTTCGTACACAAATGCAAGGAGAAAAACAGATGCATAGTTATCTAAACTTCATTTCTGATTGATGCTTGACGGTAGGCTAACTTTGGCCCCGGTGCAGTAACCAACAACGTACATGAAGCGATTCACATTATCAAAAAAAACAAAAAAACTGATAATAAAAGTAATGAAACTATTCATATCTTAGATATTACTGGCCCAACTTCACAATAAATTGCTTATTCGAAGAATAATTCTATATCAATGAAATCAGATTGTATCCATGCAAAATCATCTGAGAAAATGTAAACACCGAGTAATGATAGCGTGCACAGCAAACTTTCTCTTTCGCTAAACTTTTAATAATCATCATTTTAATTTTAATTTTTTTTTTTAATCGTATCACCCCGAGCAAGGCGGTAATGCCACTGATGTGCAGGGGCTACGTAATAGTGAAAAGATCGGAAAAGAGAAAGCCGGAAACCACATCCTAAGCAGGGAACAAGGGACAAGCCTCTTAACCTGTTCAATAGACGTGGGTGGAGTGTGAAACGGGCGATAGTTACGGTAGTAATATTTTGGATAACATAATATTCATTTCTGATTAAAAATCCATCATCATTTTGGTGTCAAATAATAGAACAATTTAGAATTAGATGCAACTTTTATTTTTTAAATAAAAATCTTTTTACGGTAACTGCATTTAAAACTTTTAGGGAGAAGAAGAAGAAGAATCAGTATTCGCAAGAGATCACATGATGAAACGTAAACAAAACATTTGGGGATGCGTGATGGAAAACATGATATAGAATCGGGTTTTTTATTTCGCTTATTTTGAATTTCTAAAGATACAGTAATTAACATTTCCAGAGCGTCATATTTATATACTCAATATGCAGTATTCATATGCTACAGGTACAGCATAAATTCATGGACATTTGCTACATATTTTGACCGCGTCTTAACTAAAGGTCGCCTTACGCGCAGAAATATACGGTATTTGTGTGTGTGATTGCAAGTACTTAATATTATATTCATTCTGTCATGTGTAATTCATGAATAAGACCTTGACGGAAATTTTATCTCATTCAACAAATATCAATCTTAAGACTTATGTCTCTGTATGCTTAAGTGACCCGAACACGTGAAAATGCACGTGTCATAAAATCTAGAGAAAAAGAATGCGTTATGTTAATGTGCATGAACAGCCAAAGATGAGCTTTTATCAATAAGGAATTGTAAGTGGAAGACAACAGCTGATGAACACCTTAGCTGATCTGCGTGTGTTAGTCCAGTTTGTTCACTCATTCAATTATCATTTTTTACTGTTACTCTTTACGGTTCATCCTGAATAGTTTTTACATCTCATACATTATTTCTCTTTTATCTCTGCGTTTTGCATTTGTTTATTCATTTAATTTTTTCTAGTTCTGAGTCCTTACCTGTAACTCCAGAATGAACTCTTCTTAACACTATATATACTACGCCTTTCAAGAGAGAGAGAGAGAGAGAGAGAGAGAGGGGGGGGGGAGAGAGAGAGAGAGGGAGAGAGAGAGAGAGAGAGAGAGTCGAGTCGAGTTGGTAGTAGTTCACTCCAAACCAGACCTGACAGTCATACTATTACCTTCCACATTTTGTATTGTTATTTCTTGTTCATATATGTTTGTTATTTCTACCCTTGCGGTCATGTTGTCCTTTTCGGATCTTAACCTGGTTCATAATAAGTCCCCTTTTCTGAAATGTTACTTTCATTTTGTTTTTCTCTCTATATTTACGTATAATTTTTTCAGGCTTCCTCGGCTTTACTTCTGTTAATTGTCTGGCTCCTTTTCTCGTTAACTTTTTCTTCTTTTTCACATTTTCTATAGTCATCACCTTCATTTATTTAAGAATTCTTCTTTTCTCTTTCTTTTGTTTTATTCAGCTGTTTTGTTTTTCTTTCTCGTTGGGTTTTTATCCTGTATTTAGTTAATAGTTTTCATTCCCCTGTCTTACATTTCATTCGTTGTTAGCGCATTTAATTTTTCTTCTCCCGACATCCAGTGTGTTGACCAGTTCATTCTTCTCGGCTTTGTTTTGCTTGGTAATTCTGTCACTGTTTGTTGATGATGCGCGTGTTCTAATTACATGATTTAAAACAAAAAGTTTTTTTTCTTCCTTTGTTGGTCAGCTTTACCTTTTGTTCTTTCTTTTGTTTGTTTTGTCTTGATTTCATTCACCTTCTCGATTATGTCTTCATGTTGACAGTCGTCCCTTAAAATTGTGTGCTCTCTCACCGCATATACATACGTCGGACATTTTTTCCTGAGGCTCTTTACAATATCAGGGCAAATTCGTATACGTATAATACTTTGAACAATAAACTTATTCATGCGCACACGGTTTTGAACGCGCAAAAGTGTATATCATAAGCGCGCAATAAGTTTACGCGTCTGTACATAGATAATTAAAACAAATCCAAGAGCTTAGAAGTTAATGAGAATTTAAAAATTAAGTGCAAAAATATTTCTGTTTTTAATTCATGACTATCAAATTAATGATACGTTTTTACTTGAAAAGTATAAGCAGTTAGGTAAAGTGTGATGCCTTGTTTTTATATCCTTTACTGCTAAAGGCTTCCACCGAATAGAACCAAGCTAGAAAAACTGATTATTTGCTAAAATAAAACTTTGAAAATGAAACAAGTAAAATATTCGACTTGTGTTATTTTGAATTTTTCAAATTCTTTTATATCCTCCGTGTTACTGTGAACGTCTTTATTCGAATATTTCATTAGATCTTTAACAAAATTTATATCAAATAAACAAGCAAGATTTTGTATAAAGATATGCGATGTAAGACTTTCTTAAGCCGTTATGCAAGGCAGTAAGTTTGGTTCAAATTTCAAAGCTTCTGTTTCCGTGATTTTTTTTTAATTTTCAGGTAATGTGAGAAGTTGAGGAATCACACTTTCAATATTAACATCTCAAAAGAAGCTTACCTCTGCACCATTCGAGTAAGATCAAAAATACTGATGCACAAATTTTGTCTTTTTTCCAAAATTTTATTTCAATATGTTTTTCACTTTCATAATACTTAATTATAACGCTATGTAACTGTTTCTTTTCTCCAATATTTGATACACATTCAATCTGGGTATTAGGATTACGAAATGCATACATACGTACGTTATTTGTATTGCATTGTGATGATCTCATATTACGAAATGCATACATACGTGCGTTATTTGGATTGCATTGTGATGATCTCATATTACGAAATGCGTACATACGTACGTTATTTGTATTGCATTGTGATGATCTCATATTACGAAATGCATACATACGTACGTTATTTGTATTGCATTGTGATGATCTCATATTACGAAATGCATACATACGTACGTTATTTGTATTGCATTGTGATGATCTCATATTACGAAATGCATACATACGTACGTTATTTGTATTGCATTGTGATGATCTCATATTACGAAATGCATACATACGTACGTTATTTGTATTGCATTGTGATGATCTCATATTACGAAATGCATACATACGTACGTTGCATTGTGATGATCTCATATTAATTCAAAGATGTTGCATAATCATTCTGAAACAGGAATGAACACACTGAAACAGAACTGACCTAATAAATAACCGTGCCACTAAATGGTAAAAGAGAAAAAAGGGGTATTTATATCTCAAACACTAAGGCAAGCATTAAAGCTTTACGAACATTTCAAACGCTACCTTTTATTAAAAGCGTCAAGTGCTTGATAACACGATTCCCGTCATTAAATTCTGGATTGAGGAAGTTCATATACAGCGTAATTACCAAGATAAGCAACTGTACACATTTAGTATTGTAACAAATCTTTATAATTAATACATATTAAAACGACAAAGTGCATGTGGAAGAAAGCGGATTTAACTTGAAGCGAAAGAAAGTGAAGACTTCAATAAAAGTGTATGTGTGTGAGCATACTTTTTAGGAATCTGTAGTAGAAATATGAAATATCTGTAGAAACAGAACAAAAGATTTTATGTAATAATATTCAAGCTTACAATTTATTTCAAACCTTGCAAATTTTGATGAAAATATCAATGCATTATATAAAAATTATCTGCTTACTTCTAATTGTTCCGCAGCTTTTAAAATATTTCCCTATATTAACTTTCCTTCTAGTTAACTACAAGAAATTAATATCTGATTTCTAATATACATTTATTGTGCATAAAATCATGTTGATTTTTATCTAGTCAATGAAGTAAAACGTTTGAAATCGATTTTACTTGATGTGTACTAATGTAATTTGTAAATATGCAATACTAAATTTTAAAGCTCTGTTTTATTAACATTCTTTTAAAAGTGAAAAAGGATGTAATTATGGCTGTTACATCATCAGCAGCAGTATTTAGTGGATTTCAAAACAGATCATGCAACAGCAAGTTTCCTCCAAGATCTATTATTTAATTTTTAATAACGCTGTCATCTAAATGGTTTCATTTCTCTCAGTGATTTTCAGATTTTATAATTTTCTATAAGGCCTCACGGAAATGTTCTAATGGCATCAGTAATAATGAATACAAATTAAATTTTCATGTTTTATAATCTCTTTTGTTCTGTAGCAGTTTTGATTATTTTTTTTCAGTTGTTTACTCATTTTTTTAATATTACTATGCCAAAATGTGATAATTTATTATTATGTCATTTTTCATCATATTTCGATTTCTGCTTTGGTCTCACTACCAACCAAGTCTGCGGGGAGACCTAAGGCAGGTAGTGTCATGTTGCTCCATTTCATATTTTTCTATCTTCCCTATCATCCCCAGCATTACATAGATAAAGTTTTCCTTAGTGTGTGGGCTGTACATAATAAGACAATTTTTTGCATATCTCTTAAACTGGGGTTTCCAGGGATTCTTTCAATGTGTTGTTTTGTTCCATTTTTTATCATTCCAAGTGCACCTACTATCACTGGCACAACTCTTGTTTTCAATTTCCACATTTTTTCTATTTCAATTTCCAGGTCTTTATATTTTGACAGTTTTTCAAATTCCTTGATTGCTATGTTACAATCCGCTGGACAAGCCATATCAATTAATAGACAAGTTTTCTCCTTCTGGTTTTTAACAATAATGTCTGGCCTGTTTGCTTCAATTTTTCTGTCTGTGTAGATGGTGTAATCCCATAGAATGGTTACATCTTCTATTTCTGTAACCGGTGCTGGGTGATGTTCATACCAGTGTTTGCCTACAGCTTTTCCATAATGTTTGCATATTGCCCAATGTAAATATTGCCCAACTCTATCGTGGCGATTTTTATATTCATTTGGGGCAAGCACAGAACAGCCTGAGATTAGGTGGTCTATTGTTTCTTGGTGTTTATCACAAAACCTGCATTTTGGATCCATATTATTATGCATAATATTTGCCTGAAAGTTTCTCGTGAAAAGACTTTGGTCTTGTGCTGCAAGAATAAAGCCTTCAGTTTCGGACTTTAATCCAGATGCACGTAACCATCGATGAGTATTAACTTTGTCAACATTAGATTTATTGGCACGTACTGGATATTGGCCATGCAGAGGTTTGTCTTGCCAGCGCTGTTTCATCTGTTCAAGAGATTTGTCTTTGGCTTTCATTTTCATATTCTTTGCCGCAATAGTCGGCTCTTGGCTTTCGTTCTGCTTTTCTACAGAATCTACTAACTGTAAATCTTGTTTGAATTTACTGCCTTCTTTTATTATTGAATATTTTTTCACGTTTGCACCCTTTTTGTTCAAGCGGTATCATGTCATTTCTTTCTAACAATAAATATGTCTGTTTTGTTAAAATAGATGTTAATAGGTTATATGTTGTCGGAAGACATGTAATTGGTCTGTAGTTTTTCGGGTTGTTTGTGTCACCATTCTTGGGTAGAAGAAATGTAATTCCTTTGGTCATCCATGCAGGAATTTTAGTGGGATCGTCAACCATTTGTTGAAGTTATTTGGCTAGTTTTTTATGTGCTGTATTTAAATAATATAGCCAAAAGTTAGGAATTATCTATACCTGGGAATTTCCAATTGTGTGCTTTTTTAGGGCAAATTTAACAACTTCTTCTGTAATTCCAGACCATGTCTGTTCTGGTTTATTTTTCATTCGTTCTATCTCTTGCGCAATCCAATGTACTTCCTTGCTATGTTCTTTAGGGCAAGCCCATATCTTTTCCCAGAACTGTGTGACTTCTTCCATTCTGGGGGGGGGGACTGTCACTTCAATTCTTTTTTTATCTATTTCCCTGTAATTATTATTATTATTATTATTATTATTATTATTATTATTATTATTATTATGTCATTTTCCATTATAATTCGATTTCTCCTATGATCTCACTACATACCAAGTTTGCAGGAAGACATAAGGTAGGACGTGGTATGTTGTTATGGCTTCATTTCATGCTTTTTCATATCTCCATAACATCCCTAGCGTTACAAAGTTCTCCTTAGTGTGTAGGCTGTATTAACAAGACTATTTTTTGCATGTCTCTTAAACTGGAGTTTCCATGGATTCTTTCAACGTGTTTTTATTACTATTATTATTAGTAGTAGCAGTAGTAGTAGCAGTAGTAGTTGTAGTAGTAGTAGTAGTAGAAGTACTAGCAGCAGTAGTATAGTGTCAAAGAGTAGCACGTCAACATTTCGATACAGGGTAAATCATGACACCCAATCTGATAAAGGCATAAAATGAACTTGCATCCCATATATTTATCTTTATCTGGTAACAAGTTTTTGATAAAGCAGCTACAAACTTTACTTGTGTCGAGTAAAGCAGTCGGCTCAGACAGTCTTCAACAGAGTTTTTTCAAGCTTCTAGTCAAGAATCGCAAATCGCCTTAACTGCCTCGTTCTTCCAAACCAAAAACAATCTTCTACCACAACTCCAGCTTATGAACAGTTTTATATCTATGCATATATTTTAAAAATCATTATCTTTGTAACACCTGTAAAATGCAAAAAAATATCTAACTATTCACAATTTTAGTATAATGCATGTATTATACATCTTGAGAAAAAATATTTAAATACGAAAGTAAGTTTCCTCAAACGGCGTATTCAGCCGTTGAGATATCTAGATTTTCTTACAAACCGACTTTCTATACTTCCCGCTAAATCTCAAACAGGCAAATGTCAACCAGACAATCATGTTTACAACCTAAATGTCGGACAGGTGTCAGCTGGAAGTGAGCTTGCAAGAATTTCGTTATGTTAAATGAGAGTTATTTTCACCCAAGAAAATTTTTCATAAATTCACCGTTGTAATTAAAATAGAAATAATTTCTATACTTGAAGAAATTGTTTTAAACGTTGATGGACATTATTTTCAGTATTTCCGTTGTTATCTTGTTTCTTCTAATTAACAACACATGTTGAGATGACGCGGACCTTTATATCATTTGTTTTTGCATTTTCAGCGTTACTTTTATTGCGTTTCTTTATCAAAAGTTGTCCTTGATACACCTTGTCGTGAATATTTTTTGTCAATATCAGTTACAACCATAAATGATATACTGAATCAGATTTGTTTTGTTTTTTTATTGATTAAACAAACAGAAAAAATGGATAAAATGAGGTTGGATAAAATGAGATAGTAGGTAAAACTTCTAACAAAAAAAATTTTAGTAAAAAGACTCAACTTCACCAACGCGTGAAATAATAGCATCCTCTTGGTTAGCCAATAAAACTGGTTAGTGAGACTGGACACTCGCATTGGGTGTTTTGAATAAAAATATGTACCAGGCAGAATGTTCTAAGTATTCCTTTAAGATATCAAAGTACACTTCTTCTTTTTTTCGACAATTGCAGTATTTCCCAGTTCCTTAAAATAATACAAATGTATATTTTAAAATAGAGAAGTGTTTACTTGAGTTCACAGCTTCACCTCTTTTTTTTACTGCAATCCTATTTTCTAATTCTGAACAAAATATTCAACAACATCTATAAAATACTGGTAAGAAGTACACGTATAATAGCCTCATTCTTTTGTAAACAAGGATCAAAAACAACGGAAGCAGTAATAATAAAAAGGAAAAATCATCAACCAATTAACTATAAAAATGTCACATTCAGTTAAAAAAAAGTAAAAATTGTCGTTGATATGGGTAAAAGAATCGCTGAAAGCGTTCCGATATGAAGAACTTTGGAGAATTTTACACACTTTGAGTTAAGAAAAGAAAATACTTGTACGAACACAAGAAAAATTCAATAAAAAAGATTGTCAGTCGTCTTTAACGAAACTTGGGTCTCTTTTTCTTCATGTATATGAACGAGCATGACTTGGAGCCTTTGGTCTCTGGCAGGTGCGATGATTCACACACAAGGAGTTGTGTAACCTGACCTCTTGGTAGACGAGACACATGTGCTATGAGTATCGCGTCTGAATATTTCCTGTATTATTTGTCCCCTCATTCAGAGTTATACGTTTCCGGGTTTGACATTATCCGCCTGATAGTCAGGGATCCAAACATTCGAGTAACTTTGATGGAGGCTGTCCTATTAGCAGGTGTATAATTTCAGATCTTATGTACTACCAATTTTGTGAATGGTTTTTGGACCGTGAATTAGTCTTCGGTCTTTTTGATACCATGACTGGGTGTATTTTTACGGCAACATCTCTAGGTGAGTCAATCTCCGTTATTTATAAGTGCATCTCCAATGAGTTTCTGTGTCACCGCCTACTAATCATCCGCTAAAACAATCAAAACATGCATAAAAATAATCAAACTGAAAACAAACAAACTATCCAACCCAACCTAAAAAAACAAAAACAAATGTAGATTCTAGATATATCATCTCATGCACCAAAGTAAGAAGTCTATTTTACAAGTTTTCAGAAGTGGAACTTCATCCCCTTCAATCTACAATGTGGGGAGTATATTATGCAAGCAAGAAAATTTCATTTTACAACAAGGAAAATGATTGTTCAAATATAGTTTTTCGCAATTAATTCTATATGCATTGCTCTTCAATTTGCTAGGTCTTTACTCAAAGTGACTCCCTTTGGCATTAACTACCCTTTGAAGACTATTGAAAAATGAAGTGGCCGAGGTGCGCACAGTTTTCTGGTCAATTTCTACCCATGCACGAAAGAGAGCTCGCTTTAGGCCATCCAGGTTTGTGTGTTTTTTACAAGCATTTGACTCGAGGATGGAAGATTTTGAATCGTTCATAAGATTTTAATTTGGTGATGATTTTCAATTGTTTATCAATTGCAGTGCTGTTCATTCCAGATTGATAAAGATTGATTATTGTTTTACGTTGTTTATGCATGGTGTTCAAAATATAATGATTCCAAACTATCAAAATTTAATCAGAAACCTGCAAAATATAAGCAAAACATTAATACAACCCTGCTGGTTAAAATTTGAAAAATAAAGCCTATTGCAAAACATATTCCTCACCCTGTATACCTGATCTCCTCTTCCTGTCTGAATACCACAATACTCTTTCAGGAACTCACAATCCAAGGCTACTTACCTATTATATCAAATTATAACCACCTAAATCGGAACGGGACCGGGCTCGGTGCCTACAACAAAGACAGATTTGCTGCAGAGACACAAAGAACGAGGGCCCTAATCTCCCTTATATGTGTCTCCGCGTGGCACTTATCCATAGTACCACATCCATTTCTGCTGTTATGGTCCAGTGGATATTGACTCGGAATGAGAAATCGGAGAGCCGAGTTCGAATTCCTGTTGAATTCGTTGCAATCATATACGGGCAAATACCCTCGGGAAAGGTAATAATCCGTCTCTTCCCTCCACCAATGGGTCAAATAACAGGACAGATTAGCAACCAGTCTACCGCAGAAAGCAATGGAAAACTATTGCGGGATAATCTTCTGCCCAGTCAGTAATGTCTCTTTCGAGACATGATCGCCCAAGCGTGTATCACGTATGGCATTTTACTAACTGACTGAACGTCTTCAGGATGAAGGGTCGGTAATTTTTGATCGGATATTAGAGAGGATTGACAATATTCACACCGGATATAATTTGGCCAACTTTAAGTGGTGACTTCAATGTTCTCCACAAAAAGTAGTTAGTCTACTCGATCAAAACCGATGAGGAAGGCAGATTTTTGTTGAAACTTCTCCATCGCTTATCATCAAATAACTCATGGATGCGACGAAACAGCAGGTTAATCTTCTCGGTATTTTTCTAACATCCTGCTCTGGCAAAGGAACAGCAAATTCTTTATCTCCCATTGGCACATCTGATAATTCCCTAATCAATGTCCAGAATAACTCCAAACTAATGACATCCCCTGATTTACCGTTCTATAGAACGATTTTTTGCTGTTTTTCGTGCAGGCAGTCCAGGCCAAAATTAAAAAGAAAGAAATATGCTCTTGCGAATTCTGGAAGATCACCAAAAAAATTATGAACAGAGCAAAGCGGCTGTGTCTACTATTATAACTGGCCCAGAGGTCATATCCTCCTCGACTGACAAGGCGATGTTCTTTGCCTCGATCTTTGCCTCAAGCTCAACGTTAGATGACAGAGGCCATCCTCACTCCAATTTCCTCCGTCTCACTGAGCACCAATATTTGTAATATACTCATTTCAATAAAAAAAAGTCTCTAGATATATCAAATAAAGCCACAGTTCAGGATAAAATTTTGGGAGTTGACAAAAATAACAACCATAGAATTTTCCCTGATTCTGGTAAAATTATTTAACCGCTGCTTGAAAGGAGAAATCTTTGCAAAGTATTTGAAAGGTGGCGAGCATATGTCCGGTCTTCAATAACGCAAGCAACTAACTTCCGTTAGGCTCCTCAGTATAAACAGAAAACGTTTTGAGGACATTATCAAAAAGAAGATCGTCAAGCACCTAAGATAATTACAACCATTTGTGCGACAAGCAATACCAGTTTTGATCAGCCTGATCCACTCCTGACCTTTTACCGTTACACACAGTATGAGGCCCTTGAAAAAAAAACACAAGAATAATAGAATTAGATATTTTGCAGGACTTAGACAAGGTTCGTTAAAAAGGTTTACTACACAAGCTATGGAGTCAAAGGAAGGGTTTTCTCGATTATAAAATCGTTCCTGAAGGCCAATCATTCGAAACGCTGGTGGTAAACGCAAGCGTATCCTAGGGGTTACTTCTAGGACCAACCCTCTTTCTGATTTACATTAATGATCTATCTAAGAATATACTCCGATCATTGGTAAACATCTGTGCTGATGATACGTGGCTATATGGATGCACCTCCAAAAGTCTTGTCAGTCAGAAAATAACAGCCATCTTCCAATCTAACACTAACTCCCCTGTGTGGAAAAAACTGGCTGGTTACAGTTATTGCCTCAAAAAGAAAACAGGTTACATTCAATCATCGCCAATCAGACCCCGAAATAAAACCAGTCACGATAAAGAAATGTCCTCTCGTAGAGATCCCATGCTTTGAGAAGATATTTGGCTTCACTCACACCCGACCTCGTGTGAGATTCCTTTATACGATCCATCGATATATATGCAGGTAAAATGATCGGCCGCCTATACCACTTAACAGCTATATGGAACAAACTTCCAAAAGGATGTTTTCCCGATCATTACAATGTTGACTTGTTTAAATCTAAAATCAATTGTTAACTTCCCCGACTTGCTATATAAACTAGCCCTTAACGTAACTTTCTACCTTGAATAACCTCTGAGTCTTTTTACAGAGTGAATGATAGTCCCTTTCTCCTCTCTCTCTCTCTCTCTCTCTCTCTCTCTCTCTTTCTCTCTCTCTCTCTCTTTCTCTGTATATATATAGATATATATATAAGTGCATGTTTGTATTTGTGTACTCATATTGATAAAACAAGCAAATATATATGTGTACTTTACAACTCACGTAAGTTTGTATAAGTATACTTATATGAAGCTTGTCTTTCTGTGTAGAATTTATCAGTCTTGTTGTATTGATTTCCACTGAGCCAGGTCGATATAAGACTGAATTCTTCCCCACCGGGGTAATATTCCTCCGTACAGTAAGGTGAAACTAGAGCAAAGTCAGCTCCAGAAGTTAGGTGAATGGTCAATGCAAGATATATAAAAGGATAAAAATAGAAAGATTAATGTCTAAATCAGCGGAAAGAGGCCAGTACTGAATCAAACAGAAAAAAAACCTCTGACTACGGACAGCAGACAATGTCTGATGACTCGCCTGTCGGATCAGTAGCAATTCAGATATTGAGCAGTTTATGTACTTAAAGAAAGAGGAGTGATGCTTCCGACAAGATGAACTAAAGTCGGCTTATCGCTGAGGTTTGAGACACTATGTCGATAGCCCACCAGTTTCAGAGGGCTGCGGATGTTTAAGATTGATTTTTTTTTACTTTTCAGAAGAAATGCAATGGCTTTATTAAAAATAGTTTCAAGAAGCGAGAAAAAGAGATAGTGATTGAAAAATTAAAAATGAGAAGAAAAACGTGAGAGAATTTAATTGAGATGAATAATAGAAAACCTATCAGAGAAAAAATGATATCACAATTTCTTTAATGAAGAAGAGGGAAGAAGAAATATAATTATGATAAGTAATAGCAATGGATGAAGAAGGAAGAAAAAGAGGAAGTGAAAAGATAAGAAAACCTGAGTGTGAATGTTAGGTGATTATCTTTGGTTTATTATTAAGTGTGGTTGAAAAATGATAATTGTCTTCCCGCACTTACACTCTTTCACAACAGTTCTTAGTCTTTCTCCGTCTATTGAACAAAAGTAGATGTTTATTTCTTGTTTTCTGTTTAGGATAGGCTTTCCGGTTCGTTCTAAAGTCTTCTAATTTGCTTTCACACTCACTAACATTTTGCGTCATTGGGGTATTAACGTCTTGCATGGGGTGAAATAATAAAGAATATTGTATCAAAGACTCAGTTTGGAAATATGGAACTAATTCAAACGAAACATTAATTCAACAGACAAATAACAAAGTGAATTAATGATACAGAGAATCATTTTTATGAAAAGCATTAGAAACGTTACCCACCTAAATGCCTATTAATAATAATTTCTGATACATCTACCACAAAATGATTTTCGTTTATGTAAGTAGTAAAGGGAAGCTAAAATAAAATTAAGATCTTTCTGAAGGGCATTTGTTAATCCCCTTTTTCTTGGTTAAATGATCGTAGAAAGGACGAATAGAGTCGACACCTGTCTTGTACCTAATGGAAATGAAATCGAGTTAAGTTCTTGCCCGTTCGCCATTACCTCCGGCAAACCCCAGTTGTGGGAAGCCATGCAAACACAGCCGCCCTCGCAAGCGATCTAATCAGCAAAACTGAAAAATTTTGGCCTAGGTCCAGAGGGTCAGATCCTCTCACAGCAGCTAAGGCCTTTTAGACAAGAGCTGACCTTTTGAACCTCTCACATGCTGTTGGTGACATGAATACTTATTAAACATCAGCAATGACTTGATCAGAAATTGAAGCATGCAGACTCACGATTTACCCATAATACGGTGAGAAGAGGTAAAAGGAACCAACGTAAGAGAAATTTGAAATAGACGAGCACTGAAGAAAAGAACAGCAGGCCAAAGGTATGAGGGGTTAAAATGGGAAATCGACTAGATGTACGTTGAGGAAATGAGTAAAAGTGTATGATGAGATAGATAGGGAAAGTGAAAGGATAAGTTTGGTACGAAAAAGTGTGAGAAAGTGAAAGTATAAATTTGGTGTAATGAGAAGTGTCATAAAGACAAAGGAGAAAGAGGTGTGTGAGAGAGGAAAAAGAAAAGCTTGGTATAAAGAGGCGTATGAG
The DNA here is from genome assembly GCA_037127315.1 of Ascarosepion bandense. Lineage (NCBI taxonomy): Eukaryota > Metazoa > Mollusca > Cephalopoda > Sepiida > Sepiidae > Ascarosepion > Ascarosepion bandense. The sequence continues at coordinate 6,528,387 of JBBBDQ010000191.1, forward strand.
AAGGTGAAAAGATTAGGTTGATATAAAGAAGAGTAGAAGAAATGGAATAGAAGTGGAAATGGAGATTGGTATAAAGAGAAATTATATGAAAATGAGTGGATAAGATTAGTATAATGACGAACGTAAGAAAATGAAAGAATAAGGTTGGTATAAAGATGAATTTTACAAACTGAAATTAAAAGGTTGGAAAAAGAGTTGCATGAGAGAGAAAGGATATGATTGGTATATAAAGAAAAGTATGAGAAAGGGAAAGGAAATGGTTTGCATGAAGTGCGGTGTGAGAAAAAATATGGATAGTATATGGATATGGAATATGAGAGAATAGTGGTTCTATGAAGATGAACTGTGAGAAAGGAAATGTATATCGTTGGTATAGAGAGGAGCTTGAGAAACGGAAATGATATGGTTTGTTTGCAGATGAGTGTTAGAAAGGAGAAGGATATGATCGATATAAATAGGAGTGTGAGAAATGAAAAGGATACGTTTCATATAAAGAGAAGTGTGAGAAAGTGAAAAGATAGGTTGGGAAAAAAGAGGAGTAGGAGAACGAGAAAGGATATGATTGGTATAAAGTGGAGTGTGAAAAAGTGGAAAGATAGTGTTTGTGTGAAGATGAGTATGAGAAAGGAAAGGATATGGACAGAAAAAAGTGAAGTGAGAGAAAGGGAAACGTTATGCTTAGTATAAATAGAAGCGTGAGATATGAAAATGATACAATTTGTATGAAGATGAGTGTGAGAATGGTAAAGGGTAAGATTTGTGCAAAGGGTTGTGAAGAAAGAGTAAAGTTATGGTTAGTATAAGGAGGAGTGGAAGAAGTAGAAAAGATATGGTTCTTATAAAGTGGAGAAGGGAGAAAGAGAAATAATATGATTGATATAAAGAGGAATGGGAGAAAGAGAAATGATGTGGTTTTTATAAAGAGGAGTAAAGGAAAAAGAAAAGGATATGGTTGGTAAAAAGAAGCGTAGAAAGAAGTGTTAGGACATGGTTGGTATAAATTGGAGCGTCAGAAAGAGAAGGTATCAGTCAGTCAGTTAAGTGCCATACGTGATACACGCTTTGGGCGATCATGTCTCGAAAGAGACATGACTGACTGGGTAGAAGATTATCCCGCAGTAGGTTGCCATTGCTTTCTGCGGTAGACTGGTTGCCGACCAAGGCTATAGAACCCAATCTGTCCTGCTATTTAACCCATAACTGGAAGTAAGAGACGGATTAATACCTTTCCCAAGGGTATTTGCGCGTAAGTGAATACAATGGATCCAAAACTATATGGGTAGTATAAATATGAGTATAAGAAAAGAAAAAAAGGTACGGTTTGTATGAAGATGAGTGTGAGCAAACGGAAAGAATATGTTTGGTATAGAATGTAACGGGAGAAAAAAAAGGATATTGTTGGTATAAAATGAATGGGAGAAAGGAAAACGATATGGTTGATATAAAGTGGATCGGAAGAAAGATAAATGATATGGTTGGTATAAAAGGAGTGGGAGAAATGAAATGAATGATGTTGGTATAAAGTAGAGCGGGAGGAAGAGAAAGAATATTGTTAGTATAAAGTGGAGTGGGAGAAAGAGAAAGGATATTGTTAGTATAAAGTGGAGTGGGAGAAAGAGAAAGGATATTGTTAGTATAAAGTGGAGTGGGAGAAAGAGAAAGGATATTGTTAGTATAAAGTGGAGTGGGAGAAAGAGAAAGGATATTGTTGGTATAAAGTGGAGTGGGAGAAAGAGAAAGGATATTGTTGGTATAAAGTGGAGTGGGAGAAAGAGAAAGGATATTGTTAGTATAAAGTGGAGTGGGAGAAAGAGAAAGGATATTGTTGGTATAAAGTGGAGTGGGAGAAAGAGAAAGGATATTGTTAGTATAAAGTGGAGTGGGAGAAAGAGAAAGGATATTGTTAGTATAAAGTGGAGTGGGAGAAAGAGAAAGGATATTGTTAGTATAAAGTGGAGTGGGAGAAAGAGAAAGAATATTGTTAGTATAAAGTGGAGTGGGAGAAAGAGAAAGGATATTGTTGGTATAAAGTGGAGTGGGAGAAAGAGAAAGGATATTGTTAGTATAAAGTGGAGTGGGAGAAAGAGAAAGGATATTGTTAGTATAAAGTGGAGTGGGAGAAAGAGAAAGGATATTGTTGGTATAAAAGGTGTGGGAGAAATGAAATGAATGATGTTGGTATAAAGTAGAGCGGGAGGAAGAGAAAGAATATTGTTAGTATAAAGTGGAGTGGGAGAAAGAGAAAGGATATTGTTAGTATAAAGTGGAGTGGGAGAAAGAGAAAGGATATTGTTAGTATAAAGTGGAGTGGGAGAAAGAGAAAGGATATTGTTGGTATAAAGTGGAGTGGGAGAAAGAGAAAGGATATTGTTGGTATAAAGTGGAGTGGGAGAAAGAGAAAGGATATTGTTGGTATAAAGTGGAGTGGGAGAAAGAGAAAGGATATTGTTGGTATAAAGTGGAGTGGGAGAAAGAGAAAGGATATTGTTGGTATAAAGTGGAGTGGGAGAAAGAGAAAGGATATTGTTAGTATAAAGTGGAGTGGGAGAAAGAGAAAGGATATTGTTAGTATAAAGTGGAGTGGGAGAAAGAGAAAGGTTATTCTTAGTATAAAGTGGAGTGGGAGAAAGAGAAAGGATATTGTTGGTATAAAGTGGAGTGGGAGAAAGAGAAAGGATATTGTTAGTATAAAGTGGAGTGGGAGAAAGAGAAAGGATATTGTTAGTATAAAGTGGAGTGGGAGAAAGAGAAAGGATATTGTTAGTATAAAGTGGAGTGGGAGAAAGAGAAAGGATATTGTTGGCATAAAGTGGAGTGGGAGAAAGAGAAAGGATATTGTTAGTATAAAGTGGAGTGGGAGAAAGAGAAAGGATATTGTTAGTATAAAGTGGAGTGGGAGAAAGAGAAAGGATATTGTTAGTATAAAGTGGAGTGGGAGAAAGAGAAAGGATATTGTTAGTATAAAGTGGAGTGGGAGAAAGAGAAAGGATATTGTTGGTATAAAGTGGAGTGGGAGAAAGAGAAAGGATATTGTTGGTATAAAGTGGAGTGGGAGAAAGAGAAAGAATATTGTTGGTATAAAGTGGAGTGGGAGAAAGAGAAAGGATATTGTTAGTATAAAGTGGAGTGGGAGAAAGAGAAAGGATATTGTTAGTATAAAGTGGAGTGGGAGAAAGAGAAATGTGGTTTTTATAAAGAGGAGTAAAGGAAAAGAAAAGGATATCGTATGAAGAATAGTGGGATAAAGGGAAAGGATATCGTTTCTATGAAGAGAAATGAGAGAAAGAGAAAGGATATGGTTGAAATAAAGGATTAAAAAAAAAAAAAAAAAATTGGAGAAAAATATATGATTGGTAAAAAGATTAGGTAAAAAAAGGGAAAGGATATGGTTGGTATAATTAGGAGAAAAGGACAGGATATGGTTGCTAATAAAAGTAGTGGGCGTATGGAAAAGGAAACGGTTGGTATAAATTGAAGCGTGACAAAGGAAACTGGTGTGATTTGTGAGAAGATGAGTGTGAGAAATGGAAAGGATACGGTTGGTATAAAAATGTGTGAGAGAAAGAAAAAATGATATGGTTTGTGTGAAAATGAGTGTGAGGAAGGGAAATGTGTTTGGTATAAAGTGTAGAGGGAGAAAGAAAAAGAATAAGGCTTGTATGAAGATGAATGTGTAAAAGGGAAAGGGTATTGCTGGTAGGATGATGAATGTGAGAAAATGAAAGTATATGGTTGGAATAAAGTTCAGTGGAAAGAATAGAAATGATATGGGTGGTATAAAAATGAGTGTGAGAAAGACAAATCATACGGTTTCTATGCAGACGAGTGTGACAAAGGGAAATGATATGGTCGGTATAAAAAGGAGAGCTAGGAAGAAAAAGGATACAGTCTGTATGAAGATGAGTGTTAGAAAGGGAAAGGATATGGTTGGTATAAAGTGGAGTATGAGAAAAAGAAAAGTTATGGTTAGTAGGAAGGTGAGTGAGAGAAAGGGATAAGATATTGTTGGTATTAAGCGGAGTGTGAGAAAGGAAAAGGATACCGTTTGTATATAGATGAGTCTTATAAAGGGAAAGATATGCTTGGGATAAAAAGGAGTGTAGTAATGGAAATGATATGGTCGTTACCAATTGTAGTGTGAGAAAATGAAATGATAAATTTTGCATAAATGGAGTGGGAAAAATGCAAAGGAAAATAATTAAAGAAGTTTTGTTTTGCTCAAATAGAAATAAATGAAAAAAGATTGAATGCTGAAAGATGGGAAAAATTAGTTAATTTGAACGACTACTTGATAGGAATTGGGAATGTAAGTAAATAAACAAATGCAGTCCCTCAAAGCTGAGGTGGTAAGCAAAGGCAACTGCTAAGATTTGGAAATATCGCTTCAATAACCACACGCCGTCTTTAAACAACAGTAACTACAGTAATAACCCCGCTTTATCCATATAGTATTGAAAATGAACCGGGCGATAGTTTAGTCTATCTACTCCAATTGAAAAAAAGAAAAAGAAAAAAAGAAAAGAGTGAAAAGATTAGAGAAGAGAAAGCCGGAAACCACATCCTAAACAGGGAACAAGGGATGAGTTTTTTCACCTGTTCAATAGACGTGGGTGGAGTGTGAACCGGGCGATAGTTTAGTCTATCTACTCCAATTATCTGGGAGATTCAAGAGAAACTACCCCAGCTAGGGGGAGATGTCCGCCGACATAAGCGCCAATTTCATGCAAAACAACAATCCCAATTATTACTGTAAATATAGTCACTAAAACCAAATATTATAATCGAAAATTAGAGAGATGTAACTTATGTCTTTTAGAAAAACTTATTTTAAATCATAAATATAACCCTAATTTACTTACAGAAATAAGTGAATTAATAATAATTACTAAAATTCTTAGATCCTGATTGATACAAATTCCTCTATACGTTTGTCTCTTTCTTTCTCACTTACTTACTTCCCTCTTTCTTTCTTTCTTTCTTTCTTTCTTTCTTTCTTTCTTTTTCTCGGAAATATTACTATTTGTAATTATGAATTACTCCCATCTCACTGCATTTTAATTATATAATTTTTAATTTAGAATTTTAATTCTAATTTTTTTGTCTTCATGTAATTTTTGTCTATTTGAATTTTACTCTTGTTAAACTAACAAAAGTACCCTAACGTTATAAAATCTAACTTCCATGAACTTAAATTCAACTCCCTTAAATGGTTAGTTCGTAATATGTACCTGCTGATTGCGAAACACATGAAACTCCGAGTCGTTCCATCAACGTAGGATAATATGTATATTTATTAATATAATTAATATCTCTGTTTATATTTTAAGCACTGTTTTATTAACACCTGAATTATATTTTTACACATATGTGTATCCCCATTTGTATATTTACTATATATATATATACATATATATATATATATATATGTGTGTGTGTGTGTGTGTGTGTGTGTGTGTGTGTGTGTGTGTGTGTGTGTGTACATTGTGATTGAAATGTAATTCCATATTTTATGCATGAGCGACCAGTGAGCAATTCTAAATTATCATCCTGTAAATTTTTCTTTGGAAGGTGAATAAAGCAGTAAGTATACTCTACCAAACAAAACCTTTGGAGGAACTTGAAGGGCGAATACAGGCAGTTATATCTTCCATACAAGTGTTCCTGTTGTGGTATGGAATCAGTTGACACGATTCCTGGAAGCCTGAAGAAGCTTGTAGCGAAATCTGGTGCCCATACCGAATTCTAAATATAACCTCATGCTAAACGCTTTATCGCATATGCGTTTCTTGTAAAAATACATTACAGTTAGCAGATAAATTTTAAATAGTTCCTTTTAGGTCAATTTTAATCACTCTACACACACACACACACACACACACACACACACGCATATATATATATATATATATATATATATATTATCGAAATGAATATATATATATATATTCCTTCGTTTGCCATTAATGCCTATTGAAATATGTGTGCTTATGTACATTTGCTGATTCGTAATATAGCGTTTTCTATATTACGGCTGATTGCATTTATGTTTACGTACATGGAATTACAGGCTTGGGTCTTATATGCTGACGTATAAATCAACCATATTCTTCTTGAAGGACGGAAATATTTAAGTCGTAGTATGCCTGTATATGTTGTATTTTGAGAAAGCGAGAGTGAACATAAAATACGCGGAAACAGAAATACAGGAACAAGAGAGACTGATAACATTTCGAGGATCCATGGAGAGTCAGTGATTGAGGCGAAAGGAAAGCAAAGCAGAAGAAAGCTATGATTAGTGATAGTGACCTCTAGTGTCAGGAAAACGTTCGACAAATAAAGTACAGCCAATTGCATTTCGCTGCCCAGAGCGCCAGGCCCTGAACTATCAAAAGCTTTTGGGCTTTGATCGGAAAACCATGCAGATTGATCATGCAGATGAGCAGACTCAGGAAGAATGCTTTGTCCAAGGTTATTATGCATATTGATATCTTGATGGGATGCTTCAGTTTTAGTTTGTGGTAGAAATAATGTGCTTTAAAAGAACATTGATAAGAATACATATATATTTCATGTTTAAAATTACAAATAGATGATGTTGCTTAAATAATGTTAAATTATAACATATTTTTAATATAAGTCTGATAACTTCTTCCTTATAATATGCTGTATATGTATAAATTTACATTTCAAGGTTTGTGTTAATTGTGGTGATTTTGTGTGAACGAAGAATGACGCAATCAATGAAAATATATTCTCAATGAATATTAACCAAATATGTCGCACAGAAACCATTGATTGTAAAAATGCAATGTATGTTTCATAAAAGGAAAGTTGCATATTAATATAATATCTAACAATTATAGCAAAAAAATTATGGATATGTTTGATTTTATTATACAGATTATTTCACCAATAACAGTTGTTGAAATAAATCTCATGCGACTGAAATATCAAATATATCAGTGAATATTAACGCTTAAGTTGATGCATCATTTTGTGTGAACCATCATCATTATGAAAAAATGTCTTTTTCAGACTTTACAGCGGGGAACTGATGATTTCAGTAAAAACAATTTCGAGTCAGTAATTCACACTGAACGATCTATTATAATACTGATCACTTACTGATCAGCGATGTAACTTCTATTAATTGTCATATATTTAGAATGAGTTTAATTCTTTATATTTCCAAAAGATAGCTGATGTATAAAATTAATTTATTTGCTTCCTTTTCTTTTCGCATTTACGCGTTTGGGTGCGAAAGAGAGTGTGTGCTTCATATGTGTCAACCAAACAAACAAACAAAAATGAAATATGAGAACAATCATGAGCTTATGGGCGATTTTATGCTAGTTCCTTTGAAGACAGAGGCGAAGATAGTATATTGCTTTTCTTTATTATCAGGGTTTTGTTATATGAGTTCTTGGAAAATATAGTGGAGGAGTTAATAGTTAGGCTTTGTTTTCTCCGCTGTTTGAAATTCATATTTCCTTATAACACAAGGATAGAAAGCACAGTCAACATTGATTTTTAACTTATAGCTGGTGAGTAGATGAGACGGATCCATACCTTTCTCATCGGCGTTACGTCTAAAGTTATCTTGTATTGTCAATTCCGCTTTGGGTGCTGATATCCATTACATTAGCCGCACATCCTAAAAGTTAACTTACAACACTTGGCATTTACCAATCTAAGCACTGAACAGACTAGACGTTACTTAACGATGGTGATCGGGCGAGAACTAGAGCATTCAGCGTGATATGGCCATGATAGGAAAGTATTTTCCAAATGATTATGTCCGCATGGGAAATTTATTCCATGCTATAAAATTAGGTACCTCTACTCATTTTCCATAGCTGAATTTAAATCGAATTTTTTAAAAAAAGAAGCTTTTTTGAAGCTTTAATTTTAGATTTAATTGAAAGCCAAGAGATTAAATTTATTAATTCCAGTAAGCAAAATACCCTGGTGTAACTTCAACCGAAATTATATTGAGCGGAAGCTAAAATTATTTTGGTTAAAAAAAAATTCATTTTTTCGGCCAATTTTCATCGATTGTAAACAGAAGCCAATTCTCGGTTTTAAAAAAATCTTGCAAAAATAAAATACACCTCGCTGACACATTATTTTATGCAAATTACTGAATTTAAATTTACCATAAGCTGACTTGAAACAAGAATTAGTTGCTTACTGCCTGAAATTTATTATAAAAGCGTTCTTTGAATGGGAATTTACTTAGCAGCTTAACTCGATGTTGATTTTTGGGAAAAGCAAGAATTGAAGAATGAATCTTAAATTCAAATTTCCTGTGTTAAACTGTGAGGTATTTTTCGTTTTTTTTTTTTTATATCTGTGTTTTGTTTTGTTTTTTTCCTTTTTGGAGTTCATGCTTCATTTGGGAAAAAAAAAAGTTATTTATTCTGTTATGCGAAGCTACTTTGGCCAAGGTATCAGCAGCCATTACACCTCCATGCCATGTGATGTTCTTTGAATGGGAATTTACTTAGCAGCTTAACTCGATGTTGATTTTTGGGAAAAGCAAGAATTGAAGAATGAATCTTAAATTCAAATTTCCTGTGTTAAACTGTGAGGTATTTTTCGCTTGTTTTTTTTATATATATCTGTGTTTTTTTTTTTGTTTTTTTTTCCTTTTTGGAGTTCATGCTTCATTTGGGAAAAAAAAAGGTTATTTATTCTGTTATGCGAAGCTACTTTGGCCAAGGTATCAGCAGCCATTACACCTCCATGCCATGTGATGTTCTTTGAATGGGAATTTACTTAGCAGCTTAACTCGATGTTGATTTTTGGGAAAAGCAAGAATTGAAGAATGAATCTTAAATTCAAATTTCCTGTGTTAAACTGTGAGGTATTTTTCGGTTGTTCGTGTTCGTTTTTTTTTTTGTTTTTTTTTTTGTTTTTTTTTTAATAGGAGTAGATAGGTCGCACTATCGCCCGGTCTATACTCCTCCCACGTCTATTGAACTGGAATAGAGGCTCGTTCCCTTTTTTCCTGTTTAGGATGTGGTTTCCGGTTTTCTCTTTTCTCTCTTCAGACCTTGGTACTGGTGCTTCCGTGAGTTTCCTGCGATCTGGCCGGTTGGTGGCAATGGCTCATCACTGTGAGGGTACCGGGTTGGCAGTTTCCTGGTTGCTGCTTCCGACTGGTAGTTAGGCGCCCTAACTCTTGCGTAGCGTCAAGAGCGGCTGCTCTGATCAACAGTTGTATAATATCGGGGTTCTTGTAGTGCCATGTCGCGCATGGATAGGTGTCCCTGCAAGCGCTTTCGGTGGGCAACCCCGAGGCCACACCTTGTTGCATCCCTAGCCAGTCTCCCTCCCAGCACAGATCGTGGGTAATGACCGCCTGTGTCCTCTATCCTAGGTCCCTTTCTATAAACAAAAAACATGACGAAACAAATCAGAAATGACCCTAAACCAGTTAAATCCAAACCACCTAAGCCCATTAACCTCTCCTTCACTAATATCCGAGGCATTCGTACTAACTTTGCTAGTGTAGAAACGTTCCTGCATGAAAAGTCCCCTGACATCCTCGCGCTCTGCGAAACTAACCTCAACTCAGCTATTCCCTCCTCTGACCTCTTCATCCCTGGTTATCTTCCCCTTTTAAGGAAGGATTCCACTGTCCACATGCATGGGCTGGGTGTTTATGTCAGCGAACACCTCCCCATAACTAGGGTGACTTCACTCGAATCTACTGACCACCAATACATATGTCTCTGCTTGTCTCTCCTCAGTTCGGTTAGCTACCTATTCTTCCTTTACCGTTCTCCCTCCTCTCCTGACTGCTCCCTACTAGATAGCATTGCCGACGACATAGATAAGGCTATTTCCTATCACCCATTTGCCCACATATTTGTATTTGGAGACCTCAATGCCCATCACTCTGAGTGGCTTGAAGCGCTGTTACTGATTCGGCGGGCATTCACGCCATGAACTTTGCTATTTCCCAATCCCTTATGCAAGTGGTGGACTTCCCCACTCGCTTCCCAAGCACACCCTCGGGTCATTCCTCACTGCTAGATATATGTTTCACCTCTGCGCCAGACGCCTGTCAAGTCTCGCAGCTTTGCCCTCTCGGCAACTCCGACCACGCTGTAGTCTCCCTCAGTATTTATTTCCAATCTCACTCCCCCCAGGATCCCCCTACTTATAGAACCTCCTACCTCTACCAAAAAGCTGACTGGGATGCCTTTCGCGATTTCCTCTGCGACGTCCCTTGGGGAAAAGTGTTTGACCTATCAGTTGATGACTGTGCCTCTGAGGTTCTCGTCATGGGTGAAAGCTGGCATTGATGCCTTCATACCCACCAGGAAGTATTGCTTAAAACCTCATTCCTCTCCGTGGTTCTCTCCGGCCTGCTCAGCCGCCATTGCCCACAGGAACCATTACTTCCGTCTATTCCGGAGACAGCCAACTGATCACAATAGGCGCCTGTTCACATCTGCTCGCAGTGAGTGCAAGAGAACCCTAAATGACGCCAAACAGTTGTTTGCTGAGAGAATGCGACAGCACATAGCTGACCGCAAGTTCGGCTCCAAGGACTATTGGAGGATTTGTAAACGAGTGCTCAACAATAGGAAACCCTCAATACCTCCTTTAATCCATGGATTTGATGTTCTCACGTCATCTGCGGAGAAAGCTGAGTGCTTTGCCCGCAGATTCTCATCCAACTCCACGTTCGACTCGTCCGGAGTACACCCACCCGACTTCCCTATTAGAACTGAGGCCAAACTGCACGACGTATATATTACCCCGACAATAGTATCCAGAGTAATTTCAAAACTCGACCCCCATAAGGCGTGTGGAGACGATGGAATCCCGGTGATAGTCCTTAAGAGGTGTGCCCCTGAACTTTCCCCTGTCCTCTCTAAACTGTTTAACTACTGCCTTTCTGCTTCCTGCTTTCCTGCATGCTGGAAATTCTCCTCAGTCGTTCCTGTCTTTAAGAACTGTGGTGAACCCTCGGACCCATCCAACTATCGCCCTATCAGTCTTCTACCAATATTCGGGAAAGTGTTCGAGGCTATAATCAATACTGAAATAGTTCATCATCTCACCGCCCACAAACTGTTCTCCGACAGGCAATATGGATTCCGATTTGACAGGTTCCACAGCCGACCTGCTAACAACTGTAACGGAGTACATGCTACAGGCCCTTGATGAGTCTGACGAGGCTCGCGCGGTTGCTCTGGATATCTCCAAGGCTTTCGACAGGGTTTGGCACCCTGGCCTCCTATGCAAACTACGCGGTTATGGTATTACCGGTCGCCTGCTTGACCTAATCCAATCTTTCTTAAATAACCGCAAAATGAAGGTCGTTCTGAATGGGACGTGCCTCTTCGTCCTACAGCACGAATGCTGGTGTCCCACAAGGCTCTATCCTGGGCCCAACGCTCTTCCTTATTTTCATCAACGACCTCCCAGATGAGATCAAGGTCCCAAGTAGGCATCTACGCAGATGACACTACAATATACTCCCGCTCCAGTAAGAAACCTGTCGTGGCGGACAGACATAATCTCGCTGCTGACCTTGAGCGGGATCTACACTCTGTGGTGAACTGGGGCAAGAAGTGGCTTGTCAACTTCAATTCCTCTAAGACCAAGCTGTTGTCTGTCAACCATTACAGGCAACCTCTTCTGCCTCCCATAAGCATGGACCAGATGATTCTCCCGGAGAGTAATACACTACGCCTCCTCGGACTTACCCTGTCCTCAGACCTCAAATGGAAGCACTATATTGAATCCATAGCAAAATCTACTGCTAAGAAGATTAGGTCACTATGTCTATCCAGGATGTTTTTTCCACCTGAATCCATCCTGCATATATACAAGTCAACCATCCGTCCGTGCATGGAGTACTGCTGCCATTTATGGTCAGTGCCCCTGCCGTTCTCCTCAGTGTTCTTGACAAGCTCCAAAGGAGAGTCTGTAATGTGATAGGTACTGATCTGGCGACTCGTCTGCAGCCACTTTCCCATCGTCGAAATGTGGCCTCCCTCTGTCTCTTCTATAAATACTTTCATGGCTTCTGCTCGGATGAGCTTAAGTCACTGATGCCTCCTCAACAGGTGTTTACCCGTGCAACCAGACTGGCAACTGGGTCCCACCCATTCACAGTCAGGTTAGCCAAACGCAGACGACAATTCTACTCCTGCAGCTTCCTCTCTCGCACTTCCCGCCTGTGGAACTCACTCCCGTATTCTTGCTTTCCTGACGGCTACGACCTCCAGAAATTTAAAAGCAAAGTTAATACTCACCTACTAACCACTGGACTCTAGCTCTCTCCCCTCCCCTGTATAATCTTCACGTTCTCTCCGCCCATGTATCTGTCATTGCACCTGCTTTCTCAGCTTTCTATTGTTCCTTTCTAACTAGCTTGTACTCCTCACTCTTTTCTAATTAATCTTTCTACATTTATGTAACCCCCTGCACATCAGTGGCTTTTCTGCCTTGCTCGGGGTGAAATGATTAAAAAAAAAAAACTTAATTACGATATCCATGTTATCGCACCTGTCATCACCTTATCAGCGGCGATAATTGACATGATATACAGTAACCGTCAACCAAATGTCGAGTATGGAAGACGAATTTGGCATAAATTCTATTCGTACAAATCGTTTTTATTTTTACTTTTAACTATGTTAAAATTAAAATAATAACACAATGTTTTCAGCAATTATTCAATATTTTATAGAATTTTAGTTAGTTTAGCTTTGTAGCCTTACGTTTTACACAAAATAGAAATTAAAATAATATAAAAATTTATTTTTTAAAAATTACATTTTAATAACAAAATGAAAATATATAACAGCAGAGGTAACTTTATATTTTATAAAAAGTTATGGCATTTATTAATTTTTATTTTTAACATCTATTTTTCATATTCTTTTTAGGTACCTCTACAAATGGTGAATTTCAGAATTATTTTTTTAAGAAAATTAGGAAATTAGGAATTAAAATATAAATGTTGCTTTAAATTTTAATGGGATGATTTGCAATGCATATGTTGAAACGACGGCATAGGAAACACTGAAGCCAGATGAAAGAATTGTACCCTGCCGAAAATGTTTATATAGTTTTATGGGTTTTTTTTAATGTATGAAGCGCAGCCTTTGAAACACCTGACCTTTTAATAATAATATCTTCTACGGCCATCCGAAACAAGGGAATACGAGTAATCAGCATGCACACAATTAAAATGTTTTAATTATCTTAAAAAACCAAGAGCTAAATTATTTCGTATTAAACTTTTAGATATTCAGTTAGTAAACGTAGTCTTCATTGCATTAATTTCACACACTAGCATGACAGATGGAGGAGGACATTTTTTTTTAATTTTATAAAGTTCTATAATGAAAATAATAAAAAATAATAAAATAATAATAAAAATGAAAACAATTCTTGTAAAAAAGTTTTATTCATGGAATGTTTTTCTATTCATACTATGATATCATTAATTTATTTTGTTCATAAAAGCAATTAAAGTTTATCCAAATAAAAAATGGCACAGTTTTATTGCATTTTTGTGTTCGCATTTCGGGGTTACTTTTTAGAAAATCTAATAAAATTGAAGAAAAAAAGCCAGTTGATTAGCATTCCCCAATGATTCCTGAATGTAATTAATATTAGGTTTATTGGTAATCGATGGTGAACTTTTAGACATCTCTGGAAATTAATTGGTGGTGGGGTAACATATGTAAAAAAATATATTTTTACCAATAATTTTAAAACATAATTATTTTACAACCGATTTCAGTCACTTATGAATAAGTCCTGAAATTTTTATTAAAGTACAACTATGATTTGATTTTTGCAAGAATTTCCAAACTAATGTGTCTTTTACAGTGTTGTAGAGGAACATCCTATCCTACCCGGAATGGATATGGTCTAGTCTATAAAAGACTATGACTGTGAGCATACGTCACTAGACGGATGCATACGTCATAGGCGGAGACATTTTCTACTAGATCGTTATTCCTGTTACTATTCGTTGATTGTTCTTGTACGTCTATTGGTTTATTGTACTGTAATATAATAAATCTCTTCTATTCTATCTTCAGTGTTAAGTATTATTCTTACACTATACTTTCCTTGATATATCACACAGTCAAAAAAGTGCCTTGAGTAATATTGCCGTTATAAACCCTTGAAAAATTTAGGTCTTGCACTGCCAAAGAAAAACAAGATTTTCTACCAAAATTTCAAACGTATTAGAAAAACTTTAAAAATTTGAAAAATAATAAAAAATACTTTGACCTATCCTCTTTATGATAACAAACATTTTGTTGATACAAAATTGTTTTTATTTAGTTCGCGGCATTTTCCCTTCATACTATACTGTTTTTTCAGCGATTTTTTGGAGGTACTTATTTAAAATACTCATAAATCTTTGTATAACTCTTTGTTTGTATAATACCTGCGTCAAAATATGCCGCAATATATGATATTTTGTAATACACAGAATAGAATTAGTTCAAAGAAGGAATAAGAATGGGTGAAGAGCAATCTTTTGTCGCAAAAAAATGAAAAATAACATATAAGTAATTCGTCATGCGAAAATTATCAGAACACGAATATAAAAAAAATGTAAAATACTAAATGATCGAATGGATTAGATGCTGTTGTAAACAGAAGACGATTATATTTCTGACAGGTGCTGCTAAAGTGATGATAGTTTTGGGAGAGTCTAATTACAATATCAACGAAAAATATTAAACGCTTTGAAACGTTGTAATTTGGTTTCTGATTTATAGGTGGAGTTTCTGTAACAACGTTTAGTAAGTTTTATCATTTATGGTTCGTTCAACAGATACTTCTGTCGTGTTTCAGGATGATACATAACAGTTCGGAAATAACGTTGTAATTTAAATTATAGGGTTCAATTCGAATGAAAACATATTAGCAAAAAGGAATTGCGAAAATGAAACCAATGTTGAAAGCATTTAAAGTAATATAAAGCAAAACAAAACTATAGAAATGTTTTCAAAAGAGGATTAAAACAAAAAAGCAAACGATGGAATACTCTGATGAATAGATGTACCAAGGAACACAAGCAAAGAGGTAGAATCTGTTATATTGAATTACACAGATGAAATATGATAATATATATTCATTTTTCACTTGTGACTTTTATCATTAATATTTTTCTTTCACTCCCTAGTGATATTAATGATTCACCCAATTCGTATTTTAATCACTTAATTTTTCGTTGTTATTATTTACTGTCTTAAGTTCATATACATCTGCTTTATTTTTTCTTGTTCGTTTTAAACTTTACACTTATAAGAAGAGATATTTTAGGTTTGAAAAATTTAAGAACAATTCTGAAAGAATGCTAGGGTTTCTCGTTATTCCTGCTGATTCCAAAGATGCTATAGTCTGAATAATTTAAATTCTTTCTCATACTTTCATTGTTGTTTATCATAATACACTGATTAATCGAAAGCATTATGACCAGTAACATGTGACAGGAATGACAGCTATTGTTTTATAAAAAATGGACATGTCAGGTTCTAAGTTATATAAAATAAATAAGTTATATATATATATATATATATATATATATATATATATATATATATATATATCAGTAAAATCAACTTCAAAAACCGGAAATAACATATTACATTGCATTTGACTACAATGGTTTTGTTGTCATTTCGCGCTATCACGCGGTGTGACGTCATAAAACCGCATCGCAAATTTGTGAACTGCGTTTATTATTTTTGGTAACTATTGCCATTGCCAAGCGGAGTTTTATGTCAACACAAAATAAAATCGTCGGTAATGGTGGATGTTATAATATTTCAGTTTAAACAACCTCTCTGAAGATGACTCATGTGAACCGAAAGCTTAGAAGAAAATCAATATAAATAATTATCCAAATGTTGAAGAATTTTTGTCTTTATTTTCAACTGAAATTAAAGCAAAAATACGACGTTTAGAACGGCTCATGATTAAACATAATAGACATTCATTGTCTCTTATATTTAACAGCATATGTTTCGAAAAAAATATATATATATATTGGCTGTTGTAGGAGAAGGAGAAATTAAAGAGCTGGAAGAAATACAGTGGATAATTGCCGGCACTTAAAGTGAATTCAATATTTCTTGCCAGTAGAAGAGTTACTGTCATGCCAATCAAGGTAAATGAAGGAATATATCTGTTAGGGCGCCGTTCCTATTTGACTACAAATGTACTGTTCCCATTGCTATATATAGCAATGGTGGATTCTCTACAGAGTCGTAGAGAGTCACTAGACTGACGACTCTACGACACTGTCAGCTCTCTGCCTTCTGGTAGAGGGCGCTGTCTGCTTCCGAGCAGAGAGGAATAACCCAGTCGTGGTTCCGCCGAAGGGTAGAACCACGACTGGGGAAAAATAGACAGATATTTTTTGGCCCGTCTATATGGCCGGAAATACCCACTATAAAATGACCATGTGTCACATCCAGCCTACGTGGGAAGGCTAGTAAATACAGTCGTAGAGAGTCACTTGAGAGTCTCTAATGAGTTACTGAAGAGTCAGTGCGAGTCAGTGAAGGGTTAGTCACACTTCCGGTTGGCGTACCGGAAGTAATCACGTATACACACGTCTTACGACGGATTGGACTCGTGTATCTTTCTATTGTAAATATTACTAATCACTTCTGTACATACTAACCGTCTTTCCGCGGAATACAACTTATATTCTGATTCTGTTGTTGAGTTATTCATTTATACTTGGCGACATAACAATATCACAAAACAGAGTACATCAGTCTTTGTTAAATATGAGACCAATAAAAAAACGTGATATCCGAAATGCATTGTCATAAGCATCGTTAATTGTTTCGGCGTTTCACAACTTGTTTTTATATCAATGGTAGAATGTTTTTTGGTTCGATGTGTTTTGTTTTCTCTTGAATATATCTAGTGATACTGTACGTGTGAATGCTTATACTGAAAAATCGATAACCCCATGATACACAGTGGAGAAAACAAACTCATGTATGCAGTCTGATGAATTGGGCAGCGTTCTGCTAAGAACAGTGAGGGTTATCATTGGCATAGAAGTTATCTTTCGACATACTACCTCACCATCATCGAAGACCAGGTACACCTCTTCATAAAAGCAGTATCGTATTACGTTAATAGTAGTATCTTTCAGCAGGTGACTGAAATCCACCATAATCCCCACATTTATAGAAATCGTTTCATGAACATAAAGAACATTTCATTGTTCTGCCTTGGTCATCAAACTGCTCTGATTTCAATCCTGTTAAAAACAAATGATGTGTTGAACCAACAGATTCGTCCTGTCAAACGACCAACGCATAACCCCATCCGCTGTTAACAAAATTGCATAATGTCTCAGATGAAAACATTCATATCTGATCAGGCATTAACTATTTTTTGCAAACATAGAAGGATAATAATTAATTAGTCAGTTTTCATATTTTTAGGATGATCAGGCATAAAATAAATAGTTTTTTTTCTATCAGCATTAATATAAATCAGTTCTTATTGTTCTTAAATAACCGCCAAGACTATAGTAGCAGAATGAGCTACCATCAGCAATTTTAATTGTTATTGTTATTATCATTAGTATTATTTGTTGTTGTTGTTGTAGTAGTAGTAGTAGTAGTAGTAGTAACATTAATAAATGTTTTAGCATTCGTTGCTGTTAGATTTTCATTGTCTTTGGGAATCTCTACGTCATCTATTATTTTGTTACCAGATATTTATCTTCCCTAATTATATCACCCATTTTCCGTCCATCAACATGATGTTTTAGTCATCGCTACTGTCACCTTACTCATCTTGAATGTAATATTTCTAATCAACGATTTCCTCTTTTGAAAGTTTGTTTTGTTTAGGATTGTGTGCTTTCAATAATTAATGCTACCTGATCTATATTCACATATTTATTCTAAAACCTATTTTCGTTTATTCAAACAAAAGTCTTGCAATGCATATTAAAGAACATAATTCACCCAAAAAAAGAAAATATGAAAGTAAAATACGAAAGTAAGATAATGCAAAAATGATCTAAAGAACTGGGGAAATAAGTCAAAATTAGGAAATCGGATCAAATATCTGGACAAATCCTTTTCATTAGCGTAAAGTAAATATTTATTTAAAAGAAATGATTATCCGTGTTAGATATTACGTATATTTTATCTCACTATTATCATCATAGAATGCTTATCATTTTCAGATTTCGTGTATAAAACTTGACAGCTTTAACACAATCTCATTCGGTGACGACAGACTCCTTAAGAAAAATTTCAGTTTATATTGTTTTTTTTAAAGAATTCTTTAATTGCACTTAATTTGGTAAAAATAATTTTCAAGAAGTTTTTAATATTTAAATTTTGTGTTAAATACCATTGGAAGACCGGCTGCAACCACTCTCTCACCGGCGTGATGTGGCTTCCCTGTGCCTCTTCTAAAAGTACTTTCATGGCTTCTGCTCCGATGAGCTTAGATCACTGGTGCCGCCTAAGCATGAATTTACACGAGATACTAGATTAGCAACTAGGTCCCACCCTTTTACAGTTAAACAAATAAGATGTAACCGTAAATTCTACTCCAACAGTTTCTTTTCTCGCGCTTCCCGCCTGTGGAATTCCCTTCCACAAGTCTGCTTTCCCGACAGCTACAATCTCCAGGTGTTTAAATGTTGGGTCAATAGACACCTCCTATCACACTAACTCCCAATTATTCTCAGAACACTCTCATCTACCCAACCCTCATTCTCTGTATCCTTACCCGCCTATCACCCACCCTCTGACATTTCCTATATTTAATCATACTTTCTTCACTCTATGTAGTCCCCTGCGCAGTAGTGGCAGTGACATTCCTTGCTCGGGGTGAAACGCTTATAAAAAAAAATTAAAAAATCCTCAGCAAATTAAATTTTGTACGTTCTACGGATGAATCACTAACTTCATTTTCAACATTGTTCTTGCATTAATTGATTATTTTCAAATATAGAAAGTTGGATAAAAAAAGTCAAGAGCTGAAATTTGTCCCGAAATTTTCAGAGAAACTTTACTTTTAAATGCATTAAAATGAGATGAAGTTTAAAAGTAGATAATTATTAAAGAAATAAATGACTTTCATAATTAAATATTGATGTTGTGTGTAATATTCACAAAAATATATTTAAAAAGGTAAAAATAAACCCTTCTCTTCTGCATAGCAAAAAATACATCTGTGCTTTGGTATGTGATTAATTTTTAATGTTCTCATTGCAAACACCTGAATAATTAATTTCGTGTATGCTATTAAAGGTGGAAGTTTCATATTGTAAATATAAGTTGAATAATAATTTCAACTTCTTTCCTATCCAAAAAATGCTGCATGACTTGGTCTCTTCTGTATGAGCGAATTAAAAACAAATTCTAATGCGAATATGCGCTTTGTTTTTGTTTCGAAATTATTTAAAATATGAATTATCATTATAATTAAAATATATTTAATGTAGTCCCAAACCTATCAAATTTATATGGCTTGATTTAATTTATTACATTCGATTTGAATGCTGAATCTTCTTTATGAATTCAATTCTTTCAAGTTTTATTGAAAATATTCAATCCTCTTTATGAAGTCTATATAATTGTTTTTTTTTTGTTTTTTTTTCAGTACTGGATCAATCCTCGACATAAGTGATTTACAGATTTGCTCTTGAAAAACTCAAGCAACCGACATCACTAACCTTGATTTTTCAACTTCAGTGACATTCAAAGAAAAGAATATGAAAGTTACTTCGTCGAGGTCATTCACTAGAATCCAATTCCGAATGAAAGAATCCCTAAAAGAAATCGAATATGGGCAGTTCCAGTTTTGCGCAGTTCCAGTATTGCGCAGTTCCACTTTTGCTTTTAAATTGTTATTTTATCGATGATTTTGTTACAAAACGTTATTCAGTTAAAGATTAAATTGCATAAATGATTGCTACCATTCTACACGCATATTAATAGACTTTAGATCAAGCCTAATTAGGATATGATCGATCAGTAGTTCAAAGATAGGCTCCCATCACCTGGTAAATTAGTAAAAAAATATTGAAAATGCAAGAACTTTGGATAAATTTTTAGTAAATCATATTAATAATAGAAATTTACTTAGATATTCAACTATTTTTTGCACAGACATGATAAATGCGCGTACACACGCAGGCACAAGTTTTACCATAATATCAGATCAAAAGATAATATTTTATTTTTGATACTAGAAATGTCTTACTTAAGAACAAATACAAAATTTTAGTCATGTACGCAGAAGTATCGGAAATTTGAAAGATGATTAACCGAATTTGGAGTTTACATCAATTTTCTTGATAATTTCGATTTTTAACTATAGTACTAGTGTTTTTTTATTGCTTTTTGTTCTTTTTTTTTTTCAGATAAATTCTATTTAGAGAATAACGAAATTACAAGTTATTCTGAATCAGTTATTTTTGCATCTCAGGGTTTGGTTGGTGTTAAAAGTTATTTCAGTGAGACAATATCTGAAACACGTAAAATCGTTTCCATTTGACTTCTCGCGTTCATATTAAAATGAGAATTGACTTGATTGCATCTTCCTCCATTCAAAATCTAAAGAGGTGGACAAATCACATTTTAGGATGAAACAAACGCACATTTTAGGCACATCACTTGCGATTGAACTTATTAAGCAAACCTTTAGCAAACAGAAAATTATTTGAGATATATATTTTTTAATCGTATCACCCCAAGCAAGGCGATAACGCCACTGATGTGCAGGGGGCTACGTAAGGGTAAAAAGATTGGAAAAGAGAAAACCGGAAACCGCATCCTAAACAGGAAACAAGGGATGGGCCTCTTTACCTGTTCAATAGACGTGGCTGGAGTGTGAACTGGGCGATAGTTTAGTCCATCTACTCCAATTGAAAAAAAAATAAAAGAGAGTGAAAAGATTGGAAAAGGGAAAACCGGAAACCGCATCCTAAACAGGAAACAAGGGATGAGGCTTTTCACCTATCTGCGCACTATCGTTAAATGAGATTAGATCTTTTGCTTTAACCAAAAAAAAAATTCTATTTAAGCCAAATGTTAAAATCTGCAATGTTTCACTGTAAGAATCTATACATAATATGTCTATGTAAATATACGTTTAAGTCAAGCGTTTATATTGGTTTTTCATGTATTTTTAACATATGTAGATGGCATGCGTACGTATACTGATATACAATGGCTATATGTTAATGGATTTTTTCTAAATTATTTATGAAGTCTTCTAATATATATGATAGATAAAATATTATATTCGGGGTTTATTTAAAAATATTGTCAACCTCTTTTCTCGTTCGTTTGAATCGATCAGGTTCTATTTCCCTTTACTTCACGTATTGACATATGATCAAATTTCTAATGTAAGTTTTTACACTTTAAATGAAAAATTGTTATTAAAAATATATTCCTTTTAGAGAATGTATCAAAACAATTATTTGAAAAGCCTAGTATTTGACTAGTATTCTTGTTAGCCAGAAGATTCTTCTTGCATCACAAAGGCCCATTTCAAATTCATTCACATGATGTGTACATACTTTTGCGTGTACGCATATATATTTCAATTCAATGACAGGCCAAAAAAAATTTTTAAATTGTAAAAAACTAAATTTAAAAAAATTATGATCAAATAATTTCCGAAATACTCAATAGAATTTTATAACTATCCGTTAGGGTCTAAAAAGTTAACGGAGTTTTCTGAAAAAAGTTATACCACATTTTCCTCTCTTGTGTCTTTTTTACTTAAACTCATTTTTGTGCCTATTATTTTCTTTTTAATTTAATTTTAATTCATTTCATCTTCATATCTAACATATTTTCTATTTATTGAATGTCATTTCTACGCAGTCAGTTTCTAGGTGTCAATAAGCAGATATGAATGAACTGAATACGATATGTGATATGACCATACTGGTATTGATATATGCTAGATATTAATGGAAGGAGACAGAAAGGCATGAATAGACTTTTATGAATAGATAGGCATGAGTAGACTTTTATCAATGGATAGGTATGAATATGCTGATGACGAGAGAAATAGAGGGAAAAATTACCGATAAGGTACTTAAGTTCTCATTATGACATTCATACACGCATGTCGTCAAAGATACAATTTGACGGAAATTAAGCTGTTGATAAGATTTCTTCCTTTCGTTCTTGAAACTTTTATTTTACACATTTTAAACTCAGTTAAATTATGTATGTATCTGTAAGTACATTAAATGACACAAGCAATTGGAAGAGAAAGCGATGGTTTTCTTTTTAGGAAGCTTTTTTCAGGTGTATATTTCTGTAATTGTTATATATTCGTTTAATCTGTAATAGATATCACGACTTTAACTCATTAACTTTTTTATTGATTTTTTAAATAGAAGTAGATAAGCATTCTCATCACCCGGCCTAAACTTCTCACCTTTCTTTTGAAGAGAAATAGAGGTTCATTTCTTTTTTCTTGTTTAGGAAGGGGTTTCCGGAATATTTTCTTCTTCTCAGGTCTTAACAGTGCTGCTATCACGTTTTTTTGTTATATGTGTAGAAAGTTGCAATGTCTCATCATATCGAGGGCACGAGGTTTGCATTTTTCTACTAGCTGCTTCTCGACTGATTCTCACGAGCCCAAAATTTTGCATAGAGTCTAGAGTGGCTGCTTCGATTCTCTTTTAATTATCTTCTTTCCTTTTATCTATAACGTGTCGAGTTATGTAGCTTTGCTCTCTTGGCAACTCAGGTCACGCGGTCGTGTCTATTGACATCTTTTTCTGCTCCCTCTCCAGTCAAGAAACTACTACATACAGAATATCTTTCTGTTATTTACTTACTGACTGGGACTCGTTTGAAGTCTCCTCCTGTGCTTAAGTCAGCGTCGATACTTTCATACAAGTAAGGAAATTTCACGTTAAATCTCGTTCATCTCCTTGGTTCTCGCCTGCATGCTCGCCAGCTATAAGACACAGAAATCAATTCTTCCGGCTGTACGAGTGTCACACGTCTGATTACAAGAGACGTCTTTTTGTCTCTGTTCGTAATATGTGCAAGCGTGTCCTAAATGAAGCAAAGTTATTGTTTACTGATAGAAGGAAACAACGTATAGCATCTTGCAATTTCGGTTCTAGAGCTTACTCTAAATATCACTCTGACACTTCTACCTATCGCCCTATTTCTCTCTTTCCGGTTTTAGGTAAACTATTCGATGCTGTAATTAATACTGAAATTGTCATGCCTCTTATCTCTCACCTCCTACTCTTTGATAAAAAATACAGCTTCCTATTTTCTAGGTCTACCACTGATGTGCTAACGTCCATCACTGATTATGCATACCAAATTCTTAATAATAACGGCGAAGCTCGTGTTGTGACTCTAGATATCTCGAAGACATTTGAGAGGATTTAACATGATAGCTTTCTACGCAAACTCAAGGGCTACGGTTTTACAGGGAGGTTGTTTGAATTAATCTAATTTAATACGAAATGAAGGTTATTTTAAACGAACACGCTTCTAGATCTTTTCACACGAACGTGGGTGTCCTCCAATGCTATATCCTAGGTCCTACGCTGTTTCTGATCTTCAATAATATCCCTGATGTCATCAGTTCCCACACAGACATTTAATGCAAATAACTCTGCCGTTTCTTCTCCTCCGAACAGAAAATCTGTCAGAGCTGACAAAGTAAACCTACCTGCTGATCTTGAAAATGACTTCCACTCAGTAGGCAGAAAATAGCTTGTAAATTGTTATGTCGCCAAAACAAATCAGCATTCCTTTAAACATCTTAACCAAAGTTTCCCTCCTGTCATTAGCACGGCTAATGCTAATCTCTCCTTACTGAAACACTCTGCACCTCCTTAGCTTCCATATGACTTGAATTAGAACAACATAAAATTAATAACATCGAATTAATAGCTGCATTGAGTGAAAAGAAAATTGAGTCACTGAGTCGCACCAAAGAATTTTTTCTCATCAGAGTCTATCATGCACATTTTAAAATCTGCCCTGCAATTAATACTGTTGCTATAATGGTTCTGGTACTTGTGCTATTAATTTCGGGATTCTTGACAAAATCTAAAGAAGTATTTGCAATGTAATCGATCCTGAGTTGGCATCTCATCTTCAATTATATTGTCACCCACTTGACGTGGATTCTCTCTGTCTTTTCTACAACATTTTTTAAGGCAACTGCTCTGACGAGCTTATTTTTTTTTTTTGCTGCCACGACTAAATGAATTTAAGCGTGCTACTACAATGTCTTCCAATTCTCACACTTTTACCACTGAAATTGTTACACATAACCGCTGCCTCTACTGCAACAGTTTCTTTTCTCGCACTTCCTACCTGTGGAATACAATTTTGTTTATTTGCTTTCCAATAACTACAATCTACAAACATTTAAATGTAAGGTCAACCGCCATCTTCTATCTCGTTGAAATTCCACCCGTCTTTTATCAATTCCCAAATAAGCACCGTACCTAATTTTTTTCTCTCTTACACTCTATGAAGTTCCCGGCGTACTAGTGACATTTCCGCCTTGCTAAGGTTAAAACGATTAAAAAATAAACATGTTAATCACGCACAAAATAGACATACGCATATACATTACATACATGCATTCAAAGTCACACACAGTCAAAGCGTGACGGATGGAGAATATTTTATTTCTTTTGCAACATAGTTGTTACCCCCCTCCCTGCAAATAAAGTTACATGCAAGTACGAAAGCATGTACATACACTCACTCTCCTTCGCATATAAAGTTATTGAGTTATTGAATCGTAAATGCTTTCTTCGTGGATTTTCTTAGAACAAATTTTTATTTTAAACATTATAACGTTAAGAGTAGTGTTGGCACATTTTTTCCAAGCTGAGTGTTGAAGGATAATATCTTTTGTGTGTACCTACCATAGATCCCATACTCATCACTTTGGAATGACAATTTCTGATGATTTGGGTATCAGTTAAGGGTCAAGTTCTATGAACATCGTGTGCCACCATATCTTCACATCGTAGCGGCATGCCAGCTGATCACGCTCATGTAGTGTCAGGTATTGTGCCATTCTTGAATCAACTTGCTAATCGTAAATAAAAACAGAAATTAGCTGTGAAATTCTAATAATATAGGGATTATAATATATTTTGTTTCATGCAAATGTGCTGATATTAACAAAAAGTTATAATTAATTTTCAATAGTTATTTCTTTCCAAAAATCATATATATATATATATGTGTGTGTGTGTGTGTGTGTGTGTGTGTAAACATTAGCAAAAAGTATTAATATCTTCAACTATACCAGTGAAATAAACTTTGAACAGATGTACTCACGAAAGGTGGATTATTTTTTAATGATTTATTTTTGTTACTATGAATTTCATCTGTACATCAACTCACTGTGTCAGGTGTGTTGTTTCTTTCTGCATACTCACCCTTATAATGATTCCTTTGAATGTGGAAATTAGAAAATATTGAATAAAATGATGTTTCTAGCATATGTGTGCCGAATCATATTTCAGCTTCTCTTTGCTTATAAAAATAAAAGATTGAAAGTACCGATGACATGTTAAACAAAATGTTAGAATTTATGCATTAATTTCTTTTATCATTGATCTGTACTGAAGGATATTTAAAACGTCTTCAAAAGTGGTATGTACATATTTAGGTATAAGAGAGGGTAAAAAAAAAAGGATAACATACTATTCATCCAAATGTAAAGCTGGTCAGTATGATTTATTATAACATACAAAATGGCACTTTTCAATATACACTAAAGATTAAAGGTTAATATTTCCAACAATATATGTCAAGATGGGCAAAATTTTGAATATAATGCTATTTTCTTTATAATCACCATGTTCTCTGAAAGTAGATGTTCTCAAGTTATCCTGTTAAGTATATTATATCAAGTTAAGCCATTATATCTCATTCTTATCTTTCTTGCACTCAATAAAATATTGTATTTTTTTCAGAAAATTTATTCTCGCTAATTCAAATAGTCTTCATTAACTTTCCACCTTCTTTATAAGCAGACGCAAGTACACACACACATAAACACACATACACATGTACCAAAACCTAAATGCAGAGAGAAAGTGTGCAAGAGAGTAAGAGTGAAAAATACAGTTTCCAATCAAAACAGAGTAATGTTAACTCAGTTATAATTTCATCAAAATCTTAATCGAAGGTTTTTAATTTTTTGAAAAATATAAAAGCCATTTCTTAGATTGGATTATGATCAGGAAATTTGAATTTGTGCGTAAAAACAAAAATCAATAAAACTGTTACAAATCAAAATATTTTGTGTATTCATTTAAAAAAAGAAAAACTACAATGAGAGCAACTGTTTGCATCTGTGATGGCTATGGTTCACAGATTATTAATAATAATAGCAGCAAATGTTAGAAATACGTGCACATGTGTAGTTGCAACAACGTAAACATCAACTTCAGTCATTTAAGTGTCATTCGAGACATGACTGACGGGGCAGAAGATTATACCGTAACAGGTTGCCATTACTTTCTGCGGTAGACTGGTTACCGGTTAAGGCTATAGAACCCAATCTGTCCTGTTATTTAACCCATAACTGGAGGGAAGAGACGGATTAATACCTTTCCCAAGGGTATTTGCGCGTAAGTGAATACAAATAATTCGAACTCGGCACCCTAAATTCTCTTTCCAAGTTGATATCCACTGCACTGCAGCGCACATCCTCAAATATCAACGTAGACCACGAAATCTTAAATAACGAAACGCGTCGAATATTTTTCTCCAAAATTTGATTGGTTTACTAACATTATAAAAAGAAAATTTTCTGTAGGATCCGTTCATACCGTCTGATATACTTGATGGTGATATCGTTGAAAGACAATGAAAAATCACAGTAATTGTTGATTTTTTTATCGGGTCTAAGCTTTCGGCTCACATAAGCCATTATCAAAGAGTAAATATTAACACCCAGTAAACATAGAACATTTAAGTTATTAACAATAAAAAGAATTAAATTGAAAATATAAGTCCATCCCTACCGTGTCGGATGGCCGAAAACATTGACAAAATAGTGGCGTTGTGGTCCCTGGTCTGATTACAGGCATTTGAGTACGTTATTGGAAATATCAAAATTGATTGTATTCAAACCAGGTTTAAATTGTTTAATGTAGATTGCTTCCAGGATTTTTAGTTTCTGTTTATTATTTTCTTGTTTAAGTATGTACGTGTTATCAACGAGCGTTTTTCTCAGAAGTATGTACGTGTTATCAACGCACACTTCTTTGTTCTTTTACGTGAAAACTAGGACGTTGCTCTCTACACAGATATTTTTTGAGAAAAAGTTCAATGTCATGCATATTCGTTAATCGGTTGCGCTGTACATAAGTAATATTTTCTGGAAGGGTTAAGATTCACGCTTTTCCGGTGACCGTATTCTAGCTGGTAGGATTCAATTTTCACTAAACATTTGCTAAAGAGGGCAACACCTTTCAGCCAGTTTGTAGAACTCTTCTGGGTCTAAATAAACATGAGGTCTAGCTTTATTTTGATCAAATATTACATCATTTATATTTAGAAATTCCAGATTTACGGGATCACGTTGAAACACCGGTTTCTGTAAGTTCAGAGAAGTTAAGCAATTTCAAGCGTAGGCAGTACCCAGACGTGTGACAGCTTGGGATTATCACATCGTGTAATGTTAGAATCGTTAATCAGTAATCCGATTTACAATTCCAGTTGGGTTTGTTATATTGACATTCCGCACAAATACCATTGGAAAAGGTACGAATTGGCCTATTCTCCTCCTGCTGTGGGTTTATTAGTAAGGCTTATATAATTAAATGAAAATTAATAAAAGTAAGATCGTATCGCTAAATACTTAATTTTTTAAAAAATATCACTTTTAATATCCTGATATAAATATAAACCATAAAAAATAAAATTCATAAATCAATCAATTTATTAATTCAAAATGGTTTTCACCTATTACTGTGTTTGTTTGTTCTAAATAAGAGCAGTTCTAGTGACATTATCCGTTTTCAGCAATGGAATTATTTTATAGTAAAGAACTCTCTTCTTCCTATCCAAAACATCATATTCACTTTGCCATGGTGGCTGTGATAAATTCTTTCTTTCATCATTGTGATGAATATATTTTTCTTCCCCTTTATTAGTATGATTAAAAAAATACAAGTATCATCACAGCATTTAAAGTAGCAAATGCGACTGGAACATATAAGCTATTTCGTTTTTACATTTAACTTAAATGGAAATAGAAATAGAACTTCCAAGATAATTATGCCTTTGCCAATGTTTTCAAAGGCCTCATTTAATTATTTTAAGTGGGCTCACTCCTTAGGCAATATACGGATACATTCTCTTGCGTCACAGACATAAAAAAAGACTGAATTCTTCATTTTGACATTGTCTGGCCTATTAAATTTTAAATAATTTATTGAAATAAAAACAAATTATATACGTCAGACGTTCACATTTTCAAATAAAAAATAAATTGTTATTTGCTTGTTTATGATTAAATATAAATCGTGGCTGAACCGAACATCTTAAAAAGTTGCCCTGCAGTTATTTGTTGAAATGTATGATTAATGATATAGATATGTCAGAATGGTCTCATGTATTGATTCCATCTTTCGCGAGAAAACTCATGTTTCAAGATTGAAAAATAGCATTGTGCGGACTGTTGTGCCCATCTTTGCCATATTCATATTCACGACGTTTCGACCTTACACACAGTCATTCGTCTTGCAACATAAGCTCTGGTAAAAAATCATTAGTGAGACATTAGATATATAAGTCTCCAAAATTTTTACATGATGTTCTCAAGGTGGAAAAAAGCGTTGGTTAGATACAAGGACTGGACCTAGAGAGTGGCTAGTTTAATACCTGCCTCCAAATGGTGAAAAAAATAGCTTAGTTGATTTAAAGGAAGATAACCTAAGATATTCGGAAGTGGCATGGAACATAGAACAAAAACAACATAACCCAGTGATACATTGTTTGGACTGCTGTCCTTAGCTTTATTTCTATATTCATTTTCATATTTCGACCGTTGTACACACTGACCTTCTACAGGTGATTGGAAGTTTGAACTGAACTCTTTATTTTGATCATTGGATTAGAGATGAAAGCTGGTGATTTCCTGCATAACATTTTCAAATTATATTCATAGGGTTATATAGAATTTTTAGAAACTTATCTTCTCTTATCAGTATCAGTACGAATTGACTGTATAATGTAGAAAGGAAATAATTTTCAGATATAAAAAAATTGCAAAATGTTGTCTTTAATGTAAATACAATAGATAAATACTTCCTGAGTCATCAAAGCTATGTACCAACAATTTAAATAATTTCTTTACTCTAATTCATTAACTTGTGAATAAAATAGAAGCAATTAAACATTCACTATATTCATGAATTGTTTATTTTCCAACATATAACAGCAGACCGAATTTCTAGGCTACAAAAATCTTCCTAAGCCGACCAATCATAGAGATAAATACAATATGGGAACCAATAATACGAAGGTAGAAAACCATCAACACAAAAAATACTAAAGAAAACCATTAACATCAAAAAATACTAAAGAAAACCATCAACATCAAAAAATACTAAAGAAAACCATTAACATCAAAAAATACTAAAGAAAACCATCAACATCAAAAAATACTAAAGAAAACCATTAACATCAAAAAATACTAAAGAAAACCATCAACATCAAAAAATACTAAAGAAAACCATTAACATCAAAAAATACTAAAGAAAACCATCAACAAAATCCAAAAAATACTAAAGAAAACCATTAACATCAAAAAATACTAAAGAAAACCATCAACATCAAAAAATACTAAAGAAAACCATTAACACTAACTAAATCCATAAAAAATATCAAAAAATACAAAGAAAAACCATTAACATCAAAAAATACTAAAGAAAACCATCAACATCAAAAAATACTAAAGAAAACCATTCAACATCAAAAAATACTAAAGAAAACCATTCAACATCAAAAATACTAAAGAAAACCATCAACATCAAAAATACTAAAGAAAACCATCAACATCAAAAATACTAAAGAAAAACCATTAACATCAAACATTACAATATGAACTCTGGTGAAAAAAAAAAGGTTACTGAAACATTAGGTTTATAAATCCCAAAGAAATTTCAGTCTCAGTTCTCAAAGACGTTGGTTAGTTCCAGTGACTTGACCCAAAGATTTGTAAGTTCAATACCAGGCTACAGCAGTGGTGAGCAAGTAACCTGGAAAGTCGAGTTAAAAGGAGATAATGACTACCAGCAGCGCCTCACAAGAAATGAGAATGATAAACCCCAGTGATCATAACAAAGAGTTCAGTTCGAAATTCCGAGCACTTGAAAAAACTTACATCCGCCGAGACCTCGCAGAAATCGCAACGAAGATTCGGAAAATAGTCCGAATAATGTAAATAATGTAAATACTACTTCATCTCAGAAATATAGACAAAGACCTAAATTTCTATAAATACGCAAAATTATTTCTAGGAAAACATTTACAATATTCGTTAGCATTAGTTATATTTTTCAGAAGTTAAACATGAATTAAAATTTTTGATAATAGCTTAAAATTCATATAAATTTCCCCGTAATTACATTTCAAATAATAAAATGTATACATCAAAACTCATTATTTCTTTATTTAAATTCACAGTACCTATGCATGCATACATTTCTGGTTTAATCTACAAGTTTAAGTGAAACTGAAATCCTTAAAAGATTTACTGTCGCTAACGTTTTCAAAGTGTGAGCTTGAAGAACGCATTCATTTTTATCACAATGAAAAGTTTGTTTGAAAAAAATAAAAACAGATTCCACTAGTATAAGCGTGGGAAGCTGAAATGTTAAATTTGATTTGTTTAGTAATTAGTTTTCTTTGGGAGGTTGCAGTAAAAAATTGATAATAATAATGGTGACAATAAGAAAGAAAAAGAAGAGTATGAAAGGGAAAAAGGGACAAACAGTATTTAGGTGGAGGTGACAGCAGAAGAAATTGAAAGTAAAGTAGAAAGTGGGGGTATAATGGAGAGTCACAAAAGCGGAACAATCAAATATCAGGGTCAAAGAATTTTATGCAGAAAAAGAGAGAAAAAAAAACTGCAAATCACAGGAGAAAGTGAGACGACGATCAAAATATTTGACTTATATTTTGATCGTCGTCTCACTTTCTCCTGTGATTCGCAGTTTTAAGGAAGTCCAAGGATAAAATCAATGTGGAAATCAGGAGGAAGAGGCCAAATCGCGAGAATGTTTAAAAACTCCTTCATACATTTCTTTTATCTCCTCTTCATTTTCTTCTATCATGTGACCCGCTTCTACTGCCTCCAGTTTAATATTTCTGCCAATACTACAACGGACATTTTCTAGGCTGCCCATTCACAGCCCAATCTCCTCCAACTGGACACCTCACCCACCAGCCTCACACTCTTCTTTCGTTTTTATAGTGGTCGTCTAAGAGTGCAGCCGGCCACCAACGTGTACAATTCTTATATCAACACTCTCGCCTTCAAAACCATTTCTGTCAGTTCGTTCTCAAATACTACTACTACTACTATTACTATTACTACTACTACTACTACTACTACTACTACAGCAATCCATACCACTAGAACAGCTACTATTACGTTCGTCATCCTCATCATGGTGTCTGTGCGAAAGATATATAGATAAGAAATACTGGTTCGGACATATCTTAGTTCGCCATTACTCATCACCATTCGGCCAGCGTCAATCATGGGCGTTTGTTTGACACGCGGACCAGGCGTACCAGTTTGCCATGACGGCTTCCTAGCCATGATTAATGGGACTGGAACCAGGGCATGTGGATCCTGCTCATAACTCCCACCGTTGTCTATTCCGACTCCTTAACCACTATCTACATTGATCTGGCCAGGTCAGGACACTGTCAGATAAGGTCACACTAGGCTGTCCAGTGCTATAACATATGGCCAGATTATTCTGTATTTCCGACCCGCCTCTCCAGCCACAGCCGCTGAAGTTATTCCCGCGTAATTCTCCTTGGTAGGCGCGGGTCAGCACGCTGTCAATGAGGTGACGTTTTAATCTATTAGATATTTTTGCACCGACTAAATTGAATCGACTACATTGGTATACAGGAAAGAAGAAAAAGAAAAGAATGGTCTTCCGGATATAAAGGTACTGTAAAGGTTTAGATGAAGATGAAGAGAGATTGTCAGTGTGGCAAAGGCTGAAGGCCCAACATAGATGTTTCTATTTCGTTCGATGGCCTATAGAAATCGTGTTGGGCTTAATTGCGTCATGGGAGATCGGAAAGTCAGCGCTTAATCAGTAGCTGTGTCGGATTGGTTTTGTAGTGAACCTAATTCGATAGCTGATCGAATATGGTCGTTCTGCTCGAGCAGTCCCAAATAGTCATCTCTTCCTTGTTCCATCATTTATTTTTTTTTATTTTTTCTTAGTCACCTTTCTTTTAGGCTATTACACTTTTCCTTTATTTGCTTCTTTCAAATTATTTCTGTCTTTCATCCTTTATTATAAACATTTGTTTGTTTTTCACCTGCCTCTTTTCTTTCACTTATCTGTTGAGCGCCTCTCTTTTTCCCATTTACTCTTTCGTTCTTTTACATTTTATCCTTCTGCATTCTTTATATATTTCATTAGCTCCACTTTTTATTTTTCATTTTCATTCTTTTCTTATACTTCTTTGCTCCTTCATTTTCATGTTTCGTCTTTGTATCTTTCCATCTTTTATATTTTTCATTACTTTTTCTTCAAATTTGTTTCCTTTTTTTATTATTTCATCTTTCATGCCTTCTTTATATTCATAAAATACACTATTTTTCCTCTTCTTCATTTTCCCCTCTTTTTACATTAAACGCACTTTACTTATTACTAAAATCTCTTGTCTATTATCTTCGACCTTCTATATTTTCTTTCTTTTCACATCCTTCGATTTTTCGCACACCTATTATCTGCTTCGTTTTTCGTTTAACTCTTCGACGCATTTTCTGTTTTAATTTTTCTTCCGGTCCTGCTCTGCCATCTCCACCATCTTATCTAAATGGATTTTCTCACCTTTCTTGCCAACCCTTATCTTATTCTATTCGCTAATGTTTCTTTCTGTCGGCAACAACACTTATTCTCAGTCATTTCTGCCGAATTTCTTCCCGACTTCGACATCACGAACCTTCTACGACGCATCAACTCTGTTTATTTCGATTCGTTCGAATGCTGACCTCAATGCCCTCTGCTGGAAATGGACGGCAGCTTGAAAATAATGACATTGGCGTGCACGCACGACATATAGAGTGTGGACGTGGTAAGTGCCACAAGGGATGAGCTGACGGACAGAAATTTACATACACACATAGACACAAGCATATATCGTTTGTGTGCATATGTATCTAATATTTTTCTGTCATATTAATAATAATATCAAAAACTTTCTTATGTGTGTATGCATATTATTTTTAGATATGACAACTTTACAATGAGAGACATACATTAAAGAATTTTCATCAAGTTAATTTTATTAACATTTTTAAACTTTACTGAAGGATTTTGCTTTGTTCTTTCTGAATATAAAAAGCCAACTTACATCATTGAGGATTGTATTTTAAATTTAATTATTACTATTGTGAAAAACTATTGTTTCTTCTCACGATAAATGCCGCTTCAATCACTGCTGCTAATACAAATAAATATAATTCTTACAAATATTAATGCTAATTTATGACTTGATGTAATGGTTACAAAATGCTATTGCAATTTCGCACTAGATTTATTTTAACTTGGAAGAATCCTGCATTTTACAAACATACAATTTTATGAGATATTTTTTTAGTTTTAAATGCCCTTTTTAAATTTCTGCTTAATGTGATAGTTTTAATTAAATGAAATTAATATTATTAATATTCATAATCATAGTTTATAAGTAGAGAATGATGTTCTAAATACAATAAGCAACATCATTGTATATAAGCAACAAGAGGATGTAATTTAGAAGGCCGAAATTCAGTCTAGAGTGAAACTAGCAAAAATGAGAAAATGATCACTCTCTAATGATTTCTTTAAAGCAATCAATTGCACATTTTCAGATTGCTAATAGAATTACTATTATGAATTACTTAAAATCTCTTCTTGAAAAATCTGTATAATTATTTCGGGTTTTATGCATTGCAATTCACTTCAGATTGATGTAATTCTTATTGGTGGGAAATCAGTAAACCAAGTTCCAATTCAGTTCGAGATTGTTACGATCACTTTGGACTCACTGCATTTGGAAAGGCATGAAATGACATCTTCTTTGGGTTTTGGTTAAAATTCTAGTTTTTTATTTTAGATGAAACAAAATTCTGAATTCCAAAAACTTGGGGGAAGGTTATTGAAAATCACGCTATTATCTTTCCCTAGAAAAGTTTAATATGATAAACATATTAGCTATGCCTCACATACTGGCATATATCATATTATTATGCTTGTGTCTTAAATAAAATGTGCTTACTATTTCCAAACAACTAGACATTTTGTCGTTTAGCGCCCGGTTCACACTCCACCTATCGCCCGGTTCTCACCCCACCAATGTCTATTGAACAGGTGAAGAGGCTCATCCCTTGTTCTCTGTTTAGGATGTGGTTTCCGGCTTTCTCTTTTCCAATCTTTTCACTCTTACGTAGCCCCCTGCGCATCAGTGGCGATACCGCCTTGCTCCGGGGTGATATGATTAAAAAAAAGAAAAAAAAACGACTACAATTCTTACAAACAAAGACAAAAAGGTGATGTCAAATGTTGCATTTGCTCATGCACTTTCAAAAGTTTGCTCTATTTTGTGATTATGTTTTCGTAATAGATTTATTGGCATAAAGGTAGGTACCTCGACTAAATTGCTAAAAAAAACTGCAAAGTATGAATAAAAAAGGTCCCAAATTTGATAAAACAAACCTTTTCCATCAAAATGGTTATATTATTATTAAAAGAGTAAAGATCAAAGTAATTGTTAATTATTAAAAAAAAGTTTAATCCTTTCTAACATTTTTGAAATTTTGGCAGAAAATCTTGTTTTTTATTTGAGTTAGTGGGGAATCAAAACGTTGCGATTGTTTACAAAGGAAAATGTATACATCACCCACTTTTTTGTTGACAAACACATTAATTTAGAAATTCTCGCAAAAATCAAATAATTTTCGGATTTTAATGAAACTTTCAGTACTCATTCAAAAATAAATTAAATTATTTTTAAATTATTATTTCTTTGAAAATCTTGGTAATTATTTTTTGTTACTCCATCTCCATGAAACTTGAATAAATTTCAGTGTTTGTGTTCTATAATTTTGTTAGTTAACGCTGGACAAATTGGAAAATATAAATCATCTATTTTTCTTATTTAAATTAACAAACCGTATCCAAATATCTGTTTCGAAGAGTAAAATAAAAAATGCAATAAAACTCTGATATTATTTAATTTGATAAGATTTTAATTACTTGAATAAATAATAAAAATTAAGGACATTATAGTCTGAAGAAGAAAAAAATTCGATAATTAATGAAATTTTAAAAGATCTGTTTTATTTTTTTGTTATTATAATAATTTATAAAGATTTAAAATATTTTTAAAATCTTTAAATAACTGTTGAGGTTAGATTTTTCAGTTAAAAGTTGATCATTATACTGCCTATCGAAAATTTAAAAGTTTCATAAAAATCGTTCATAAACCATATTTTTAAAATGATTTAAATTTTTTTGTGCATTCGATATTTCTTTTTGTATGGTGATTTCTATATGCAAATTAAAAGGTCAGAATTTCCTGCCTTACTCGGAAAAAAAACTGGTACGATTTTGTCACTTATAAAACGTCATACATTTTTATCTCTAATCAAGAACTCGTCAACAACTTCATGATTTACAGCGCGTACAGTTCGAAAATTTCAAATTGGTGATTAAGAAATAGTTTTAATCTAAATTGCATGCTATAAATTAGTAATATTTCACACTCCACCTACGTCTATTGAACAGGTGAAGAGGCTCATCCCTTGTTTCCTGTTTAGGATGCGGCTTCCGGTTTACTCTTTTCCAATCTTTTCTCTCTTTTCTTTTCTTTATTTTTTTTCTATTGGAGTAGATAGACTAAACTATCGCTCGGTTCACACTCCACCCACGTCTATTGAACAGGTGAATAGGCTCATCCCTTGTTTCCTGTTTAGGATGCGGTTTCCGGCTTTCTTTTTTCCAATCTTTTTACTTTTACGTAGCCCCCTGCGCATCAGTGGCGTTATCGCCTTGCTTGGGGTGATATGATTAAAAAAAAATCAAGTTCATTTAACATAAAATTTGCTAATTTTCCAAAAATAATATGTCACAGATGTATATCTTAT
Source organism: Ascarosepion bandense (assembly GCA_037127315.1). Taxonomy (NCBI): domain Eukaryota; kingdom Metazoa; phylum Mollusca; class Cephalopoda; order Sepiida; family Sepiidae; genus Ascarosepion; species Ascarosepion bandense. The sequence goes on from JBBBDQ010000191.1 coordinate 6,564,807, forward strand.
TATTTGCAAGATTTTTTAAAATCGAGAATTAACTTTTGTTTACAAATGTGTCGATTGCTCAAAAAATGGCGGCAAAATTCAAAAATTGAAAATAAATCTAGGGCATTCATATTTCAATCAATATAATTTTTGTTAAAAATAAACCAGAGTAATTTGCTTCCTGGAAATAATAAATTTAATCATTTAGCTTTCAATAAAAACTAAAATAAAGGTTTCAAGAAATTTTTTTCATTTTTAAAAATTCAGTTTAAAAGTAAATATGCAGCTTTTTCGCGATTTAGTGGCGTTACCTACATTAAAGTGTCTTATCTTTTTGTCAATATTATTAATTTTACCACTTTAAAAATGTTCAGTTTATATTGAGGTTTTTGTTTAAAAGGCAATATGCATATATTTCCCTATTTATATGCATAGAATGACATTAACAAAATAATATAGAGGTTCTAAAATAACAGTAAACAATAAAAACAACAAAAACATTCCAAACAGCACAAAAGGTAAATAAATGCTATTCGTTTACTCCATAGAATATAAAGATCATATATGAACATTTGATTAACAGATACCAAATGAAATATTAATTTTGTCAATATGATTTTTATAGTCTACAATAATGTTGCAGGATTTTTTTTCAATGCTTGAAAAACAATACCTTAGTCAAACCGGATTGCTTTTACGTGACTAATCAAACTCATTTGTCATTTTTTGTGTATTGAACAGTATATCTTCAAAAGACAACTTATAAGAGTCCGTTTACAGCTGACAAAAAGTGTTCTGGATGACAAAAAATGAAGGGCTGACACAAACCATGTCTTATCCATTTGTACAGAGAAGTATAATCACACGTATATTCTCTGCGTCGAGAAAAAAGAAAAAATCGCTTACTTAGAAATATTAATCTTGAAAAAATAATGGAGTAAAATCGTCATAGGTAGAGAAAAAAATGATTTAGTTTGCCAATGTCTGTATGTGTGTGTGCGCGCGTGTATGTATATGTGTATGTGAGTGTGTGCGTTTGTGTTTCTATAAAAAAATATCCCGCTTTTCTTTTCCACACTCTCTTTTTCTTTCACTCACTCTTTCTCTCTGTAAATTTTTCACTTGGTTAATTTGCACAAATAAATAGTTCCCATTTATTTCTGTACTACCAATGTTATTGTTAATCCTCGCAGATTTTGATGTCACGAAGAGAAAACAGTCTCCAATCTTATTTCAAAACATTCCAACAAATGACAATACGCTTTTAACATTAGAGTTATCGGATGATCAAGAAAATGTAAGACAAAATATAATTGCTGCAATATTTCTAATAATTAAAATCTCTAAAAAAGCACGAGGGTGTATTTTACAATATATTTTATTATATCTATATAAGAATCTAAAGAAAATTTTCAGTACTTCTCATTTTTCACTAGTTGATTGGTCATTCAGACACTAAAATCTTTTTTTCTTTTACTTCATTATCTAACAAGAAGGGCTATTATCTTAATTTGTATCAGGAAAAAAGATCTCTGTGTTAAAGGTAGTATTTTTTTAAAGCTAGACTGAAATAAGGATAAGTCTTGATTTAGTAAGCAATTAGATTAAAACAAGCGATCCCAAAATCAATTGTTTGCATTAGAAGTCTGTCACATACATACATACATTCATGTGAGTTCGATCATCACCGGGTTCCCCATATTTTTGGCCTTGTGCCACATCTAACCTGCGCTTAGAAAATCCCTATGCATGTATGTGTGTGTGAGTGTATGCAAGTTGTATAAATATGAACAAACGCTTTGGAAATAACTATTTAATAACAGCCCTATTTTGTGCTTTACGAAAAACACGTGTCAGAATATGCATTCTTGCAAAGAGGAAATTTTTCGTTTTCATTTAAACATTCATATTCTCTTTTTGAACAGAAACTCGCATTTCTAACGTTACTTGCACGCTGCTTTCTTTGCCCAACTTCTTCGACATTAATATTCAAATTTTTCATTTCTTCACATTCCCATATTTACCCTCCATTTTCACATCCCCCAATATTCTTGCTATTTACTTTCTCCGGTATACATCCAAGCGAATGTTGTTATTAGCGGTTTTCCCCGTTTCACCAAGTTTCACTCTCATTTCTTGTATCTTATAGCTGAGATGGGAAGGGAGCAGGGGTTCTACCGTCCTGACCTCACACAGTCTCCTGACACTGACCTTCTGAGTCACGGTTCCTTTCCATCATTTAACCCCAGTCTCAAATCTGCCATTCTCTACTAGGTCAAGTCAAGGCAGTTACCAGCTTATGATATGTCAATTTGAAAGATAAAGGAAAATCTTAAATTGCTTAAATCTTTGCAGCATTTTTTTTTCGTAATGCAGGCAGTTTACCTATAAGATTTTACTACGCTGAAATAATAGATTCTAAAAGGATAACGATTTTTAAAGAATATAGCACTAACTTTTATCATACGTCCATGCTTTATTTAATCTAACCATCTTCCATACTATCTCTAATCTGTGCTTTCTTTTTATTTGTGCTTGCAAGAGATAGACTCTTGCCTCTTTATTTTGTTCGTTTACTTTACACTTTAACTCTTTATACGACATATTATATAATATTAAACGGTTTATTAATTCATCTATCCGAAATCCTTCGGCGTTTTATTTTTTACGCATTTGACTTCAAAAGCATTCTACATTCAACTGCTATTTTTTGATTACACACTTAAAACCAGAAAATCCTATAAATATCTACATCATTCAACTGCTTCATCTTTCTCCACGAATGTCATTTTCAGTCATGTAAAATAAGCTACATTGTAGGTATTAAATGACCACGATTCCCAGATAAATTAAATATTTAATTTGAAAAGAGGAGAATGTCGGCCAACTTATAAGCTCTAAATAGATTTCGATTAATACACGTGTATTAAAAATCCTTCAAATAAACAGAATGTATATTATCTTTCAGACAGTTCACAGTGTGACTATATATTATTTTGGTAAATCATCTAGCCGATTTCAAATATGAAAGCATAAAATGTCATTTGTTTAAAACCAAAACACCCGATTAACCACACATTCTTTGATTTTATTGGTGAAGCTTTGTATAGAACCGGTCACATCCTTTTGGAGAAATTCAAACAGAAGCTGAAAATCAATAATCAATTATATAAAACTTTTTGACTACTGAAAATCAAACAATACAAAAATAAAAATATCCGAATCATTTTCTTTCGTTATATTTCATTCTCTGGTGATATTTTAATAAAAGTAAAACGCTGGGTTTATAATTCTCTGATGAACCTTTAATAAAAGTGAAACATGTAATATTTATAAGCGGTTCCTGTTTGTGCTTTATCACACACATACACACACACACACACACACACACACACACACATATATATATATATATATATGTATATAATGCACAAAATAGAAAACCAAAATTGTATGGTCAAAAATTGTTTTGTAATGCATGAAATAATGTGCGTTGTGGTGCAGTGAATATCTAATCAGAACGACAAATCGGGGAGCCGGCTTCGAATTCCAGTTGAATTCAATGTATTCACTTGCGCACAGATACCCTTGGGAAAGGTATTAATCCGTCTCTTCCCTCCAGTTATAGGTTACATAATAGGGCAGATTGGGTTCTATAGCCTTGGTCGGCAACCAGTATACCGCAGAAAGCAATGCCAACCGACTGCAAGATAAACTTTTGTCCAGTCAGTCATGTCTCTTTCAAGACATGATCGCCCAAAGCGTGTATCGCGTATGGCACTTAACTGACTGAATGCGTGAAAGATCAATTTTTTCTTTTTTCTTTTTTTATTTTAATTTTTTTATTTTTTGGAGTCAGCACAAAACCATAAATTTATACTGGAAATTTGAGCGTATTTTAGATGAATAACACATTAATATGGAAATTCTTGCAAAAATAATTGTCAAAGAAAACTAATTTAATTTATGAAATATTGTGAATTTATTTTTGTAGCACTTGATGTTTACATCAGTTATAATTACAAGTCATCAAAGAATTTAAATCATGAAATTATTTTTGTCAAACAGGCCAGCAAGTTAAAGAATATTCTGCACTTAATCATAAAATTAAAAAAAAACAAAAAACCTATGACATTATTTAATTAGGAAAGCTTCGCATTACTTTTATGAATAAAATATATTATGGATAGTGTTGGCATAAGAAAAAATCGATTAATAATGCATGTTTACAAGAATTTTTTTTTTTCTGTTGAAATTTTAATTAGTATAGTTTATAAACTTCTAAATCGCTTAAAATTCTGTATTAATTAATGGTGGTTGAGTTAAATTAAAATTATATTTACTAATCAGAATAGAAAAACACAAAAAAATTCAATGAAGCATAATTTTTCAAGTAATTTTTAATAAAATTTATGAATGTGTAAACGTTTAGAATTTTGTAAATACAAACTTCCATACACACGTTCAGAAAATTATTATATTTTAAAAGTTTTGCTAACTTTCTAACATTCTTTTCAACAAGCGGCTTAAAAAAATAAGGACAAAAAGCGATAGTACATAGAAATCAATAAAATATTAGCTTGCTTAGAATATTTTCTTAAATTTACAAATATATATATATATATATATATATATATATATATATATATATATATGAAAACCTATCAATATAATCGTTTCGAAAAACCCTCCGCGTATATACGTGGAAGGAAAAAATGGTTGTAAAAAGAAAAAGAGCTAAGTACATGAATATCAGCCAAAGCAATTTGGACCGAGCTAGCACGTAGCCCAAAGAAAAAACCCGAACAAGTAATCAATAACAAAAACGAGCTCAATACTTAAGCAGAGCAGAATAAGTAAATTAACCTAATGAGCCAACAAACCTACCAAGGTTTCCCCTAAACGGATCTTCAGAGAATGCTGGCTAATAAGGGAAATAACAACAAATATATCTAAAGATATACCTGACAAACATACGTGCAAATTATTCCTATTACAGAAATTAAAAAAATTATCACTAACATGCGTTGGAAAGCCTATTTTTTTCTTAACAATTAAAAAAAAACAACAATATTCATGAAAATTATGGTTTTAAGACTTACGCCCGCCCACCCCACTCATAGCAAAGAACCAGAAAAATTTAAATCTGAACTTATCGGCATAATCAAAACAATTAAATATAGAAAGATGAAAAACAATACGGTAGAGCAAAAGGTTAGTGCTGACATTAGTAAAATGAACAAGAATAATAACATTTACGTAAAAACTGATAAGTCTAAATATATATATATTTTTTTTTTAATCATATCACCCCAAGCAAGGCGGTAATGCCACTGATGCGCAGGGGGCTACGTAAGAGTAAGAAGATTGGAAAAGAGTAAACCGGAAACCACATCCTAAACAGGGAACATGGGATGAACCTCTACACCTGTTCAATTTTTGTACCAAATGAGTTCTAACAGCTACAATAAAGCGTTGCACAAAGCTGTTATTAAGCATTACAAAAAGCTCCCCCTGATGTGGAACCTAAACTTAATCAAGAAGCAAGTAGTTTAGTAGATAAATTTGATTTACTTAACCTTGTTGAGAAATTAAGTTTAAAACCTTGCTTCCTAACGGTTAAAAACCATAAAAGTAATTTTCTCAATAATCCAGAATATAGACTACTAAACACTACTAAGACAGAACTATGTAAGATTAGCAAAGTAATCTTACAAAGGATTTGTAAAACGCTAAGAATGTTCACTAACCTAAACCAGTGGCAATCAACTGGTCATTGTATCGATTGGTTTCAAAAGTACGATAAAAATAAAAACTGCTCATTTATTAAATATGACATAAAATAATTTTATCCCTCGATTTCCGAAAGTACATTTAACGAAGCAATTAGTTTAAACAATATAATGAAATCACTAATGCAGAAATAGATGTTATCAGACACTACCGTAAGACATTACTGTATCATAATAACGCATTATGGACAAAAAAGAATGATTTAAACTGCTTTGACAACCCCACGGGTGCATATGATGGGGCTGAGGTAGCAGAATTGATAGGTTGTTTATTGTTACATAAATTATATAAGTACATAGATTTCAATAACCACGGGTTGTACCGTGATAACGGTTTAATAATAGTTGATAATAGTAACCGCCAAAAATGTGACAACTTACGCAAAAAAACTTTCAATGTGGAAATTGAAAGTAATTTAAAAATATTAATTTTTTTTTTTTAATCATATCACCCCAAGCAAGGCGGTAACGCCACTAATGCACAAGGGGCTACGTAAGAGTAAAAAGATTGGAAAAGAGAAATCCGGGAACCACATCCAAAACAAGGAACAAGGGATGAGCCTCTACACCTGTTCAATAGACGTGGGTGGAGTGTGAACCGGGCGATAGTTTAGTCTATCTACTCCAATTGAAAAAAAAAAACAGAGTAAAAGAATGGAAAAGAGTAAAAGATTGGAAAGAGAAAACCGGAAACCACATCCTAAACAGGGAACAAGGGATGAGCCTCTTCATCTGTTCAATAGACGTGGATGGAGTGTGAACCAGGCGATAGTTTAGTCTATCTATTCCAATAGAAAAAAAAAAAAAGAAAGGTGAAAAGATTGGAAAGAGAAAACTAGAAACCACATCCTAAACAGGGAACAAGGGATGAGCCTCTACACCTGTTCAATAGAGGTGGGTGCAGTGTGAACCGGGCGATAGTTTAGTCTATCTACTCCAATTAAATTATTAAGACATTACGCTAAATGTTTTAAATGGAACTAAATTCAACTACCCCGCCCACATCGTGCGGGGTATTACTAAAAATTATCTCCTATAGAGTGTCTAACAATTCTTCCAGTTAATTTATCTTTGACAATCATAAAAAATTATATCAGGATGAACTACTTAAAAGTGGATATACAGATAATTTGGTATATACCGATATTAAAAGAGGCAATCTTAAAAACAGAAGTAGGAACATCCTTTGTTTTAATCAACCATTTAATTTGGCCGTTAAAACCAAAATTGGTCAAATATTTTTCAGTTTATTAAAGCAAAATTTTAATAAGGAAAATAGGTTATACAAAATATTAACGTAATAACGTAAAACTCAGTTATTGCTGTATGCCAAGTATTGGAAAATCATTAGTGGATTGAATTAAGGCTAAGGTTACGGATAAAACTAATGGAGGTATGACTAGCTGTAATTGTAGAATTACAAACAACTGTCCGCTACAGGGAAAATGCCAGCAATAATTGTGTCATTTACCGGGTTAAAGTTTATAAAAGCATAGAAGATCCGGAACCCAAAACATACTTAGGTGCTACTCAAGACAGTTTTTAAAAAATATACTATAACCACACCAGTAGTTTTAACAATGAAAAATATAAACACAGCGACACTCTCTCTACTTATGGGTGGTCAATTAAATTAAAAAAGAACTGAACATAGACCCCATTTTAAAATGGGAAATTCAAAGCTGGCCAAAACATTTTACAGGTTATGTGGAAAGAAAAACTTGCTATAGCGTCGTTTGAACCCACAGCCAGTTTATTGAATTCTAAAACAAAAATACTTAATAAGTGCAGGACATAGGAAGTCTTGGATTTTGAATTAGGAATGCTTGGTAGATTTGCCTTTTCCCTTATTTTCTTTTGTTGTCGTTAGTAGGTTTATGTTTCTGTCTTCGATAAGTTGGCACTTATTATTTTTTATTTTAATGGTTATATATGTTTGTTAATAAAAGTTTCTTCCTGTTTGTGTTTGGTGTCTTCTTTTTTTTTTTTTTTTTTTTTTGGTCACCAAACAGACACCAAACACAAATAGGAAGAAACTTTTATTAAGAAACAACGAGATAAATCTTGAGATAAATCAACGAGATAAACAACAAGATAAATCATGTCGTTGTTATTTTCCTCTTTAGCCAGCGTTCCCTGAAGATCCGTTTAGCTGAAACCTTGGTAGGTTTCTTGGCTCACTAGGTTAATTTACATATATATATATATATATATATATATATATATATCATTTTTTTTATTTGAAATCAACTTAATTTGCATTGCGGCACGGAGGTTTGACCTCGTCATCGGGCAATGTTGACAGATTTTTGCGAACATGTCGGAGAAATCAGAAGTCTAAAACTGTTGGTTCTTTTCACCTGGTTATATATATATATATATATATATATATATATATATATATATATATATATATATATAGTTGTTACAATGGTCTATAAATCATTGTAATAACTATAACAATATAAAGCTCTACTCTGTATCGAGAACTCTTTTTAAAAGTAAATACTACAACAGTGGGTTTAAAATCTACGTGTTCTGTCAGTTTCTTACAAGATATATATATATATATATATATATATATATATATATATATATATATATATATATATAAGATGTTCACGGTATATTGTCGCGTAATTTGTACTGTTACGTACCTCATTTCTGCAATATATTATGGTTAAATTAATACGTATTTTAATTAACAGAAAAGTCAGCTAATATTCCTCAAATAATATTTTAGAAAAGGCTTTCATTTTTTAAATTATGTTTTAATAAAGAAAATTATGTTTTGTTGACATATTTGGCAATATGAACGATTTTATAGATTTTAATGAAAGTTAGAAAAAAGAAAAACTACAATCAAGTTAAATTCGTTTTAAAATAGAGGACAGTATTTTGGTTATTAGAAATGTTGAATTTAATCTATTAGTTTGAAATTAAAACTAAAGTAAAAGCTACAAGAAAGATGTTCCTTCTTTAAACGCAATTTAGACCTTAGTTATCACTTTATATATATATATATATATATCAGCATGCGGAGTGGGTATAGAAGAATCCAAAGGAGTATCCTGTACATACAGTGGTAGGATAACTCTCTAAGAGAGCTCTAAATATATATGTATATAAATACATATACAGCAAATATAAGAAAAATTAAGGTAGACACGTTATTTCATGGTAAATCGGAAATATAGGTCTATTTCAGGCGAACCATCATCAGCTTCCGTTTTTATTGTACAAAGGATTCGTGTAAAATCCTTTGTACAATAAAGACGGAAGCTGATGATGGTTCGCCTGAAAAAGGCCTATATTTCCGATTTACCATGAAATAACATGTTTGCCTGAATTTTTCTTACATATATATATATATATATATATATATATATATATATAAACCACTAGGAACAAACCTCATGACGTTTGAACATTCGTACTAGTTATACACGTGCCGTCAAAATAACGAGCCCTAAAAGGTCATTAAAGCTATACTCTAACTGATGTATGTCAAGTGGTGGGAGTTCTTCAAACTGAACTTGTTGGTTCAACATGTTCCATAAATTTTCAACGGGATTGAAATCCCAGAATGATTTGTTTTGTTTTTGTTTTTACCAGAGTGACACAGTGATTTCTTCTACATGATCCTGGAAGCATTTTCACCCAACTCTTTCAGTTTAGCATGGTGCATATCACTGCAACCATAAAAGACTGTTGCTATGAAGATATTAGCTGGTCTTCACTGATGGAAATTGGAAAAAGCAAATTACTTTTTATAGTAGATGTTTATTTACACATAGAAACAATAACTTTATATAAAATTAAAAAGTACAATTTTACTTTTTTTTTCCCTGTATGTTCGACCATGGTAATCATGGCATTCTTTTTCCTGTTTTTAAACCTCCTGTCCCCTATTCCATCATCCTCTGACTTCTATCTTAACCTCGATATGCCATGTAAAGGTTTTGTTTTTTAAGTCCTCTTACCTCATTATATGTCCAAGAAACTTCACCTCTGTTTCTCAGCATAATTGTTGTTTTTATTACATTTTCTTATACTAGCACGTTGCTTACTCGCTCTCTCCATGCAATTAGTCGTAAATATTATTCTGTAAAACCACATTTAATTTGCTTCCAGTTTTTACTTCATCTCTGGGGAGATTGTCCAACATTCACTGGCATATAAGAGTCTTGATATCACAAAACAATTAAGTTGTTTTTTGTTTTTTTTTATTCTAGCGAAATTTGATTGTTTCTTAATACCTGGTTTAGCTTTTTGAACTTTTCAATTTTTGTACACATACTGAATTCGTTTTCTCTGCGTAAACAAGAGACTTACACCAAGTATAAATTATTCTAACAACATTTTCAAGTAGATCCAGCTTTCCTAATAGTCCAAATAGATTCTTGTGCCGTATCTTGTTAAA
>JBBBDQ010000191.1:6580000-6747500 GCA_037127315.1 Ascarosepion bandense
GGGAAAAACTCTACAAATTAAAAATCAAAATAAAGACCCTATAAAAATGCAGGCTTTTAATATGTTCGAACGGAATACGACAAAATTCTGTGTTAACTCCGAATCAAATGCGTTTTACACATAAAAAACATATTGAATGAAAAAAATTATATTTATTCCTCCTTATCATTTTATAACGTGGTGGGTTTCTCCAACGAATTCGAATACTCGTCTTTGTCCATTTAATTATTTGCACGTCATCGGACCAGCAACCATTTGATTACTATCAGCACCTGGCATTACTTCCCAAGGTCTTCAAGTGAAATATCTTATCAGCGCCCCCAAAATATCAAAATGTTTTAATCTATCGAACTGCTTTATGAATTTCGCTAATATTATTTTATGATATAAACAGATCTCTGAAATAAAGAAAAGACAGAATTGTGCAACAGAAAATAAAAAGAAAAAGGACTTCGCGCACGCAAAGCATAGATGAAAATGGTGTTGATACTCTTGTTGTAGGCTGATTTGTCGTGATTTTTTAATTCTAAAACGAATTTTTAGAATAAAGAATCGCAACAAATCAGCCTTAAAAAAACGCAAACTTTCTACGAGACTTAACAACCAGCGACTAGTTGAGCAAAAGAAGAAATTAACAATTCATTTTAATAATTTAACTAATAACAATTAAAAAGTAATTATTTTTCCTGTATTAACAACATACGAAGCTGACGCTACTGAGAATTTTGAACTGCTTTTGTCTTATCAATTTACAAGCGATTGATATCTGAGACGAGCAGTTTTTTGTTGGATTTCTTTATTTTGTAATTATACTTTTCAGTCACAGAGGATTATCCCCACTATTCAGTCAGTTGAGTGCGATACGTGATATACGCTTTGGGCAATCATGTCTCGAAAGAGACATGACTGACTGGGTAGAAGGTTATCCCGTAGTAGGTTGCCATTGCATTCTGTGGTAGACTAGTTGCCAACCAAGGCTATAGAACACAATCTGTTCTATTATTTAACCCATTACAGGAGGGAAGAGACGGACTAATACATTTTCCAAGGGTATTTGTGCGTAAGGATGGGATGTGTGACTCGGAACGACAAATCGGGGAGCCGAGTTCGAATTCCAGTTGAATTTCTTGCATTCACTTACGCGCAAGTACTCTTGGGAAAGATATTAATCCATCGCATCCTCTAGTTATGGGTTAAATAACAAGACAAATTGGGTTCTATAGCCATGGCTGGCAACCAGTCTACCGTAAAAAGCAATGGAAAACTACTGCGGGATAATCTTCTTCTCAGTCAGTCATATCACTTTCGAGACATGATTGCCCAAAGAGTGTATCACGTTTGACAATTAACTGACAGATTAAAAGAATGCGTGCTTGTTAGCAAAACGAACAACCCAACATGCAAATTGCAAATCCCCACTACTACTAGTCCAAATTAGCCAGGTAGAAAGTGGATAGGTTTGGTATTTCTGAATCGATGTTTGTTCCTTTTAGACAATCTGCTTATCATGACTCACGAACTTACTGATCACTTTACTGTCTTAATAAGATTAGGAACTACACTAAACTGATGAGATAGTATCTCCATGTCTGTGAGAACAGGATTAAACTGTTAGGAAAGCAACGCGTTACAGGAATATCTCTTGTCCTTATTGAATGTTTCTGGCGCATGTGATGCATAATACCCGCCAAACTATGAAATCACAGAGAAACATAAATTTTTTTTTCAAATTGTGTTTCGTGTCCCTTATTCTCAATATTTGCCCGTGGTTTTCATTTATTTTCATCTGTGCTTCACAATCTCATAATTGCTGTATTAACGCCATTTTCATTGAATCCACATTTCAATCAAAGTATTTCATCTTATGTTTGTCTACACTTTCTCACTTTTATTCGATTCTCATTATTATATAATTCCAAACATCTTATTTTAAGGTTCTGTTTTTATCTTCTTATATACTTTCTTACTCAATGGTTATCTTTTTTACTTCATTGCTGTTTTTACTTTTATTTCTAATAATACCCCCTCTCTCTCTCTCTCTCTCTCTCTCTATATATATATATATATATATATATATATTATATTTTATAACATGTACATATATATATATATATTATATTTTATAACATGTACATAATTTTTTATATATATATATATCCACTACAAATCATACATTTGTTTCGACATTGAAACTTCAATGTCTCATCAGGCAGTATGGATAGGAATGGAAAGCCTCTTTTCTTATATTTGGTCAGTCGTGTGTGGGATGTTGGTGGGGGTTAGTGATAAGGGAACAAGTACCATTAGAATTTTGAAGAAAGTGGTGTGGGTAGTTAAAATGGTTGATTAATGAGAGTCTTTGATTTCTAGACAGATTTAACATTAGCAGTCGAAACAAATGTACGATTTGTAGTGGATATATATAAAAATATTATGTACATATTCTAAAATATAATTTATAATAAATATTCAAATCTCTATATATTATATATCGAGCACTGTTGTAAATTAATGTTTTGGACGTCGTAAAATTTTTTTTCTTCGTTCCGTATTCACTCGGATATATATATATATATATATAGTGACACACATAAGTATTGGATACAGGTTATTTTCTGTTATAACTCGAGTTTATGTTCGCCATTTTCTCTGATATTTAGTAAGTAATATCTCGTAAAGTTTTTTTAGTTGTATGTGGAAAGAAAATTAAAACCTCATGGTTGAATCCCAGATGAGTAAAGACACCATAACCTAAGTCGAAGTCGGCATGACCCTGCTCAAGTAACTTTGAAGTCAGCATGAACCTGCTGAGTTAAAGTGTCAAATTCTTTGCAATAAACCTATCAAAGCTCTATCTTCATCCCGATATAGATTACTTTACCATAAATCTCCTGCTTGCCAAAATATATTTTATCAGTAAAACTATTCCTCTGTTCTTAAAATTTAACATTCCTAATCAATTTGCGTCTATTGTGTCTGAAATTCATTACGACAGAAAAAAATATAAGTAGAGTGAGGAGTATTATTCATACCGGCGTGGGAGTTAGAATGTTGGCAAGTAGCAATGGTGTTTTCATTTCGCTAATGTCTTGCCATTTCATGTTATCTCAAAAGTTTGCTGTTCTGGGTGAAAAATCTTTGAAAAGTTTAGGTTTAGAGATTCAGCGTTTAAAATGAAGACACATAGAAGACCTCGAAGCGCTCAAAATCCCAGAAATGTCAAGATTGTGAGACAGTTTGTTCTCTAATTGTCTTATATTTTAATCGCTTGTAATCGTCGACATGCTTCTGCTTTAGGATTGTTTGGTCGAACAGTTAGAAAAAAATTAAACACTGACCTGACGTTATGTTCATACACATAGCTTGAGAGTCCGGATGTGTGATTTCAACAGGATGGAGTCACTGTGCACACAGCGAGATCAATGGAAGCTTTTAGATAGATGTTTCCAGGACATTTGATTTCTTTACGAGGTGACATTGGATGGCTTGAACGCTGGCCTGAGCTCCTTATGATTATTTTAGCTGAGGTTACTTGAAAGCTGAAGTCTATAACCACAGAGTAGCAATCATTTAAGAATTAAATGATGCTATTCACTAAAATTTTGCAGAAATGCCACCAGAAATGACTCTTTGGCCAATGAAAAACTTTAGAAATAGCCTACAACAAGTGCATGACAAATATAAGCCAACGATTTGAGGATGTTTTTTTACAAATGAATAAATAAAAACTGGAACGATTTGTTCAAATCATTTTTAATAGCAGTTGCAGTTATCTTTTTGTCAAGCTTTAAAATGTGGAAGGTATATTTGCAACATCCTGAATGTTGAAATGATTTTTTATCCGACATTATTTCTTACGGCTATAAAGTTTATTTTTAGTGGGTACACGTGTTTGAGATGCCAGGAAAATAAACATGTGCATTCATAAAAATAACCTTTATCAGACTAAAAAGACCCTTAATAATTACTGTTGTTTACGTTTGGTGTACGAAACTGAAGTTTGTAGATAAATATTCGTAGATGCCGAATACTTTCCTTAAATACGTATTTAAAAATTGGCTTTGTCAGTCTGGTCTCCTTTGGTAAACTGGTAACGGTAAGCTTTTTTTTATAATCATATCGCCCCAAGCAAGGCAATTTACTGCCACTGTTGTGCAGGGGGTAACATAGGAGGAAAGTTATGGGAAGGAGTGACAGGTTATAGAGGGTGTCAGGAAGTGGATAAGAGACGGATGAAAATACTGATGAGAGTAGAGTGGAGTGAACGGAGAAAGGGGCATGTAAAAGAGGATGTAGGTTAGTGAGATAGGAGATGACTATTGGCTTTACATTTAAATTCTTGGAGATTGTAGCTCTCGAGAAAGCAAGTAAGCGGAAGGGAATTCCACAGGCGGGAAGTGCGAGAAAAGTAGTTGCGGGAGTAGAATTTAGATGTACATTTTACTGGTTTCACAGTAAAAGGGTGAGACCTAGTTGCTAATCATGTAGCTCTAGTAAATTTATTTATAGTGGGCACCAGTGAGCTAAGTTCATCGGAGCAGAAACCGTGAAAATATTTGTAAAAGTGACACAGGGAAGCCACATTGAGCCAGTGAGAAACAAAAAGTGTTTTTCGGACTCTACTCAGTCGGAATGAAGTGGTATGCTGACTTCAAACGCGGTCGATTTTAACACATTTTTTTTAGTTAAAAAAAAAACGGTTTCACAGATAAAAAAAGAGAAACTTTTGCTTTTTTAAGGACTTTGCAATGTCGTTGTTATTAATTACACTGTTTGAGAAAAAAAGTAAGAATAGTCACTGAAACATGAGTGCATACAAAAACATAACGTAATGTTTTTTAGAATTATACATGTTTAATAAGGGAGAGGGAGATATAAAAATGTCAGCGTCAATTACAAATATGCAGCGATATTAATAAAAATGACATTATTACTTATTATATTTATATATCAACATCAACATTGTCATCATACTACTATAATCGAAAGATTAATATTAATGTTATTGTCATAAAACCGAAACGATTATATTCATAAGACGAAGATATTAATGTTGCTATCCGAATTTACATCTAACAATTCAGTTTATTTCTTTAAAATACCCCTAAATTAACTGGCTTATATTTGAAAATGTTCAACCTTAAGAAAAGTTCAATCCAAGGTCATCTTATTTTAATTAATTTGCGTTTTTGTGAACGCAATTTTGTAATCGTGATATCCGTGTTCAAAAATTAACATTGTAAACCTAACTCCCCACTTTGAACAACAAAATGCTTTCCTTCTTCATCTTCCTCCCACTATTCCTGTAGAATAAATCTGTATAAATCTAACTCATTCATTTTTGTAAAAACTTTTGTCTGATGAGTTGAACATTTTCTTAATATTTACGAAATCAATTATCACTGATGGATTTATAAACTTGTCCAGTTTTATTTTCATCTGGTAGGTGAATCTCTGACTGCTCTCAAATCAGTCGGCTCGAGGCAAACAGTTTATATAACCGCACTGAAGAGCTGTGATACAGCGAAACAGGCCTGTCTGCGGGTGGTTTATATATATATATATATATATATATATATATATATAGAGAGAGAGAGAGAGAGAGAGAGAGAGAGAGCGAAAAGAAGGAAATTACTGGAAAGTAATTGAAACTCACCCGAAGCGAGCTGAATGTGCAATACTCCTCATGACATTTCCATCGAGATTCTCTACGGCATATGACTTCATTGAATTTCTTTTCTTGCGTTTCTCTTGAATTTATATTTAAATTGGGGTCATCAGAAAAGAACGTGCACCGTTTCGGGACCTTCCTCTCAACGCTTTCACTTGCACACCGGCTCCTCCTCACTAATGTGAGGCTCCATTATTACGATGTACAAGTGTTGTAGATATACTAGCTCAAATGTCTAACGGATAAATTAGATTTGCCAAAAATTTCGAAAAACGGCAAACCTCGCATTCTGAGAATGCAACCTGGAAGCCATGACTCATTCACGACCAGTCATGATATTTCTTTCTTCCTAGCTCTTTAAGTAATGTTTTGCTAATGCTGTTGTGTAGCATACACCACGCTTCTGAGTCGAATGCTGGTGAAAATTTGGTTCTTGGCAGTTTGGGTTGCGTCCCATCCTTCGATTTAACAGCTTGGACATCCTCAGCACTGTGGTATGCATACTGACATTGGTTTTATCTGAGTTGACAGAGCGCTGCTCCTGAACCGTTTTCAGAGAAGCACAACTCACTTTACTAAGGTGAAATTTCTCCCTTTTGGGACCTGAATTTCCGACCACAAACAGATGGGAAGTCCGTGCTCTTTTCCAAAATTCATGGTTTATTTTTCATTCTGGGTTCATTCCCGATTATTCTGTTTGGATTCATCATCCTCCCTCCCTTTCGGGAAATCCTGAGGGCATTTTCTTTTATTATATATATATATATATATATATATATATATATATATATACATATATATATATATTAGAAATAGTACAAAATAATGGGTTAGCAGCCTACTTTAGTCATTTCTTTCTTAAAAATGCTCTATACTTAGTAGAGCATTATATATGGTAAATTTTTTTTATACTTTTATAATTAAAACATAGTTTACTGAAGCACGAGTTAGCACCTCGTCAGGCGGTGAAATATTTTTCTGTTAAGAATCATTATATATAGAAGCTTAAAAGCAACACAATCTTATCATGCCCAGAGAATTAAAGGAAGGGATATTTTCGTAGGATTTATCTTAATGAGCAGTGAAACGCCAAGTCATGATGGATAAGAGAAACTTGATTGCACATCACCTTCTACTAATAATTGGCAATTAAAATATGACAATAAAACCCCTACCGTAAAATGGAAGATATTAAAAAAAAGAAAAACAGAACTTGTAAATCTTTACAAAAGTCATGTTTTCTATGTTTAGAGGAAAAATTACAAATTATCAAAATTCACACAACTAAACTTGCTGAACAAATGTAGCGAAGTAAATTTCATCTGTTATCATCATCTAAAATATCCCCTTAAAGTGTAGTTAATTTGTCCTAATATAATATAACTAGACATCTATAATCTATCCCTAGCATAAATTGATTGATTCTTCCATCTTGTGATAATTAATTTGTTTCGGTTTAACGGATAGATTACCCAGTAAGACAACTACATATAGTAGACGTGCAAAAAAAAAACAAAAAAAAAACCAAAAAAGAAACATTTAGGTTTTTGTCATTAGTTCACTACTTTAAGTGAAAAACAACTTAATGAAAACCCTGTAACCGTCACACGAGGACACGCAATGACTTTCCAGACTTGTTAAATGCTGCATATGAAACACATCACTCCAAGACCTAACTAATAAAACAACAAATTTTGGGCAAAATTCGGATTTATTCATCAACATAGTATCCTAGATACACTAATTTCAACGCTTCTCTAACAATTCTATGCACTTTTGCAGAATAAATAGTGTTTGGTCTCAAAATACGCCACAGTTTCCAATATCACTTCTTCTTTGGAGCCAAATATCTTTCCCTTGAGCATTCTTTTGAGGTCTGCAAACAACTAGTAGTTGCTAGGGGCCAGATCTGGAACATAGGGTTGACGCGAAAACAATTCGAAGCGCAGTTCATGTAGTTTTGTGATCGTTTTGATTGAATCCATGGTGCGTTGTCTTTATGAAAGTTTGATTTTTTCTTCATTTGTGGCCGTTTTTTTTTTTTGTCTTTCTTTTTGGCAATTTCTTCCTCTCAACGCACCAATAATGCTATATAATATTCGTTCTTGATGGTTCTTTTTTTCTCAAGGTAATACCTTCAGTCAGTCAGTTAAGCGCAATACGTGATACACACTTGGGCGACCATGTCTCAAAAGAGACATGACTGACTGGGTAGAAGATTATCTCGCAGTAGGTTGCCATTACTTTCTGCGATAGACTGGTTGCCAGCCAAGGCAATAGAACCCAATATGTCTGGCTATTTAACCCATAACTGGAAGTAAGAGACGGTTAAGTACCTTTTCCAGGGGTTTTTGCGCGTAAATGAATGCAAGAAAATCAACTGGAATTCAAACTCAGCCCCCCGATTTCTCCTTCCGAGCCGATCTTCACTGCACCACAACGCATATATACAAAATACTTTGCGCATCCCAAAATATGTGGGTCAAAAGCTTGCCTGCTGATGTTTGCGTCTTTGGTCAGTTTGGACGGCTTCCATCTGCTTTTGTCAACTACGATGACTACCAGTTTGACTCCGAAGTGAAGTGGTGGATTCATGTCTCATTCTTTGTCACTTATTAAAGCAAAAAACCTTCTTCTTGCTTTGAAACAGTTAAAAACAACGTTCTAAATTGTCGACGCTTTGTTGCTTTTGATCGACTGTGGACAAACGCGGCAACCACTTTGAACAATGCTTTCTCATTGACAAATGTTCACGAAAAATGTTGAATACTCTACTTTCTGATATGTTCAACACCTCTGCTATCTCATACAACTTCAGTTAACGATCGGCCAAAGGACCCTAGAAGTTATGTCAGGATTCTTCATCGGAGGCTACAATTTAAACAAAATAAGGTACGCAGATGATACAGTGCTGATAGCAGACACAGAAAGGAAACTGCAAGACCTACTACAGAAGTTAGCTGAAGAGAGTGACAATAAAGTCCTACAAATAATCTGCAATAAAACCGAAGATTTGTCATCAGCAAAAAGGGCTGCCTAAAATGCCAAATATAGGCGAGGGATACTAAAATCAAGCAGGTACAAAAATCAAAATACATGGGAAGAAATATTTCACTGCATGACGAGGTACTAATGAGATAGTACCAAAACACAACGGCTTTTGTGTTGTAGTAAAATGTTATTATAATCTTATAATAAATATATATATATATATATATATATATATATATATCGAGAGAATGCGCGAATGCGCGAATGGCGATCCCGCGCTATTATTAATAAATTGAAAATGCTATTTGACTTTTTTTATGTACAATTTAACATTTTTAATTACTTTAAGAAACCAGCTTGTTAAAATGCGCCGCTTTTGTTATGCAACAATAACAGATACATAATCAGGAGTTTGATACTCATTAAAACTTTATTATAATATTTCTTAATATGTCACAGTTTTGTTATCTTACTTAGAATAGACAGTTAAAATCAACTTTTTGATTTTGTAGAAGAGAATCTCTTAAGCCAGTCATAATCGATGAACATCCCATTGAAACTAAAACTCGTGAGGATAGAATCAGCAGAGTATATTCCAGACTTATTAGCGGCTGGTTAAAAGCTAACATGTTGACATTTAATTAAAATGATCGTCTTTGCCTCTGCATATATATATATATATATATATATATATATATATATATATATATATATATATATATATATATACAGTGTATCTTCATATTGTTGGCAATCATGGATTGCAATAACATACATATTCCGCAACCTAAATAGATACGCTCTGTTTCCTCTTGTTTCTATTCTCTTCAAGATGTCACGTGAATGTTACATTCTCCAAGCTTTCTTTCCTCATTATATCTCTTGAAATTATCAGCTTCAACTGTTTATTAGCAGTTTCTGTTCCTTTTAAAATATGATCATTTCTCATATTGTTCCATGTATTCTAAACATTCCTCGGAAGAACTTGTCGTTTGGAAAAATTGTCCGGCATTCACTGACACAGATTATTAGAATTTACATAGGGATTCAGCAATGTCTTTTCTCAGAACAATTTCTAGTCTCTTAAATTGTTGCTCACTTTCTGAAATGTATCTTTCGTTATTCCCATGCTTCTTCAGATATTGATCTCGTATGTTGTATCACCTCTTATTGCCTCGGTTGTTAAATTTTGGTAATTGCTAGATTTTTAAGTAACTGATGTGTAAACCACATCTTGATTTGACTCTTTGGCTGACAAACATATTTTCTTATATTTAACGGTCAGCCATTTCTTGTAATTTTACATTCTCAATCTATTATCAGCAAATTTTCGCTTATGTTGTGTGTTTTGTTAAGGTAGCGTCTTCCGACAACAAATCATAATGATTTTTCTAATCCTCTTAGAAAACTCTTATTGAACAGGTTAAATAAATCTAGAAAAAAATATGCAAGACATTTTTTGTGTATTCAATTAATCCTCTCTCTATCTTTTTACAAGCTATTTCTTTTCGGTTCATGTTTCGGAATATTTAAATAAATTTCCGTGTAGGATAAGTTTTTTTCAAAATCAAAATAGAGATATTCAGGTACTAGTTTACAAGTAAAAAATGAAAAATAGGTACAGACCATTCTGCAATTTATACTGCTCACTCAAAGATTAGAATCAGTCTGTTCATCCTTTAATAATCGCTTTTCAAGTTCTAAATCCAATGAATGTACGGATCTGTTAGAAGTACAGAGATCCACAAAGTCTTACATATCAGTTATTGCCCCCACAACTGCAGTATTCTATACCGTAACAGGAGAGCAAAACGGAGCAAATAGGAGCCCCAACTTACTTAATCTCTCCCTGGCATGTGTTCTTGGAATATACAAAAACAGATTTGAAGAGATGAACATTTATCATTTAAGCGTTCTATGCTATATCCCAAGTAAATATAGTAATATAAAACAGCGTTCCTACTTCTCTTTCTGAGGCCAATGTACAGAGGAGGCTATTTCAGTGACATAGATAAACGTATTTTGGATAAAAATGATCTTAAACAAAAAATCAACATCCTCTAACAAGTTTTCCTAGAAATAAGATTCAAGTTAAAACATTCCAAAGCAGAAATTATGGTCTGGATTTGGAATGAAAGCAGTGATTGCCCCTACAACAAATGCATCATAAAAGTTAAGGATGTGGAATTAGTAAATCCGAAATAATTTACATACCATGGTGTATGTATCATTTTAACAAATCTAATATCGGAGATAAAAAAATTTGAATACAGAACGTTAGGAGTAAATTGCTCTATACCGTAATGCGCTGCTAAGCCAAAACATTAGCCTAAAAATTCGATTCCTGATTTTAAATAGTCCCCTTAGATTATTATTTTGATATGGAAGTCATGCTTGGTGCAAAACTCTTTCAGAGATACTCTGATTAATGGCTGAAAATAAATCGTGGTTGTGCGTTACAGACTCCCTAACAACGAACTGCACTAGGTTACATAAGCAACATAACCTTAGGACATTCAACAGCAGCAACAACTGAAATGGATAGCACATGCAACTCGAAGACAGAATGAAATGATCAACATAATGGCATTCCAAACTGTTTCAAATAAATATTTTAGGAAGAAAGCCCCCCCCCCATCAATACTGGAAAAAGAACTTGAGAAACCGATTTCTCAGAAAAATGCATTTTTGCAATTTCAGCCGAAAGCAGTATTGGGTGTTCAATTAATGAATACCGAATTTTTCCTTATTGGGCTAATATTATTATTATCATTACTATATATCATCTAGCATTTCTATTGTTCATTTATATATCATTCTGATCATGAAAACTGAATTTCTTCTCCCAAGATCTTGAACAATCTCGAATGCATTTACACTATTTCCAGACTCATTCTTATAAAAAATTTCTCTATTAGAATCTGAATTAATACTTTATCTACGTAACTCATCAATCCGATTTTCTAAGGTGCCTGTATCCATTTTCACTTGTTTTCTTGGTCAGAGGCGATGAAAATTGATCTACTGAAGCTAGCCTCTATTTCACCTCTGTCATATTTCATCGATCACTTCGGTAATTTTCTCAATCCCACAATCGTCTGTCAACACATTTGTTGCAATCATGTGGTCCTGCTGTTTCGTTAGACTTCATCTTCTGGTATATTATCACCGATCCTTCCAAGTTTTTATAAACTGTAGATTGGTCTCCTTTTTTATCGGGGAAGTGATCTCGAAAGTATTCATTCTATCTCTTAAGTACTGTTTGTTCCTTCTTGATAAAATATACATCTTATCTTCGTATAAAGTTTGTTATTATTTATGCAACTTCTTGTATGTGCCTTAAACTTTATGGACGTTGGTAATCATAGCTCTTCAGAACTTCCTCTTCTTCCTAGCTTTGAGTCATATTTGTCTCCTTACTATCTTTCCAGGTTATTATTTGTTATCCATTTACATATTACTTATCACATATGACCATCTATATACACATTACTTTTTGCTACATAGTTTATTCGCTGTTTTCATTCTTGTCTTCAATTTATTCTTTTAGTTTCAATTTCTTCGAATACTCTTTACTCATTATATGAACACAAATATTTCTACTGTCCCTTTTTGGTACTAATTATCAGTGTCCTTTTTGTTTTGATTTTCTCGTTGTTAATATGTTTCGACAATATGTTCACATTTGTAAGAAAACTGTCCAACATTCACTGCCATACAGAAGATTAATATTGCATAAGAGTTCAGCACACTTTTCTTTATTTCTGACAAAATTTTCCTATTTCTTAATATTTTGTTTAGCTTTTGGAAAGTATCTTTCATTATTCCAAAACAGCTTCACATTTTTGTCTATCGTTAAAATATTTTCTGATTGTTAAATATTTGTACTTGATTAATTTCGACGCTTCCCAATTGTAGTCGCATCAAAGATTGTTTGTCTTGCTCTCAAACATACATTCTGATTTATAATTGATGGCTAAATGTTCTTCCCACTTTATGATTTTGCTTATTACTAATAAGTTCTTGTAAAACTTTTAATTTTATTAGTTCTCTCTCTCTCTCTCTCTCTCTCTCTCTCTCTCTCTTTCTTGCTGAAATGGACAAATAAATCCCCTGAGACGATCAATCAGTTATATGCATAATAAATTCGTATTTGTGCAAATATGAGAGTTTTGTTGCCTGAAGTTTTTCGGTTTCTGCAGTTTCTCAGTTTACATTCTTGCGTTTATTATAATGATTTTTACATCATACTCGACAACATTTCCAAGAATTATCTGCCCTCTCTTTTTCATTAGATCAATATTATACTAGTTTTGCTTTCAGTTATTATGATTTTTTTTTTGCTGTTGTCACTAGTGTTTCTCTTAACCCGGTCTACTTTTAGTCTCTAGCCAGTTCCAGAGTTTCATGTTTCTTCTGAACATCGACGATATATGTTCTTTGCGCTATGGATTTGTCATGGTGAAATTTAGGACATAGTTTCAGTGACTTTAATTTTTAAATTTTCATTTTAGTTTGCATATAACTGGATTGTACTCAATCCTAGTGTCAATGCATGTCTTTACAAGTGCAAAACTGCATTTATAATTTGGTTGTATATGATTAAGTTGTCTATTTGGTCTTTAATATCGGCTTTCTGATTTTATTCCACCTATACAAACGCTTGGCCGTTTATCCATACAAATCAATGCTATAAGGACAAATCCGAGCCTGTCATGGAGATTGAAAAAATGACATCGAAATATATGACTATATTATAATATAGCCACATATTCCAAACCAGAAAACTGATTTTTTGTATTGTAAACAATAATGTGACAGACACAATTTTACTTTTTTTATCAGACCACAGTAAATTTTTAAAAATATAAACTTGGAAAAATGTCTGAACGATCTAAGAAAGCTAAATAAAGAAATAATTAGGAGAAGGTGATTAATGTACCACCGTTTTTAGTGATTTTTAACTGTCCAGAAGAGTTTTAGCAAGAGTTAGATAACACTATGAACTTAGGAAAGAACGAAAATCCCTCAGATGACAACATTAATAAAAAGTAGCTTGAATAATCAGCATAGGGCATTAGGATTGATAAAAGTTGTCATGAATATCACCAGATAAAACACGTGTTATATCATATAATGAAGAACTAAGACTAAAAATATTGGTGGGGACATAACTTAAATAATTCACCGCAGTTATATGTACGAAATGAATATCTGACATTGAATATTGTCTAGAATAAAACCAGAGACGGAACTACTGAAAGCCTTGTGAAGAAAAAACAACAATCATAACAGTCACTAAATGTTCTATTATCATGTTTTGTAAATGTCACCATTTAATTTATCTATAGTATCTTCTAGTATAAGATTAAATTGTTTATAATTTAGCGAATGCATAGAAATTTATAAAAAAAACGTGCATAATCGCATACCATCCCTTAACTTATTAAGATATGCTGTACATTCACTGGCATCTTTCTCTGAAAACTACTATGAAATTCAATGAACAGAGAAAAATTATTTCTATCAAAGTTTTTTACTTGATAGTAAAATAAAAAAAATCACTCTCAAGAATACCAGGTAAACAATAAGTGAAATATTTAGGAATATCTTCTTATAAAATAAGTTTCAACAAAAAGAATAAATACCGTATAAGAAAAATTACCACCATATCACATAGGACAGATTGCAGGAAAGCAGACGTCAAGCTGAAACTTACATGTCTGTGGAAGAACACCACATGACGGAAACTAGAAATAAAGTATAAACATCCATTCTTGCAAACAAGAGTCTTCAAATTCATGTGTGTAAGATACGCGGTCATATATATCTTCTGAAGTAGCATGTTACTAAAATAGATACATGCAAATAGATATATATATATATATATATATATATATATATATATATATGTGTGTGTGTGTGTGTGTGTGTGTGTGTGTGTGTGTGTGTGTGTGTGTGTGTGTGTGTGTGTTTGTTTTTTTTTCTATATTTTTGAAATGAATTATTGTAATTATTTACACTACAGTGTTCGGACTGTTACCCTCATTTTTGTTCCCATATTTACGAAGTTTCGGCCTTTGTGCACTCCTACCTTCTTCGGGAAATGATTAGAATTTTGAAATAAATGTTTTATTATACATCGATGTAGATTTTTCTATGACTTTTCCAGAAGTATCAGTATCAGTTATTTTCCGTTAACTCAGTTTTCGAAGTTATTCTTCAACTTTGCCGGTATTAAACTCACAACACTTTGGGTTAAATCACTCGATTCCGCCTACTATTTTATACAGTAGCATATCAGGACATCGGTGTATGAATTTTTGGGACTGATAAACATAATGTCTCAGTAAACAATTTTTATAATGTTCATATTACAATTTCGCTGTTTGTTATTGCTTTCTCTAGTACTCCGTATTACTGGTTCCCATATTGTATTCATTTTGTATGCTTGACCGACTTGAGAGATTTTTGTGGCCTCTCTCTCTCTCTCTCTCTCTCTCTCTCTCTCTCTCTCGTCACAACAGACATACAGGCAGTCAGAATTTATAGATATAACGCTCCATTATATCATTTATAAAAGATATAATGAAACATTTAACCCTCTCCTCGGAACAATCAATATAATATATTAAAATTTTAAGCCATATTTTTGAAAGACTTAGGGGAATAAATACGATTAATGAGTTCATGGCTAGTTTAGATGTCAAATCACATTACATATAGCAAGTGCAATGTTTATTATGACCAAACTCACATATATATATATATATATATATATATATATATATATATATATATGATTAAATTTGTTTTTTAATTTAAGAATTAATGTCATTTACATTGCGACACAGAAATTTTTAAGTTTCGAGATTTTATCTCGTCATCAGACAATGTTGAATAATTGTGGTGAAAATGATTTACATTTGAATGTAGAAAACAATACATTGCTTATCTAAAGAGTTAAATATAAAGGGGAAAGAAAGAAAATATTTAGAATTTATATGTTTGCTTAATTCAACTAATTATCATGAAGTTCGACATTTAAATTTGAAAATATAGGTTATGTTGAGAGATACGTACATAAGGAGCATGGGTTTGAAAAACATTTTAAAAAACTGGAATATGTAAATCTTTAAACGACCTATGCCCCCTATGTCTATATGAAAAACTATATATTATTAAATTTCCTTAAAATAGAAATCATTTTATATAAGAAAAATTAAGGCAGACACGTTATTTCATGGTGAATCGGAGGTATAGGCCAATTTCAGGTGAACCATCATCAGTTTCCGTCTTTATTTTACAAAGGATTTACGCTGAAATGATATGAATATTTATATATACAGATAATAATATATTGAATATATGAAACTTATTTACATGTTTATTTGAATTTCACACTTTAAGGAAGAAAATAAATGTCTAAACATCGAAAACTAAGCAAATATGTTTACAGGAATGCAACTGAATCATAGAAGAGGTGCCTGTAACAAAGAATGCGCAGAAACATATCATTATGTGCACACATATCTTTAAAAAGCTAACATAATCTATATAGGTTTAAATATAGTACTACGTAGCAAAACTCACAAAAAGTATATTTAAGTAGTTATCAATTTTAAAAGGAATTAGTCACATGCACCCCCCACACATATACACATTTATTTCGAAATAATCTTTCCTGTGTGCAAATCTTTATCTACATAGAAATGTCAACACATTAACATTCACATGTATTTTTGCAAAGACATAAATATATGCGCATGCATTATCTCTGATTTTATTTAAAAATCAATGTTTTGCAATAAATCTTCTGTTAACGATATTGGTAAAATATTCACGAGAGATATTTATGATAAGGTGTTCACAGAAAATTCAGTTTATATAATTTTATTAGAAATATTTACAGTATATTTCGTCTTGTGAAACTGTACTATTAAATCTTAGAACTGTTTGTCTGACATGAGGTAATATTTATCTATTTACATTATTCGAACTATTATTCTCATCATTGTTGTAATTTTTACAATGTTTCGGCCTTTTTCTTAGAATTGTTAATAATATTCCATTATTATTTTTATTATTATTAGTCTTTTAATTCCAGGAATATATTTACTGTATTACGTCAAAAAATGCTATAAAAATGTAATCAAAAAGAAAAACAATATAAAGTTAATGAGTGATGGGAGCACACTTGTGAAATTTACAACGAAGTTTAAAACTGAACATAAAACAAGCAAAACTATTAAAAACATTAGCAAGAAAGGAACAAGAAAAACAAAACAAAACAGAGCTTTAAGTATTCCACAAAAAGATATGAGACAAAAATATTAAATAAGTAATAAGCAAATTAATGAAATAAACAGGCAGGAAAATTATGATGAACAATAATGGATGGACTTGATTGTTGTTCTATTGAATTTGTTTTTCATGAAAACAGTCAATGAAGAATGACTTACAAAAGGTGGAGAAACATTTCGAAATAATATTGTAGGCAGTAAAATTATACATCGTTTTGTATGACGATCTCAAAATAAATGAAGAGAACCATTGTAGGCTAAAGATTATACACAAGACTATAACTTCAGCAATTCTATTTTCCACTTTTTCAAAAATATTTTGAATTACATCAAATTGATGAAACGGTTTCCAGATTCTCCAAGATTCAATAAAAACCTTGGATTCATCAGTAAAATACATACATGTGAGAAATTCTTCAAGCAAAAATCACTGGGATGAATTCAAAACAGGATGAAAATCAATTTGTGGAAAAGTAGAGCATAGTATAAAATATCAAGAATTCTAGTGAATATCAAGAATTAGTGTTTTGTATACTAGTGTATAGAATTCTAGTGAATATCAAGAATTAGTGTTTTGTATACTAGTGTTTAGAATTCTAGTGAATATCAAGAATAGTGTATAGTATAGAATATCAAGAATTCAGTTATATGCGATAGTGTGTTAATCAAATAGATATCTCTCTTGCCTATATCATAGTTGTTTGTTAGCAAATGAGATTTGTTACTTTTACTTTAGTTATTTGGTTTGCTTAATATATCCAGGCACCTTTAATAATAGAATGTATTATCAATGTTTGAAATAACGAGAGACTTTATGAGCAGAAAAATCTCAGTAATGCTAATATACAGAGAAGCATTTATTCAATTTCATGAAATCTTACTTAAATCAGTAAGGTTAATTTCAATTATATTTGAAATATATTGACATGTATTAAAATCTGATATAGTATATTACTTCAACTTTATATTTTTACAGATGAAATGTATGTGTGAGTGTAAGTGTATGCTTTTATGGAAATCATTTACTTATCTTCTCATGGATAAACTTATGTAAAACATTTGGGCTCATTAAATCTATCACGTATATATATATATATATATATATATATATATATATATGTGTGTGTGTGTGTGTGTGTGTGTGTGTGTATATATATATATATATATATATATATATATATATATATATAGGTATATAACTTTATAAATATAAATGTACTCATAATTTCCATGTATGTATTCTAACGAATATAAACATATAAATACTTTCGTAAAATATTTGTGTACTGAGCGATTTTCACGTTAACTCCATATTTATGTATATTTATACTCATATATAAGGATACGTACTACTTCGGGATGTGTATGAAATTTGTTTATGCATTAATATATTACGTTTATTGACTGTTTCACACACTGTGCTAGCGTGTGTGTGTGTGAGTGCGCTTGTGTGTGACTGAATGTGAGCATTGATTTACTTTGTGCATACGTTAAGATGTTAAAAAGGATGCAATCGAAATTTTTGCAAGCATTGGCAACAAAAAAAAAACTAATGAGTCCGTTTGAAAAAAGTCTCAAACTAGCACCATCTTTGCTAATCAGACAGATCAGAAGAAATGCCTTCTTTTTTTGGAGTGCCGCTTTTATTTGATTGTCCATCGTTGCTTTTTAGAAACAACTTTCTAAAACTTACATCATTCTTGATGAGCCTCGTGACCTGATAGAAAACAAACCGGCAATAACAACGAGACGAGGACAGCAAAACAATCAAATACAAACTTCACAAATAAACAATTACGAAATCTTTTACACATAAATGAACGCAGTGCACAATGGGAAATTTATGCTTCTGTATAAGAATACACTGAAGCTAAAGAAAGTAAAGTATTTTCTTGCTGGAAAAGAACTGCTTAATAATTTAGTTCTTTAAATAAATGAACTTTGTCCGAGTACTGAAAGCAGCATTGGTTTTAGAAAATTTGCTCAGTGGTTTGATTGAGTACTTTTCCTCTCTCTGATGCCCACAGATTTACAACTGAAAAACGATCAAGATGGCGAGTTGATATGATCAACTTTCTTTTGATAGCTTTCAAGAAATCCTCAGCAGGTTAATAAGTATCGATTCAGTGTTTCACTTTTTACATTCTCATACATTATGATAAGTTGTGGAAGTATCAAAGATCAGAACTGATTATATTGATATATCTTTAAACGTTAATGTGTGATTTATTTTCTAAAGTTAAATGTATCTTCCTGTCCTTAGCGAATTCGAAACAAGTTATATACATATGTATTATATGCAAACCTTATATTATTCATATAAATGAAAGCCATTTTAAGTTAAATCTTTCAAGAGCTGAATGAACATAAAATAGTACCTATATCACCGGGGATAAAAGCGACTTAAAAATAAATGTTTACGAAAGAAAAGAGAATTTTTATACGGCTTCTAATATTCTAATTATATTCTTTAATGTGTGCTCCATGTTGAAATAATTACTACAATTTTCTCATATGACGGTAATCTAAATGGATTTTACGATGCAAAGATTTTACACATCTTATTCAAAGTGAAAACAATATGTTCCTTTAAAATTGTTTCAAAGTTTTAAAAATCTTTTTACAGGTTTGGAAAAGAAGTCAAGTCCATCCAGGACATCTTCTCCTCAATGACTTGAAACAAACTCAGTAATCCGATAGTAAAGCTACAGAAAAAAGATGGATATATCCATTTTCTTATATAATACTAGCATTATAACCCGGTATTGGTCTTGGAGCTCAGACTCTTTGGACGTTGGCACGAAAGACTAAAATGAAATAGTTGTTTCCAGTTAAAGCGAAACCGTAGACTGAAAGAAAAATGAATGGATGTAAGTCAAATTTTGATTTCCTGGTATCGATATCAAATAGGTTTTTTCGTCGTAAACTGAATTTTGAAGGTTATATAAGTCCTCTGAGTAAATGGTATCATGGCTGAGACTATGAACTACAATTATACCTACTTAGAACCAAGCCCGAAGCAAAAACTAAAATAAAAAGGCTGAAAAAATACAGACAAACAGACAGATAAACAGACACATACACAAACATCTTGCCTTTGATATATATATATATATATATATATATATATATATATATATATATATAGATGTTATCGATTTCCTGCACTATTGTAAGAACTGCAACCTTGAAACTTCTGAATATCTTTTCTTATGTCTTTGTCTATGAGTGTATCAAATTGGATTAAAATCTGACCACTCCTTCTATAATCCGATTTTTGCGATTATCAATTTTCGATATTTATCGGGGGTATCTCGACACAAAACTTAGCTAAGAACACTCGCAGACGCTTATAGTATAACTGTAAATTTTCAAGAAAATCGGTTCAGCCGTTTCGGAGTTTATATGTAACGGACACACACACACAGGGACACACACAGAGACAAAGTTCCATTTATTATATAAGTTTAGACATTATTAACAATTTTACTGATTTTGTTTAATATTAAATGTACTTTGATTGCACATATTTAAATGTTTATCAGATCGCTAATATCTTCTCATTTGAAATTTCATTTTAATTATTTTTACTACGCAAAGATTGTACACACGTTTTTTTTAACTAAAACATTTTGATAAATATGAAATTTAACGTTTAAGGATGCATTTAAAAATGTCGGTTATTCCAATTTTAACGAGGCATTCCTTTTTGTTAATTGCTGTGTCATTTTATGGCATAACTCATAACGTCATTCTATGCTCGTTTATCATCTGTACGGAACAGAAATAAGGAACAAGGTCCTGGTGAACTTCTAAACTTCTCTTGGCTTCGGAAACATGCTTGAATACAACAGCTGCCAGTGGCTTCATCATAAATCAGCTGATTTCCTTTGATTTCTGGTGTTTATTCATTTCTATTCGGGTCTCAACCAGTGAGCTAAGGTCAGAAATGGCACCATGATATCTTCAACTGAGAATTTTGCGAACCTCCCTCCAAAGAAATAAATAAAATAAATAAATGAATGAAATTAATATCAAGTGCATTTTACATAGGAAGGGTGAAATGTTGTAAGAGCCTAGGTGCAAATTTACAATTGATAACCTTGCGATCAAGGTACTTACATTTTTGTCGTAGCGAATTGTTTTCTTCTAAAATGTATTTATTTTTTTTTTGTTGAGGTTGTAAATATATGTTAATACTTAATAATTAATATATATTGAAAATTTGTGATAAAGTTGTTCAGCTATTTTCATTTTATTGTCATCTTCTCTTGAGAAGAGAAATAAACTATAGCAAACTATAGCAAGACATACAGGGGTGATGTATGCAATAATTGACCTTGAAGCAAGCATACACAGAAATTGAGAAATACATGATGTAAAATAAAACAAATGAAATAATTAAAGGAATTATAAAAAGTTAGAACCGGCTCTCAGAATAAAATAGATAAAACGTAATCAATAAAAAATGCGTTGGAAATAATGTCAAAACAAAATTAAATAGCGAAACGGAAATATAAAATTGATAAATAAAAAAAATATGTCAAGAAGTTGACCATTAAGGCTTTTATGTAATAAAATGTGCTGATGCCCATGGATACTATTATTAATAATTTCATTACAGATGTGGCCTCCTGTTTTACAATGGTTCGAATTTTTGTAGATGTTTCTGCTTTACATAGCGTGACAATGAAAAATAAAATACCTGACACGGAGAATGAACTATCTATCTCAGTGAAGGAGTAGCAGAGGTTGTTTCAGCAAATCAACTTAGAAAGGAGAAATAAGAAAAATCGAATTTTAGCGTGGGAGAAATGGATGTATACCTTCCATTTCAGAAAGAAAATCTGATTTCCAACTCAAGAATTTACCTTCTCTTCTGCCCCATACCTTGCGTTCTGTGTCCAGTTTAGACCTTTACCGAGAAAAGGTGCACATAAATATACAGAGAGAAGAGGAAATACAGCGGTTGTGTATAGAGTGATGCGATAAAAGAAGAAAAAAAACTTGAAAAAATAAATAAAAATCAAATTTAAAATGGCGAATGTGGTGCACGATCGTTAAGTGTAGCGTACAACAAGGCTAACGATGTTAGATTCCTATTTTGTTGAACATTATTATTGTACTTATTATTATTATTATTATTATTATTATTATTATTATTATTATTATTATTTGTATTATTATTATTATTAATAGATAAAAAAAATAAAGTTATAAAATTGATACACACCGAGGGTTGTTGTCAATATGACTGATATCATTTCCTCCCAAGGGAATAAAAAATAAAAAGTGAACAAAAATATCTTACGCTAGTTGAATCGATGGCTCTCTCGTTCTGGGATCAGGAGAATTTCAACGGATCATCACTGTATATATTTTTTTCTTTTCTCAGTCATGCCACACTCCTCTCATAAAATTCTGTCTTCACGCCATACTGGCCACTAGTCAGCTCTAGCGAGGAATTTTTTTCGCTGATCGCCCTTTACTCCACCTATTTCCCTTTTTCTATGCAATGTCGCTCAGCGCCAATATCATTACTAACCTCGGGACTATTCTTTTCTACATTCCTCTCTCTATTCCAACACACACACACACATACACACACACACACACACACACACACACACACATACATACATATATATATATATATATATCGCTTATTACTGACATTTTTATTTTTCCAATTTAATCCTTATCCGTTTCTTCGCTTACTTTCACGCCCATTCTTCACGGCTGTTCACTCCATTCCCCGGTAAAACAGCGTTACTTGCTGAACTGCCATATTCTTTAACGCCACCTTGCACCCTTACTACTAGATGAAAAGAAGAAGAAAAAAATATGAAACTTCTCTAAGCTGATGGGATGAATAAACTTATATGAAACTTTTTAGCGTTAATCGAGTATCATCTCGGTGACACGTAAAACGTTCATTTATTTTATTTCATTTTATTTTTTACAATTTATTTTATTAGTCTTTCTTTGTTAGAAGAGAGCAAAAAATATTATAAGTAATCCACATTTTTTGCCATCATCCTCAGACCAAAAAAATATCCCGAGAAACAGAAACTAGAAACAAACAAATAAGATGAATACATGACTGAAATTGATATTATAACCAGAAGAAATGGAAGAAATTATTACAGGTAATTTCTATCAGAAATAAATTTTGATTGCAGAAAAAATAATGTATATGGTAAATTCAGTTATAAGAAAACTAATTCCACATTGAAAATTGGCAATAGTACTAAGTCTATGGGACAATAAAAAACTGATATTTTAGGCCTTGGAATAAAATTGGATTTAAATAAATATGCTAAATATATATTCTATAGAGAGGAGTAAAATGACAAGCACATCCCATGTAAAAAGATCATGAGTTTCACATAAAAAAATTCTTCTACTACAATTTCATGACGTAATGTGTAATGTCATGCACACATACACACACGAAAATAATCACATACACAAACTACACACATATAATCAGAATAATTATTCGTAATTATGCAGATTATATAGGGAAACACGCCCTTTCATAATTTCTATTAACATTGTAACGTTACACATCGTTACCGAATGTAAAGTGAACTATCATAGTAACAGATTTTAAGATCATAGCATAGCCAATCTAATGATCATTTCCATCTGTCATTGTGAATGATAACGACCTTGGGAAAACTTTTCCCAGGTGTGACACTAAGATGTTTCCTATTACATAAAAATTAACATTACAAATAATCAATCTGTTGGGAAGCACCCCTTTTTGTACATAAGAATTTACTCACCTTGATGTGTACATATAATCCTGGCTATACATAATACGGCAGGGGTTGAGGTGTTGTTAGAAAGTTAGCAAGGAGTCAGTTGGTCAGTAAGAATATAGACTTATTACCCGGACATATTTCACTACAACACTGTATATATTGATTTCTACTAACAGTATTCCTGAATTGACTAACCCGTGTTCCAGGTGTATATTTTTGTTCAATATAACTTATATTTTCTATCTCCATATCTGCTGTTGTCATTTATTATTTTGTGTGGTTTCTCAATAAGAATCCACAACAAATTGGCGACGAAGGATTCGAACAAATTCATGCGTAGAGAATAATACGTTTCACGTCAGTCGCCAACAACAAATTGGCGACGAGGATTTCAAACAAGTTCACGTAGAAGAAAAAATACGTTTTTCACATCAGTCGTCAAAAACAAATTGGTGACAAAAGAACGCAAACTTACGCATAACCCCAAGGAACAACAAATTAACCTCGAGGATCTCGAAACTCATATACAGAGAAGTCGACAACAACAAATTGGCGGAGTAGATTCGTGCACAAGTCGCAAAACAAATTTGTGACGAACTTTCCCTGAATCACTTTAACAAAGTTCGCTACGAAGATTCGAACAAGTCAACCACAAATAATTTGGCGACACTATCACAGAGAGATAGAAGAAAAAAACGGTTGAAATTAATTGCTGGAAAGCAATAGCTAAAAAATCAATCCCCTCACGGAACTAAACAGAAAATCATGGAGGATATTCAAAAAGGAATACTGGAAATCATTAAGAGGAGTGAAGAAAGATAATATAAACTAGAAGAAAGACAAATGGAGATGCAAAACGCAACTGAAGAAAGACATATGGAAATACAAAAGGAAAATGATGAAAGCAAATGGAAATACAAAAGGCGAATGAAGAATGAAAATCACAAATACAAGAACTATTATTGAAATTAACAAGTACAGCACTCGAAAGGAACACGGAAAAGGAGCCTTTTTCGCAAGATGCTGTGTGAAACGTTACTGAAACATTTAATTACTCAATCGAGAAAGACAAAAAATTGTGGAGAATACTACAACCGATATTAAGACATCTTTAATATCGACTGCCAGTACTGGTGTGAAAAGAAAAAACTAAGGCTTTTACTCAGAAAATTAGGTAGGACAAACACACTAAATTCGTAGATTATAACCTCCCAAAAAAGACGAACGATTTAACGTTCGACGAGACAATGACAGCCCTCACTGAGCTATTTAGCCCAAAAATCTCGTTGTTCCATAAAAGGTGGAAATGCCTTAATCACAGAAAAGACAAAACACGGACTATTCTACATTCGCAGCTATCGTCAACAAACACTGTGACGATTTTAAATTGTCGGAGACAATTTGAAGTGTCTCATATTTGTCCAAGGACTAGTTGCTGCTAATGACAGAAGACAGAAATGAGAAAACGAATGCTGACCAAATTTCAAAACGAGCCAGGTCTAGCACTACAAAAACTATCAGAGGATTGCTAGAAATGCCTCAGTATAAAAAAGATAGCAAGGACATCAAAGAGTCAGAAGTCGCACATATTCGAAAGGTAAAAAGAAATTTACGTTTTGTACCCTCCCCAAAAGCAAAACAAGATTATAATGACAAAGAAAAGAGATACAAAACTACATTTGACAAGAATCCAATAAAAAACAAGCCCCACTTCTGCATGTTACAGATATGGTGGATGGCATTGGTTTAAAGACTGTAGTTTTAAGTACAAAAATTGCCGAGCGTGTGGTATAATAGGCCACAAAGCAGCGGTATGTAGAAACAAGAACAATCCTAGTAGGGTAAGATCTGCTAGAGTGGAATATAACAATGAAAACACCAAAAAATATATAGAACTGGAAATATTGAATAAGAAGACCAAATTGCAATCGTATTCGTAATCGGATTTAACAATAATAAATTTACAGACATGGCGGAAGCTGATCAGGCCGATCATGTTATCCACTCAAAAAATTGCCAAATCGATAACAGGAAAAAGGATTAAATTGGAAGTCGAATTTATCGTGAATGTAAAATTTCAAGGAAAGACAAAAAAACTAAACATCTACGTTACGGAAAACACACATAACCAGGTAGAAACGAACTGGATGCAGATATTTAATATATGAGAATTACGCATTAAATCGTGTTTTAAAAAAATAAAAAGCGTGACGGCAGAAATGTCAGAATTGAAAAAAGAGTTGTTCTCAAGCAATAACAAATTCACAACAGAAATCGCGCAGAAGAATATGCAACCTCTATTTATTAGACTGATAGTTACGGGGAAAACTTGCAAACCAGGCCAACAAGTGAGACACACCAACCAACAAAGAAAGAATGAAGATACAAGCTCGTCATTCTCAAAAAAAGGTGCCGCGATGAAAAAAAAGAAATATTTTTGAAGCTGTTGAGAATATTAGATCTCAAGCGAAAAAAACGTTAGTCCCATCCCAAAAAAGAAGCTAGGGTGGGGGTGTTGGGGAGCAATCCTTTTTGCACATAAGAATGGACTCACCTGATGTGTACATATATTCCTGCCTATACAGAGTACGGCAGGGGTTGAGTGGTTGTCAGAGAGTTAGTAAGGAGTCACTTGATCAGTAAGAATATAGACTTATTACCCGGACATATTTCACTACAAGACTGTATATATTGATTTCTACTAACAGTATTCCTGAATTGACTAACCCGTGTTCCAGTTGTATATTTTTGTTCAATATAACATTCATTTTCTATCTCCATATCTGCTGTTGTTATTTATTATTTTGTGTGGTTTCCCAACAAGAATCCACAACCCAATCAAATAAGCCATATAAGTAAATGCAGAAATTAAATTTTGTATAAAACTAAACTTGAAATTAATTCCCTGATTGAAAAATAGTGTAAATAGATGGTTTTATCCCTAACATGATAAATGTAACAAATGAGACACGCTATTGATACAATTTCGTTAAACAAAAATTATTTATTTTATAGAAATTTGATTGTAATAAGGAAAAGCTGATATTTAAAATAATCTAATCAAAGATTTGTTTCAAAATAAGTCATGAGATTTGTTTGTGATTCAAGCAAGATGCAAATTCTGAATTGACCGATTAGTTTTAATGATCTTTTCTGAGAACTGAAGTTTTTTCCCTAGTACCAAGCTACACTTATATTTTTATCAACTTAAAAAATGTTGATTAGCGATCTATCTTTCAGATATCTTATTTCATACACTATTTGATGAAATTTCAATTTACAGAAACAGTTTCTTCAAAAGTTCTGGGTGATATATTCTTACAGGAAGACTTTCATTGAAGTATGCGAATGCGTGTTATATCCCAGCATGTGAAAGCTGGATACTAAAAATCACGAGGAAGAGATTTATTGTAGAAACACAATTATTTAAACATGAGAACAATCTTAGTATCCACTCTTTATTGAGACACATGTGTTGTAAAATTATATTCGTTTATTAGCTGATTTGCTATTGATTCCAATTATGTTTGTACATGAGTGGATGCAATATTACTAAGCTTAATTAACCGCAAGGACGAATCACTTGACTACTCGATGAAGATCATACCTGTTACATTAATGAATTGGTCTTTGAAGCTGTCTGGCTGTGTAGGCGTCAATATGTATGAAGGTAACTTTAAAAAGTTGTACTTCACAAGAACTGCCAATCAACAAAAGAAAATTTGGTAATGAAATATATCAGAGCCTTGTGAGGGACCCTTTAAAAAGTGGCATGTTTTCGGAATGTATACTGCTAGAATAATTTCACCTACAGATTTTGCAAAAGACAGATTCTACGAAAAAATCTGTACAAACTCAGATATGATAAATATATATAAGCAGAGAGAAAACTTGATTTTCAGCTAAATGAAAAACTAACGTTTCTACTTGGAGAAAAACTAGCAAATTATCCCTTAAAATGCATTATAATGCCACAAGACGACATTGGTTCAATTGGTATTGGAATTTCAGTACATGTTTACTTTTTATATATCATTTTGAATAAATTATTGTAAATTGCAAGTAAGAAATATAAACGTAAAATGAAGGCACATGCTTTCATTAAATCATTTTGATTTCTGAATAGTCTACCAAGAAATCACGATATATTGGATCAATTTTATTTATGCTTTCAACTTAACAATTCATAAGATACTTGCATATTGAGAAATTAAACAGTTCTGATGGTCTTTTGTTTGGGAATATTCAAATCACAATCAAGCATTGAGGTTGAACAAATTTTATCAGTTGCTATGGAAACTCCTAACCGTGTAACCCATGTATAAACTCTCAAGAATGTGAGGCAATCGTGGGATATTGCTCATACGTAATTAAATTGCTTGATGTCATGTGATTACATTTCTTGATTATATTGATTAACACTCTATGATAATGATGTGATTATTCCGATGAAAATGAACGAGAAGTAACCGTCACAATACGTGATAGTTTTCGACATTGTAACAATTACTTGCCTTATCCTGTTTCGAGACATATATTTCACAAAATAAACCGAAGAGAAATATTTCAATGAAGGTTTATCATTGATATATACATAGGATTTTATTTGACTGTCATTTTCAAACTAAAAGAATGGAGAGTACTACAAGATTGCTGAAATGTACTTGATTTGTTACAATGAATCTGTGTTTTAATACCCTGTCTCATCAGACCGTCGAAAGCTATATATCTGGCCTATTACTTAACCTCATATCCGAGATGTAGAAGAGGGGGATTCATTGTTTTTCAAGTGAACATAATAGACTCGAATCAGAATGTGAACACGGATAACTCATTCCATTTTGCGTGCCGATAGCCGAACATAATCTAATCCATAAAATAGCGAAAAAATAAACTATAAGAAAAATAAACTATAATTGTAGAAAATATATAATTTCTTTTTTATTTTATTTTGTGTAATAAAAATATTATACGAAGAAAAATAAAATGCTTATAAATTTAATGAGTTTAATAAAAATGTATGTTGCAATAAAGGTCAAAAGAAATGTGAGTAAATGAAAGAAGAAATGGAACAACGACTGAAAGGTACCAAGAAAATAAATGACAACATATAATGTTTAAACGAAAAAAAAAAGAGAGATTTTAAAAGATAAGCATCAATAGTAAACTCAATAACATTTTGTCAGCAAATATTTAGAATTAAACACTTGGTAAGAATTATGGTAAAAATTAAAACTTTAACGTTAAAAAATGTTCTGCCACCTAGCTCGTTTCCGATCCTGCATTGATATCTGATAATCCACTTTATATAAGTACTAATGACGTTTTTATCTATTTATTTTCTCTTTTCTTCAAAATGCATCTAATACAGTTGATTTATAAAAATAAAATATACATCTTTAACGCAATTAACCCTGCTTAGAAATTTCTGCGAACAATATAATTGTCTTGTAAATGTCATTTTTGAAATAATGTTGCCATGAAAAGCTAGCTAAAAGTTGCAACGAAGACGAAGACGAGTGAAAAATAATTCTAACAAATTATCGGTTGATAAAAGCATCAAAATTAAACATCCCACTCATAGTAAGCGCCAGAATAGATGCAGTTTTCTACTGAAAATATCACTTTGTAATTTCGAAGCTCAAACGCTCGACTAGGGTTGGTCATATAAGCCATAAAAATAATCGATTACCATTCTTCTTCTTCTGCTGTGTCTCTTTAAGATTACTCACCGGTCGAGACCTGTGAGAAATCACTGACGCAGTACTAGACATTTAGTCACGTTTGAACAGTTCTTGTTTCCTCGTCTACAATTTTGCCTACACTTTGCAACCAGGGTAAATGCTAACAGTAAAAATGCCCGAAACTTTCTCTTTGTTGATCGTCCATCTTGACAAGGTAATTGTCATTCTGGCCCATTGCAAACCAGGCAGCATGGCGCAGAGTGCCTGTTCGTCATTGTAAACGTTGCAATAATGCATATCTTTACTAGATGTTCCTGCATGATATTGTTTCCGCTTGGTACAGACGGCTCACCAACAGCGGTGATAAATCCTGTCCGCCAATATATATAACAGTGTATGAAATGATGTTATTAAAAATTTTATCAATGTGGATAAATTAGAGATATTTTGACGTTTGTCATGAAGTATACGAACATGTGGATATATGTGCCTGATATTTTTCTTTATATCTTGGAAATATTATCCATTGACAAAATATGAAGCAAATAAGTTTTAATGATAATATATGGGAAGAAAGCTAACACGTGAGATATGGTCATAAATTTTATATGATTATGCATTGGTTTTAATGAAGAAATATAAGAAAATAGAGAAGAAAGAATCTGGTGTTCTATTTTTTTATATTACGTATACGCACATGCGCATACAAACACACACACACACACACATATATATATATATATATATATATATATATATATATACAGTCAGCAAGAATTAATCTAAGCAAGTTAGAGCAAACTCAATGGTTAATTTAATTTTTATTTTATTTTCACTAATTTTTTTAATACGTCATTACATAAACGGATAAGAATTATAGATAAACAGTTCAAAATTGCTTATATTTATTTTCATTCGAGCACATTTGTCCATGTCTGTCATGACCAGCAAGTAAATGCTATCATTATTTTCAATATCAATAATCACAAAGCAACTTCAAATGCTTACATTGCTTACTAAATTAAGCACTTTCCCGTAGATTAACCTATAATTTATTGAAAGTGCAATTTAGGAACATACCGATTATCACATCACAAACAACTGAAATATAACAATTAACAAAAAAATCTAATAAAATGATTAATAACCTAATACAAATCTAATCAAATATCTGATAGAAATAAATATTACCATACTACTATGCATCACACATTGTAAAGTTTATTAGAAGTCATTATTGTACAGAAAATTCTACCGACAATAATGAAAGGCGTATAAATTATTTAAAATGTTTTAATATTTAATGTTGTGAAATTTAGTATTGTGAAACTGTTCTACGCGTAATGTCACTAATAAGATACAAGTATATTTAAACTTGAAATGCGACTTCTAAAATATGTAAGCATGTGTAGCTGATAAAACACTTGTCAATGATACTGAAAACATTATTGACTGTTTTCATGTTTTTTATGGTTTATGCATAAAGTTTTTACATTGTCCGAAGGAGAGATTTGGAAGCCGGTGGAGGACATGGTCTTGCGGAATAGCTCAATGTCTTCCGTTCTTTTACTGGCGACTTGATACTACTAGTGAGTTTATTTAATAGCCTTTGTATTTTTATTTATATTTGTTGGTGTCTTCTTTCTAGCAATCACATTGGATGAATCCATAGGAGATGAGAGTTATTTTCGGCAACGTCATTTATCTCTTGAGTGGGACTCAAAATTTCCGTCAGACAGTGGCTAGTTCCACAATTTTGACACAGATATGTTACCAAGTTATCCGAAAAATTAAAAAATACAATAAAATTGAATAACGAGAGCTTCCTAGGATCTTATTTTGCATTTTTCAATGCTTTTGATTGTTTTTTTATCTGTAAATATACCTTCCCGTTACCACGCACATTTGGTTAAAGCTAACCATTTTCAAGGACTTTTCTGTTATGTTATCACTTTAACACTTTTAATTATGTTCATATGTATTTTTCTTAATAAAATATATTTGGTACATTGAGTCCAATGTTTGACTTGATCGTGTTTTTTGAAATTTTAGCTCTTACGTTCAGAGCCTCGAGCACATGTTAAACTATATGTGCTAAAACACTTTTGTGTTATTGTCAAAGACTGGTTTGATTTCGTTTTATTAGTTGACATTATGTGTTTTAAAGGAAATGTTCTTAAATAAGTGTCATGCTAAACGAGATGACAATGTTCGTTTGGTTCATTTTATCATTTCATCCCAAGTAAACAATAAAGCTACTAAGATGCAAAGCTTACTGATTGTTAAAGAATAAGAAAAAAATAAACAACACTGTTATTGAGAGATAACAAAAAAGAACAGGAATTAAGAAACAAAGATAACGATTGAGATGGCAGTTATACTTTTGAAGATAAAAATATGAGAAGCAAACCACCGGAAGTGATTGCCACAAAGAAAACTGCGATAGAGGAAATTGTTTGAATAGAATTTGTGGTTACATCTAGCCATTTCTGGGAATGTCGTTGATGACAGTTAGGAGCAAAGTGAATCAAAGGATATAGCTCTAGAGAAGATTTGCAGTAATGCAAAATTATATAGAAGAGAGGCCAATCAGGAAGGTTTCATTTCGCGATTTGATAGGAAAGACTGAATCAGTTCAAATATTCGTCCAGAAAAAGCATACTCTTTAAACTTGCAATGAAGTTCATTAGGCCAAATCCTGTAAAATGCCTTCAAGATATTGAAACCAACAGCCAAAATTCCATATACTTATCTAAAGTTTGATAGACTCTTTCAGCAATAATCGTTATCACATCAGCAGTTGTTCTAGAAAAGCGAAAACCATATAGTTTATCAGAAAGAAAATCCTCCGTGATGAGATTCATAATCAACTCAGATTTAATTAGAGCATCTAGTCAGTCAGTGTCATACGTTATACATGCTTATGCGGTCATGGCTCTTTCGAACCATGTCTGACTAGGCAGAAGATTTTCCCGAAGTAGGTTGCCATTTATTTTCTGCAGCAGACTGGTTGCCAACCAAAGCAATACAATATGTATTGGCATTTAACCCTAACCTGGAGAGAGAAAAATGGATGTATACCTTTCCAATGTGTATTTTCGTGCAAGTGAATGCAAGTGGAATTCGATATCGGTTCTACCGACTTCCCATTATGAGCCTATATACATTAAACCACAACGTCAAAAAGATATAGATGTTTAATAGGCCCATAGTTAGTTTGTCTGAGTTCTTCAAGACTGGAACTACAGAAGACGATTTTAACAAACAGAAAAGCAAGAAATAGCAAGACATTTATCGTAGTTTAGAGTTCTAGTTGTGAAACGAATGTAAGTTTTTACTTATATATATATATATATATATATATATATATATATATATATGTATATATATATATATATATATATATATATATATATATGTGTGTGTGTGTGTGTGTGTGTGTGTGTGTGCGAGAGAGAAAGAGATTGAGAGTTAGGACGAGTGTAAAGAATTATATTAAGATTGTGATTCATTTTGATAACAATATGTGCATATATATGAGTGTGTGTGTGCGCGCAT
This sequence comes from Ascarosepion bandense, assembly GCA_037127315.1. Lineage (NCBI taxonomy): Eukaryota > Metazoa > Mollusca > Cephalopoda > Sepiida > Sepiidae > Ascarosepion > Ascarosepion bandense. Next base: position 6,612,978 of record JBBBDQ010000191.1, read on the forward strand.
CTACACACACACACACACACGTATATGTCAAAGAAAATAGAAAAAGTACACATGCATAATATACTATATGTTTATTTGTTAAGGTTTTTATTACAGAAACGGTTCGCATGTTAGGTGCTAACAATAATAGAAGCACATTCAAGCTTCTTGAAGTTTTCCCACAAAGCTGACATACACATACAAACACGCACTCACCCAAAACTTGAATGTCTGTAAATTCATTTAGACACTTTCTTTTATCACATATAAAAATGGATGAACGAACAAATTAACATAATATAAGTATCCATATTTAATCATGTATCTATCGCCATCAGAAATAACATATCTATTGTGGCCTACGAGAATATTCTCACACATTGCTGGATCAGATTCTTAATAATTCAGTTTATCTCAACAATAAATCAATAATTATCGCAGTTATTCTTTTGTTTGTTCAATGTTTCTCTGCTTATTTACTCGTTTACACATCTAGTACATGTTTATAGATATGAGGCTTACTTACAATAATTTGTTAAACTTGAATGAATATTTTTTTTAATCTAATAATAAAATAAATATTGATTTTGATATGTGGCGGAGCATTATTATGATGTTTGTATTTATAATTATCGATTTCAAACTAATAATTCTGAATTTTCTGCATATTCTGCAGCATATGAATTATAAAGCTTCACTCCACGGGTTTTCTCTATTTCTATATTAAAACTATCAATACAATTTCGTTTTGCAAACTACAGAATTAATTAGAAACAAAAAAACTTGATGTTAAAAATACATAAAATGTTTACATTTGTAATTTTTTGAACGCCTTCATCTTTATTAAGCAACAAAAAGATTAAATTACTTAATGTATTTTAAATTCACGCAAATAGCAATGTATATGTGTACTCACACACACATGTATATATACATACACACAAATATGTATGTATGTATGTATGTATGTATGTATATTTTAATTATAAAGTCTTTTATGCATATTATATCTTAATTCGCATATTCTTTCTCCTTTTCGTTTTCAATTATGCTATCCTGGGAATGTTTTGTAAATATGCTCTTGTTTCTTTCTTGTTGTGAAGATTCTATCTTCTTATATCACTGCTAAGAAATTATCTATTTTATCATAAACTTGATTATTTTGCGTAATACATTTCTATATTACTAACAAATAATAAAAATGTTATTGTATCTACGCAAATTATTTTTTGATGAAAATATAAATACCTTTTTCATCCAACAAGATTATTCTGCGCATTAAACTATGGATAGCAAAATAGAACAAATTGAGTCAGAAGAAAATGTTCGTAAAAAAAAAACAAATCAAAAGTAAGAAACGTTAAAAGAATAGAAAAAAATTAACTGTAATTAATGAAAATAATATATGATAAATATGAACCGATAGTAAGTGAAAATGGAATAGAAAATAGATGTAATGAATGATTAATAAAAAAAAAAGAAAACGTGTTTCACCAAAGAAACATATTGGCCATAAATATGGAAAAAGGAAAAAACAAATAACAGTCATAATAAGTTGAACGTATCTAGCCTAATGCTGCCTCAACGCAAAATGTGAATTGGATGAAATCGAATCAAGCAGAAGAAATAGGGATACAGTAGACAAGAAGAGACAGGGGCAATTGCAAAAAGAAGATGGCGGCTGATCTTGAGAGAAAATAACGGAAAAATCGATCGTGAGCATCTTGACGGCGTAATTAAACTTAAATCAATCCTTTTACGTTAGACATGAATGCACGTCTGCTTAAAACACGGAAAGAAAATAATATTGGGAAAGACAGATTAACAACAAAAATCTAACAAAAGGAAATAGGCAACATTACATTTATACCTGCATACATACATAGTAACCGTATTTATAAAATGCAATATGAAAATCGGATCATATGAAGAATTTCTGAGTAATATCACATTCATTTATATTAGATAAAAATAAATACATCGCAAACAAAAATGCCCGATACGCACATCGCATATATATATATATATATATATATGTATGTATATGTGTGTGTGTGTGTGTGTGTGTGTGTGTGTGTGTGTGTGCGTGCGTGCGTGTGTGGATGCGGGTGTTGTGTGTGTGTGTGTGTGTGTGTGTGTGTGTAGTTAAAATGAAAACTTCTACATGATACGTTTTATCTCTAGAAGTAATAGCTTTAGCCTTTAGTCTAATGATGATTTTATTGATGAAGTCACAGAGATAGATAGATAGATAGATAGATAGATAGATAGATAGATAGATAGATAGATAGATAGATTTGCAACAACTGTCACAGTATTTTAGATAAGTACCAGTCAGGCTTGGTAAAAAAAAACTGTACACACTATTCACAAACGTTAATATTTCTTTTACACGAAATCGTCTTGAGAGTACACGTCATTAGTACAATTTGTTCAGGATGCTTCACTTAAATTTCGAATGAAATTTGAATTTAAGATACTACATTTCTCAGTCAGTATTGCCTTACTTATATACAGAAGGTTTTAAACGCTACAAAGCACATGTGTGTTAATTACTAAATTTAATAAAAACAATTCTCTGTGTAGATAATCATACATATATAAAATGAACGAACACGAATTCTATCCGATATATACGGCCACATTTTGCAGCTTTGTATTCCCGCTGCGTTTACTATCAACGAACTGAAGGAGCGGTTGTTTGGTGGAGGGAAAAGAAGTCCACTTTTCTGTGAGCATGAAATTATGTACATGTTTCAATCAACGCGTGGAGTATATGATGATTCTTGGCGCATAGAATGGTCATCATCACGTTATTTTTCCTTCCTATGGGCCGATACTACTGTGAAACTCGTTAAGCTACCGGACCGAAATGGGAAAAAGCAGCCCATAAAAATGCCGAAGAAGACAGAACAGGTGGGAAAATGGTTAAATTGTCCCAAGAAAAAGGAATACCAATGAAAGTATCATCTATCAAACGTCTTTCTTAAGAGAAGCAAAATAATACTAGTCTTCAGAGTAGAAGGAGAAAGGGGGAGGGGAAGAAGAAGTTAACGATGATCAAAAACCAGAGAAAGTCTTAATATAAGCAGCACTAAAGTAACAGAAGTAAAAGAAAAAATCAGAAAGTTATTGAAACTTTCAAATGTAAACGAGATAACAAAGGAAAAGTAAGATCATAGGAGTGAAAATGAAAGTAGAATGAAATAAACTGAATTTTTGTCGATATAAGATTTAAATTGCAATTGAGTAGTAAAAAATCTACAAAAAAGGATTGTTATATTTTATATTTGTTCATTTTACTTTATAGATTTATTAATCAAGAATGACTGCGTTAGATGTTAAAGCATTTGAAGATATTCTGTGGTAATGTCTCTTTTGAGAGAAAGTATAACCTTCGGAATGAATCTGTGTACAAGGTAGTTCTCTTTTAATGCCAACCATTCTTTAGAAGATGACAAAAGAAGGAAATATCCAAAACAACAGGAACAATTCTTGTATCACTCTAAAATTAAACTTAGGAATAACTACAAATATATCCTCTTATGTTAGCACTATAAACTTAAAATAATGCTCTTCATACAGAACGAGTAGAAACGGGGGCTAGCATTAACAGTACTTTATTGCATTCATTTATACAACTGTAAACTCTTACTCTCAAAGGCGATTGTGATAGAGCTCAAGTTCAATTATTTTGACAAATGCGAAATAATTCGGTTTTATTTATCCTTAATTTGTTTTTTTTTACATTGTACACATGCAAGAGAAATTAATTTAAATTATCTACGAAATTTGAAGATTATTTCCCTTAAATATGAAAACACATGCAAGAGAAATTAATTTAAATTATCTACGAAATTTGAAGATTATTTCCCTTAAATTTGAAAACAACTGCACTGATGAACCAATATAAAATTATTATTTAGAAAAGAAATACTAGAGGAAAGGATTTAGACAATAAAACTGATTTGTAATTAGAATTCCGTTTGCTAATATATTAATATTATTATCCTTATGTTTCTATTTCTGGTATATTCACACTACCTATCAAATCTGCAGGACTACCAAAGGCGGATAGTGGTGTATTGTTATCGCAACAATTCATGATTTCTTTTTCTAACTGCCATAACGTCATTAGCGTTACATGGAAAAAGTTATTGATAGTGTGTGGGCCTTACTTATTAATACAATCTTTTGTATTTCTATTAAAATAGGAATTCCATGGATTTTTCAATGTTGTTGTGTTTCTTTTTTATCATTCCAAGTGCACCTACTATGATTGGTATTATTCTTGTTTTCAGTTTCCATATTTTTTTTCTATTTCAATTTCCAGATCTTTAAAGTTCGATAGACTTTCATATTCTTTGGTTGCTATTTTACAGTCCGCTGTGCAAGCCATATAAATTAGAAGCCAAGTCTTTTCTTTTCGGTTTTTGACAATTATATCCAGCTTATTTGATTAAATTTTCCTGTCGGTAAAGATGTAAACCATCTTTACCGACAGGAAAAATTTAATTCTATAGAATTTTGATATTTTCTATTTTTATAACTGTAGCTAGGTGATGCTCATACCAGTGTTTGATAACATTTTTCAAAAGATTTTGCACATTGTCCAGTGTAAATACTGTGACTGTCGTGACTTGTTTCATATTCATATGGCGCAAGTACAGAACATCCTGAGATTAGATGGTCTATAATATCCTGGTATTTGTCACAGAACCTGCAATTTGGAACCACATTGTTATTAATATTTGCCTGAAAGTTCTTAGCGAAAAACTCTAGTTTTGTTCTCCAAGTATAAAGCCTTCAGCTTTAGCCTTTAATGCAGATACTTATAAGTATCAATGAGTGTTAACTTTATCAAAATCGGCTTTATTAGCACGTTCTGGATACTAGTCATGCAGAACCTGTCTTGCCAGCATAGCTTTATCTGTTTAAGAGCTTTATCGTTGATTTTCTTTTTCATAATTTTTGTTGCAAAATTGCTACTCGTGTTCTGTCTTGTTATTTTTTATAGTGAATTTAATAAATATAAGTATCGTTTGTATTTACAACCTCCTTTCATGATTGAATATTTTTTTCTGTTTTCGTGTTGTTTGACTAATTGCATCAGCTAATCTTTTGTTGTTTCCATGTATGCTAGTAAGCCAATAGTAGTTGTCTTGTATGAAAATTTTAGCTGAATAAGACAGCTTCCAACTACTTACAATCTACATCAGTCTTTGAATGGTGCATCTTATGTTTGAAAGAAGCTTTCTTGTCTTAGAATCCACGTGTCTGATTTAATTTAAATTCTAGTTCAAAACTATATTAAACCATTGGGAATCCAAAGATATTAATGGCTATAATTGTTTTCTGAGAATTCAGTTCAGTTCTTAATATTAGTCGCTCCCTTCTATAGTACACTTTTCGCACTACTTATTTCCTTTTCATGGTAAATTCCTTTACCCACATATACACCAAGGTACTTATAACTTCTTCTTGTTCTAAATCTTTGATTGTTATCCCATGGCCTAAATTAATAGAGGAGGTTTTTGTACTGATTCTTGTAAAATTGTAGCATCCAAATCGAATTTCGTTCCAGTGTAATCAATGAAACATTTTACTATATTCAGAAGAATTTCCAGATTACTTTCATTACTAGCATACAATTTTAAGTCATCCATATATAGCCCATTATTATTTCTATGTCTGTAACTGGGGCATGGTGAGGTTCATATCAGTTTCTTACAATTTAATTCCCGTAAAAATGTTATATTTTCCAGTATAGATATTACCCCATTCTATCATGCCGAGGTTTTATATTCAGTGAGCGCTAACACTGCAATCTGATACAATATGCTCAAATTTTCTTTACATTTAGCACAAAATCTTCATTTTGGGTGAACACAATTTTTCAGTACATGTGCTTCGTAATTTCTAGTAGAAAAGCACTGTTTTTTGGCAGCAAGCTCGGTTTCAGCTTTTAACCGTGCACTTTATAATCACTGATGGGCATGGAGATTTTTTCCATCAAATTGTCTGGTACTGGCAGAATACTAACCATGAATGGGCTTGTATTCTCATCGTATTTTGCATTTAGTAAATTGGATTTATTTTTGCTTTCTTTCCTTTTCTTATTTCTGGATTATTTGTCATTGCATTAAGTGTATCATAGTTTATTTGCACTTCTTCACCCGCTTAAAATTCCATTTTGAATTTGTTGGCTTCCTTTATGACGAAATAGTTTCTTATTTCTTTTATTTTCTTTGACACAGATCATCATTCCACATTCTGTAGTGTCCAGTTTTCTTTGAAGATCAATTGCAAGTCAGTGCTAGTTTTACTAATCCTCTGGAAACATACAGACAGCATCAGAACTAGGATGACGCATGTGGTGACAAATGAGAAGCTTACTCGTTTTGACATATAGTTGCTTCATGCCAGCTATGTTCTAGTTAAGGATGTTGAAACTATTGCACGATAGGGACACTCAAATTGTTTATGGCTGATATTGCGTGTTGTAAATTACACTCGGCATTTAACACCAGACGTACACATCTGTTGTATTCTTTTCTTACTTTCTTGTTTATTTGGGTATACTGTATTCCATTTTCTTCGATGATCCCTAGATATTTATAGGTTTCTTTTTGTTCCATTTCCTTAAACTTTGTGGCAAAATCTAAATATTTAGAGAATGTTTCTTTAATTCACCCTTTCTTGAATGTTACATTTGCTCATTCATCTAATTTGAAATCCTTACTGATATAATTATTGAAACATTTTACCGTATCTAGGATAACTTCTAATATAATATTATTGTCATCATTATTTAATCTTCCACACGGAAGATAGCATCTTTCACAGAATATTTGTTTAGCAAAACAACGAATACTTCTGAAGAATTTATTACGATATTACACATGTCGATATTTAGGTTCGTTGGGCTAGATGCGAATACCCCAGTGATAACTAGAGTACACTCAGTCCGAAGGTCCCTGTACTTTTTAAGATTTACAATTTATTTGGCTTTGATATTATTGTCACCAGGGACAGCCATATTGATGAGGAGGTATTTTCTTGTTTCTCTTTTTCATCAAAGGTGGCTTCATGGATGTAGTTGGTTTGATTCTTGAAATCCCATAAGATTTTTACGTAGTGGTTTTGATCAACTTCTCTGGTTTATGGTGGTATAATTTAAGCTCAAATTTAAGTTCACACTGCCTATATAGGTATCAATGCACCACTTTATTATGATAGCGTTTGTATTCTTCTCTGCGTAAGCATTCCAGGAACATTAATGCTGTTTGGTGATATTTTCCATTTCCATGCAACAGAGTCTGCACTTGTCCGAATCCACTGGGTTGATAGATATTCTTCCAGATTAAATTAATATGCAGGGGTTGCTCTTGGGCGACTACCAGTAGTTTTTCGACCTCAGATTTCAGTTAGTCTTCCGTCAACCAATCCCAAGATTATTTTGTCTTAATGGCTAAATTTAAAGCCATTAAGACAAAATAATCTTGGGATTGGTTGACGGAAGACTAACTGAAATCTGAGGTCGAAAAACTACTGGTAGTCGCCCAAGAGCAACCCCTGCATATTAAGACGGTAGACGGTATTCGCTCTTTTGCTTTTAACTTATCTTTCCGTGCTCTCCTCGCGTATTCCTTTTTTTTTTAATATTCTTGATACTTTCTTTTATACGATTTTTCGATTTCACAGCCTACTCTCTTCACTGTTTAACAAGTACCTGTTCAAAAACATACGCTCACTCGCTACACACTCACAAATATAAATAATTCCTCTATCTTCTTCTTTTCGTAAAGTGTATAATCATTTCACATTTGATTTTGGCACAAATCACCAGACTCAAAAAGTAGGGTTCGGTTTTTTTTTCTGCTCAAAGTTGGTAACTCATCCTTTGTTCCTTCACCCACTCGTTTACTATACGTTACCACATCAGGTCAGGTATTAACGGCATATAATATGTTTACATTTTCGCTCAGAGCTCACTTCAAATTATATCTTAAGAAAAAACTATAAAATTACTTCATTTGTGTCAATTTTGTATCCCTATGAAATTGGAAGATTATAAAGTGCATTTTAAACACTTAACGCTTTTTTCATTACCGTAAAGACAAAAATATCCCACAAACAACAAAAAAGATATGTGCTGTGTACGTTGAAGACGATTTTAACTGGCAGCATTGTACAGATGTGGTTCGCTAAGTTTAGAATTGGTGATTGTAGCTTTATTGATGAAGAACTTTCAGGCAGACCCCATACTATACATGAGGACCAAAGTAGGACATTGATTGATAATAACCCACGTTACACAACGCGAGAATTATCAGAAAGACTAAATTGTTTAGCAATAATAAGGATTAGGTGTTCAAATTGCTATTACAACATGATCTGAGTGAAAAAAAATATTCTGGGTCCCATTTCTACCTTATGCTGTATAAACGCAAGAAAAATATATACCTTTTAAGCAAATTGTGAAGTGTGATGTGAAATGGATAGTTTATAACAATGTTCAGCGAAAAAGATCCTGGGGTAAGCGACATGTGCTAATTTTAGCCAGCACAAAAGCAGGTCTGCATCCTAAGAAAGTCATACTGTGCATCTGGTCCTAAGAACATCTGCCAAATAACCAGTCAATTGATTCAGAAAAAATATTGCTCGCAACTGAAGGAATTAAAGGTAGGGATTCAAGAAAAACGCCCAGAATTGGTGACCAGAAAAGATGTTGTTTTCCATCAGGATAATGTTAGACCTCACGTTTTTTGGTCACCCGTCACAAATTGTTGCAGCTTGGTTGGAATGTCTTATCCCACTGGTCATATACAACAGATATCGCTGTTTCAGACTTTCTTTTATTCAGGTTCTTGCAAAATAATACTGGTAAAAGTTTTAATACTTTAGTTGAGTTATTTGCCAAGAAATCACTTAAATTCTTGAAAGACAAAATCTATCAGTTGAAAGAAAAAGGAAGAAAGTTTGTGCAAGAAAATGGCTGATATTTAGTTGAATAAACATTTAATGGCATAATTTTGTTTTGTGTTTTAATTTCCTTTAAAAATTGGAACTTTCCGTGCAACCCAGTATGACTTCATTTTTCGTCTATCCTTCATTACGTTTTTTAACGATTTAAGCAAATACATATTAACTCTGTCAGTGGCGGCGAAACGACTTTTAAGGATCTGACTTTCTATTCCACAGCTGCCGTGTCGTGCCCGACTGTGACTCCTGCAGTTGCTTTCCTTACCAAACTACTATTATTATAATTATTATCATTATTCATGCATTTGCATGCAAGCACCAGACTCTTTTTTATACTTGTACAATAAAGGTCAGCAACTCCTTTCACTCATTAACGATTTTCTTTCAATTATTGCAAACCAAAACATGACTGTTATCGAGGTAATCCAGTTATTCGATCTTTTTCAAAATTTCCAGCTCATACGTATACGATACCAGTCTTCACTAATCTTCACCTTCTTTGGATTTGTGAATTCCTTGTAGACGTCCGAATTTTAGTTCCTGAACTGTTTGTCTTGTTCGGAATGGATGGTTGATCTGCATACTAATGTTGCAATGCATCTTACTGTACGAACAGTTGATATCTTCTCATTACATGCCCCACAAATCCATTTACATAATTCTCAATCATGTTCGCTTTTTGTTTTTCTTTTAAGCTAGCCTTTTATATAAGATCTGATTTCCAGTTTTTCATTTTAATTATTTGCTGTTTATTTAGGTTTGATATGTTTTGTTTACACTCAAATTATCCTGATGAAATAGTTCTGACTACAAAGCTAATACTGGTCACTTTTTACATACCCGCTACATAAACATGATTGTTCATTTACAATAGTATTAATGACTTTTTTGGTTGCTCTGATGAACAAAATTATCAACTTTCAATTTAGTCCTTTATTCAACAAATTTTCTTTTCTTTTTGCATAGAATCTGTCGGTGTCATCTCTGGACTCATCACTCGTTCACAAGTTTACATTTCTCTCAAGGATGTTTTCTATTTAAAGTGGGTGAAAGTTTTCCTTGCGTTTGTGAATTGCTACCTTCTTTTATAAAGTTTTAATATGTTATTCTTACTGTTGAATACTTGGACCTAAATATTATTGTTCGTTTCAACTTTAATTGTTAGATAGCTTTAGGAGCCTTTAAATCTCTATGATTACAGTTTAAAAGATTACGTAACTGGGTATACTGCGATAGCGTGGTTTTTCTGAAAGACTGCAAAAAGCAATCATGGCTGTCAGGTACTGAGAAAGTTAGAATGCTTTGCATTTATGAAGTTGGAAAAAATAATGAGAAAATAATTGAAGTATGTAAAATGTTTCCAACTATGAAAATTTAACAAATTTATTTCCAAGAACTGAATTTGAATTTTTATCATTATTATTATTTATATTACATACGTGCTAACTATTGCCTTCGTCATTGTTATTACAAATCTTTAGCTGTTGGCATATATTAGGTGTATTTTGATCCGAGTAACCGACAAGTAATTTCGAACTGAATCCCTTCTTTAATCTTTGAAGTTAGATTCTTCTTGATCGACTTCTCAGGTTGAGGGCTATCTTTTATTAAGTTTTATTTAACTGCTTATTCCACTGTGTCAAAGCACTACCCGACGCAGAGATTGAACTCACAATTATTATATCAAACCATGAGCAAGGCAATGTGAAACGGGGCTAGCTTTACTATTAGCTCAGTTGCTAGTGCTGCACTATTATAAATTAAGTCTGAAAAGATCTCAGTGCCGATAGTCGTTCTTTAATGGTACGCTTGAAGATTTGTTTCCTTTCACTTATAATCATCATGGACTTCAGCTTCCTTCAACTTCACGCCCACCCCACTGTAGACTGTTGCTTTGTTTTCATCAACAATTTCATCTTCTACTAAACTACAACAATCTTTCAAATAAACATTCTCTCCAAAGCCGTCTTTTACATATGAGTCAAAATCAATGCCTTTGGTATATTTTAAATTATCCATTTCAACAATTCTCTTGATTTCTTCAAGTCTTTTTTTGACAATTTGCCACTTTTCATCGAAAAGACTTTGCTCCTCTACACTGAGCATAACTTTCTTTGTCCAGATCATATGCATTATTTTTCTATATCTTGTTACTGTTGTTTCACACTTATAACTACACTCTAGCAGACTTATTTAGCTCTTAAAACTACCTTCTTTTCAGTGTACTGGATGATATTAGCTATATATTAATTGAATTTAACATTATATAATATTAGATTCTAATCTGGAAGTTGTAACCTCATGTTAATATTAATTTCATCATCTCTCTTTTAAAGTGTTACGAGTATATGCTATTAGAAAAAAAACTACCACCATATATATTCACATGTTATTAAAACTAATATTACGAATATTGCGCCGTTGAAATTCTAAAGCAATTAAAATAATCACAGATAGATAGATAGATAGATAGATAGATAGATAGATAGATTTTTATTACACACATACACTTATATATATATATATATATATATATATATATATATATGAAAACGATTTAATGATGTATTTCATTATATACATTTATATATATATATATATATATATATATATATATATATTATGAAAATCATTAAATCCGTTTCAATTTACTGTAAAAGTATTTGCCAAACCTTTAAACCTCGGTTGGCTATCACCCACTAACTAAATCCGACACTTGCTCATCAAGTGCACAACTGCTATTTGGTAAAGCAGGTCTGAGTTGTTAAATAGGACGCGAGCAATAAAACTTGACGAATGTGTATCGAGCGGAAAAAGGCCATGAGAGCACATTACTTATAATCTACTTTTCGAATTTAATCTGGGGACACCACCAGCTGCTATTCTAATTCATATGGAAAATTAGAAAAAAGTTTGAAAAAACACACTACCTACCTTTCTCTCGCTTTCATTCTTTACATCCTTTCCCTATCGGTCTTTTTCTTCAAGTTCCCATTCTTTCCCGCTTTATCAATTTTTATTCTCTTTGAATTCTGAGATGTTGTGTGTAACGAAAAAGAAAGCTGTGTCCACATAGATGCCTAGAATATTAACAGAAAAGCTAGAATGAATGCCTCCAGAATTATACGTTGACAATATGTTTATATGTATGATTGCAAAAATATACTTAGTCTTATATTTCTATGTATGTCTTCAGGTGTCTATGAAAATTTCCTTTATGTTAATGAAAATAAATATCGAAAAACCTTTTATGCAATTTCCGTATTTAACTGAAGTTTATCATGTAAACTGTATGCTGCGTTTAAGACCAAATTCATATGAAATAAAGACAGCTATATGTATTGTCTCTTTAGGACGTAGGCGATCTCTATACCTAGGTCTTCTTAGCACGCGTTCTCCTGTTACCCCACCCAAACCCCGCTCTGCCGTGCACTTGCTCAAGCCCGTCAAGTATGTTATGCGCTGCTCCCCCTGTCTTTTTTACCCTCTATCTGACCTGTGACTATCCAAGCCCTCTTTCATCATTATATGTTCCGACGATAATTTTAAAAAATTCAAATACAATATAAAGTGTCATCGTCTGTCTCCTTGAATCCTGTTCATATATATATATATATATATATATGTGTGTGTGTGTGTGTGTGTGTGTGTGTGTGTGTGTGTGTGTGTTATGGGGAAACACACCTATTTCTCAGATAATGGACTCTCCAGGAATTATCGGGAGAAGTTCTTGAGAAGTTCTTGGAAGGTTCATAAGGAGATCTTTAGAGTTCTATTAAAGTTCAGTAGAATTACTAGGCACTTGATATTAGTTGGCAGTTAGCCGAATACTAAGGAGTTAGCTTTCAGTGAAAGACTACCAAGTTCCTAACATTTGGGGTGCGTTATGTCGACTAGCGACAGACATATTCCGATTATAACCTTCAGTGCGAAAACTACTCCACAAAAATATATATACATAGTCCTTTTCGTTACTTCCATTCCCATTAAACCCTTGCACCCTAGTGGTGCTTCTTACTCACTTGCTTAGAATTAAAGAGTTTTTTTTTAATGTGTGTGTGTACGTGTCATGGAGGTGTTTGCACATTCCCATGCATACATACGAGGTTTGCTGAATGAGTACATTAATAATTGTTTCTCGTATATAGTTACTTTTTATGAGATTGTTTAACTTGCTCAGTATTAACCTCCGCTTCCTGCATTACAATGTCTATATAAACATGCTTATATAATTACGTACATACAATTTTATTTAGTATTGAAACTGTTTGTATTCTCTGTACGCATTCATCCAGATTCAGATCACTTCCAGTTTAGACGTTTTATATTTACTCTTTCTCCGTCCTATGACGATTTTCACTCATCTTATATTCTTATTCTTATATCTTAATCACGTTTTATATTTATTGAGTTATTAGTGGAAGAACAAGTTGATGAAATTATATTGCCCCAAAATAAATATTTGTCAGAGGCCAAAAATCTTAATCTTTACAAAGATGTTTTACCAGCGAAAGGAAATTGTGATTAAATAGATTAAGTCAGGATTTAACTTTTTTAAATTTATTTCAACCCAACCAAGATAATAAAGTCACTAAAACGCAACGTGTTACTGAGTCTTAGAGAATATGAAAAAAAAAAAAACATATTAAGAAGAGAGGAAAATAAAAGAAAAATAATTAAGAAGACAAAAGATAACGATTGACATTGCATTTAATTTTTTGAAAATCAAAGTTGACTGGGTAGCAAGAACCCAAAAGAGAGCTCAACAAGTGAGAAATGCTATAGAAGAAACTATTATCAAAGAACTTACGCCATTTGAAATATGAAATGATGAGACCCTGCAGCCAATCTAGTACTGCGATTAAATTCATAAAGTCTAGAGAACGTTCATTAGAACAATTCATAAGAGAACGTTCATTAGAACAATTACCATGAAAGCATTTATAGAAAAGTTACAAAAAAGCTACGTTACGGTAGTAGGAAAGCTTCTGAAGCTGAGATGCCATATTAGGATTCAATATATTTTCCACTACATGACAGCTGAAAACGTTAGTTCGATAAGGTACGCGAGTCAATTTCCTGAAGGTTAGTATCAGCCATGCTGATTAAAGGTAAAAAAGATTTTTCAAATTATTAAAGGAGAGCAGTTTCGATTTTGTTTCATTAAAATTAACAAGCCACTTCTTGCCCAATTTAACAACAGATTGTCAATCATTTTTAGATCAGCTGCCAATTGGACCTCATCAAACCAATCAGCTTTGTGAGGATCCGGTTTAGAATGCATATCACTCAACAGAGGCTCAATTATCAGTGGAATGTCAGGCAAAAGTACATCAGATGAATCAAGAGTAGAATTTAAAGATAATTTACGAGCAAAATATTCTGACTTATCAGCAGATGTTAACACCTCAAATTGAGTGGAGAAAGGAAAAATAGAAAACTTACTCTTATTTAACACACTATTACAGAACCGCCAATAGTCTCATGAACCAAACTTGTCAGAGGCTATCTAGGCGCCTCCGCTTTTTCGCCATAAAGGAGCATAGCATGATGAAAACGCCCCATTTCGATGAATACAATTTTTTATCGTCAAAAGTTTATGTTATTATGGAAAGGAAAGACTAAATCATCTCTTTTTTATTATTTTATTAAATGCTTTAATCCTTTCTAGCACGTTTGGAAAGTATTGCAAAAATCAAATAATTATTGAATTTGAATTAAATTGTCGGGATTTATTCATAAATGAATGAAATTATTATTTTTACATCTGTTATCACCAACTAACTTGATTTTATGAACTTTCAAGAAAATATCAGCCTATTTATATTATTTTAGTTAAAAGTAAGATACCGTGAAGTATTTACACCCACAATTTTTTTGACAAACAGAAAAACTCTTTCCAGAAAAACTGCTCTAAATAAAAATACAACAAAAATATGATATCATCGAATTAAAAAAGCATCTTATTAGTTTTAAAAATTAGATATATTAAGGACATTATTGTTTTAAGAAACAAGACTTATTCACAAATAAATGAAGTTATTTATGCATATATTTTTAGAAAATCTTTTTAAAAAATAAAGTTTTACCTCTGTTACCCACCTGTAATTAATTTCATTAAATTTCTAGAAATTCAATCAGTCAGTTAAGTCTCATACGTGATACACGCTTTTGGGCTATCATGTCTCTAAAGAGACATGACTGACTGGGCAGAAGATTATCACGCAATGGGTTACCATTGCTTTCTGTGGTAGACTGGTTGTCAGCTGAGGCTATAGAAACAAATGTGTCCTGTTATTTAATTCATAACTGGAGGGAAGAGACGGATTAATATCTTTCTCAAGGGTATTTGTGCGTAAGTGAATTCAACGAATTGAATTGGAATTCGATAATACTGTTCCCAAATTTTGTTTTATTAGTTAAATGAAGGACTTTTAGGGGAATGCAAATCATGTAACTTTTTTATATGGAGCCACTTTTCTGAAAATATGCTCCGAATAGTAAAATAAAAAATGCGTTAAAACTACGTCATTTTTAATTTAGATTAATTTTTTATTTATATTATAAATAAAATATATTAAGGATATCGTATTCCGAAGAAAAAAGATTCGATCAATAATTAATTTTTACAAGAATTGTTTTCATTTCTTTATTTTAACTATAAAAATTTATAATTTTAAAATCTTATTATTTTCAGCCGTTTAGATTTTTTATTATTAAGTGAAAATTCTATTTAATAAACGTAAATGGAAGAGCTTAACACCTGTCATCAAACACCAAAATTACTAAAGATTTTTATGTCTATAAACGTGCCCATTTTTGAAAGTGTTGTAGTGCCCTTTCTACAGTGGAATGAACTCTTCCTCCTTCTTATAATAATAACCTACGTGACTTACGGGGACACACTGTGAGGTAGTCAAGAGACAGTCGAGAGTCGTGAGACTGTCGAGACGCAGCGTAATTATACAGTTTGAACGTACACTTCTACTTGCTAATTACTAACACTCTTACTTGTATATATGTTCTGTTATTCTAAGAAACTATTTAAACCTACCTTCTTGTTTCCGCGTCTTTTTTCCTGGCCCAAACAGGCCACAACAGAAAGTATGGGCAACCATACACGACATTAACAGAAAATAAGAGTGATGACTCTAGGAAATGTAAATTCAACATCATTAAAATTAGATTACGGAGAATATTTTTAAAATTTTGAAGATTACTGAGTAAATAAAAATGATATATAAAATGCGCTCAAGTCATTACTTAAATTATGGTTTGCAGAATAAGTCTCCGTAGAACAACAATCATTCTCTCATAACTATGTCAGAAGTTTAAACATGGCGACTGTCAGTTAAAAACATACCTAATATTGCTTAAAAACAAAATTTCTGCCATATTTTAAGTAAATAGTATTTGTTTTAAATCAGATTGCCAGAGTGCAGATGCTCGACAAGAGCAAGTAGAAGAGGTAAAGAACAAATCAAGTAAAGAAGAATTTTGGACACATTTACTCAGTATACGAGTAGGAAAATCCATCATTTGACTGAGAGACTGAGAGACTGAGCCATGGAAAAACGAAAAAAAAACTACTAGGATAGGAGGAAAGGAACAAATCAAAATAATTAGATTGTTGAACAGATTTATTCAGGAAAAAATTTAACTTTGAGACGGAGAAATCGATTAATTGAAAGAAAGAACTAGGATGGGAAGTAAGGAACAAATCATGTAAAGAAAATATTGAACAGATTTATTCGGGGAACAAGTAGAGAAGTCCATCATTTGTCCTAGACTGAGCCATGGAAAAATTTAACTTTGAGACGGAGCAATCGATTAATTGAAAGAAAGAACTAGGATGGGAAGTAAGGAACAAATCATGTAAAGAAAATATTGAACAGATTTATTCGGGGAACAAGTAGGGAAGTCCACCATTTGACCTAGATTGAGCCATGGAAAAATTTAACTTTGAGACGGAGCAATCGATTAATTGAAAGAAAGAACTAGGATGGGAAGAAAGGAACAAATCATGTAAAGAAAATATTGAACAGATTTATTCGGGGAACAAGTAGGGAAGTCCACCATTTGACCTAGACTGAGCCATGGAAAAATTTTACTGTGAGACGGAGCAATCGATTAATTGAAAGAAAGAACTAGGATGGGAAGTAAGGAACAAATCATGTAAAGAAAATATTGAACAGATTTATTCGGGGAACAAGTAGGGAAGTCCACAATTTGACCTAGACTGAGCCATGGAAAAATTTAACTTTGAGACGAGCAATCGATTAATTGAAAGAAAGAACTAGGATGGGAAGTAAGGAACAAATCATGTAAAGAAAATATTGAACAGATTTATTCGGGGAACAAGTAAGGAAGTCCACCATTTGATCGAGAGACTGAGCCATGGAAAAATTTAACTTTGAGACGGAGCAATCGATTAATTGAAAGAAAGAACTAGGATGGGAAATAAGGAACAAATCATGTAAAGAAAATATTGAACAGATTTATTCGGGGAACAAGTAGGGAAGTCCACCATTTGACCGAGAGACTGAGCCATGGAAAAATTTAACTGTGAGACGGAGCAATCGATTAA
Organism: Ascarosepion bandense; assembly: GCA_037127315.1. Classification (NCBI taxonomy): domain Eukaryota; kingdom Metazoa; phylum Mollusca; class Cephalopoda; order Sepiida; family Sepiidae; genus Ascarosepion; species Ascarosepion bandense. Next base: position 6,630,529 of record JBBBDQ010000191.1, read on the forward strand.
TTGAAAGAAAGAACTAGGATGGGAAGTAAGGAACAAATCATGTAAAGAAAATATTGAACAGATTTATTCGGGGAACAAGTAGGGAAGTCCACCATTTGACCTAGACTGAGCCATGGAAAAATTTAACTTTGAGACGGAGCAATCGATTAATTGAAAGAAAGAACTAGGATGGGAAGTAAGGAACAAATCATGTAAAGAAAATATTGAACAGATTTATTCGGGGAACAAGTAGGGAAGTCCACCATTTGACCTAGACTGAGCCATGGAAAAATTTAACTTTGAGACGGAGAAATCGATTAATTGAAAGAAAGAACTAGGATGGGAAGTAAGGAACAAATCATGTAAAGAAAATATTGAACAGATTTATTCGTGGAACAAGTAGGGAAGTCCACCATTTGACCGAGAGACTGAGCCATGGAAAAATTAAAAGAATCCACTAGGATAGGAGGAAAGGAACAAATAATAATAATTAGAGTGTTGAACAGATTTATTCGACGAATGAGTATCGAAATCTGCTATTTGACTGAGAGACTGAGCAATGGAAAAATGGAAAGAAGGTACTAGGACAGGAGGTACGGAACAAATCAAGTAAAGAAGAATATTGAATATATTTATTCAGGAAATGAATAGAAAATTTTTTCATGCAGAAAATATAATTATCCATTAATAAATGTAATTTTTTTCTTTTTCATCATTTTTTTAAATTATCTCTTAAACATCATGAAATTCACAAGCCCCTCTGAAGGAAAACAGAATAGGAAAAGAGAATAAGTGAAGTTTCATCATACTTAATAATATTTTTAAAAAAATTTAAAATCATGAATTCGAATCTGCAATCAAATTTTTTATCAATATTAGAGTGAAGCATCACTGTAGAATTTGATGAAAGTTTCCTTGAGGCATATATTCTTCTTCATTAAGAATTAATTTTTTCTCTTAATCAGTATGCATAGATAAGAATCTTAAGAATCTTGAATGGATGAGAAACTACCATCTCACTTTTCCCCCGAAACAGGTAAATATTATGTCGGTTATCTAAGTAAACTGCCGATATGCTAACAGTAATTTCTGAAAGAGTCTGTAAAGCTTTAAATAAAAACAACGATTTATAAAAATGTATTAAAATTTATACCAGAGTTCTTAATTCTAGTGGAAATGAAAATGGGTTTAATTTTCTCTCTCTGACAAAAAGGGTTTACTTTTGTGAAAGTTACATTTGAGTGTGGAAGTATATCATTATACGCGGTAAATTCTAAAATTTAATGATTCTCTGGAACATTTTTTCATCACAAAGTGTAAGAAGTGAGATAAAACAAAATCACATACCGGCTTGAAATTATGGGTATGTCACGTTCTTTGCTAATCTTAGTAAATATAGACTTTACATTGTTTTAAATGAGATAAAATACGAAATTAATATAATTCTATGAAAATATGATATTACTGAGTACAGTGTAGAGTTAAGAAATTGTCTGTATTTGCTGTCAGCAGGCTTGAACTCAGATTTCCTAATATTATGATGATAACCACTTAAAAAGTAAAAAGAATCAAACAATTAACCAAAACGTCTATGGTACACACGCCAATGGTAAAAATGGGCAGTAAATGATACATAATGACAAAAATAATAGACAGAGTGAAAAATAAAGACTTTTACCTTCAACGGAAAATAATATATTCACTAAGAGTTAATGTCAAGTACAGTCCAACCATAAATAAATTAATTTCACTTGTAAAGTAGTGGTTCGCCTCGACATTGTCGAAGGCTTAGTCAAAAAGTTATAACCCCTAATCAAATTAAGAGTTATCCGCAAGCTCCAATCCAGACGCACCGACCGTGTTACCTCTGAACCCAGCCCTGTCAAGCAATTCTACAGCTGCTCAATCTCGGTTGAACGGAGTGCAGGCCGGACGCATGAGCCCTGCTTGGGCATGGTGGTCTGCTCTGACTTAGCTGTCACTAAGGGCATGCCCTCATCCATTGTCCACTGACAGCAGGCTCGTGTAAGACGATTACGGTGGCCTGGCCGCAACAACGGCACCAAGTAGAAGAAAGAGTAGAGTAAAGAAAGAAAGAGAAATCGAATATCTGAGAAAGACGAATTGATAGGAGAGAAAGAAAGCAAAGAATTAAAGTTGTTTACAATACGGGAGTCGTCGGATAAGATGTTGAAATCTAAGTGCTGAAAAGTTGTAAAAGAGAAATCGAGAAAAGTAGAAAATTGATGGAGGTAAAACGCACGGTGAAAATTTAGATGTTCAAAATCAGAAAAGACAAAGAGAAAGATTGCGGAATGGAAAAGATAGAAATTTTGAAAATGTTTCGTAAAGCGAATGAAGAATAAAAGAATATATAAAAAATAATAATAAAAAGGTTGAGCGTCATCTCATATCTCACCGTTGTTCTGCGATAAAACGACCCCGTCAAGGCACTTGCTTATTTGGTACGATTTGCCTGACACTTTTCCCATTTTACAAATGTCCAACCCCGTCAAATTAGAAAGTTTGGAATAATGATGGAACAGATTGAGTGATTGAATAGGTCGCATGGAAAAAAGATCGAATTGTCAAAGTAGATGACCAAGGATTGGACAGGGAACTGGGTGAACTCATTGATACCTATTTAAAATCAAGAAATAATTACTAATACACCCATTTGTAAAACAATATGAGGCAGAAGTACTCAAGATTGACAGTCAGATCTAAAAACATCTAAAAATAAATAAATGAGCATCCGTTATTTGTTTTGTGTTTTTTGTAAAGAAAACATTAATCTTATATTTTATTTATTTTTATTCTCGCAAAATTAAAAATTTTATTTTTAACGTCACAATTGATATAATTATAATTATTATAACTATTAATATTAGTAGTAGTGGTAGTAGTATTTTTTTTATTTGTTTTATTTGAACAGACGAAAAGAAAAAAAATATTTTTATGAGTATTTGAATATATTTTAATATTCGATATTTTTTCAAAAAGTGTACATGTCAAATATATAGTTAAACAAAGTACAGAACTAACATTGTAACTCTGTTAGAAAGGAAATCAGACATTTCAAATCATTAAAAGGCTAGTGTATATTTAACATATTCTTGAAAGTCAAGAGAATACCGATAATCGTAATTCAACTTTTGCAACAATAGCAATATGAATAAATTAATTGCTATGATTAAATGGCGAAACTAAAACGTAAATATGAAAACTTGAAACTTATAAGACTCATGAAATATCCGAGAAAAATAGCCAGGAGATTTTCAAGGTTATCACTTAAATCACAATGAAAGACACAACATTCTAATAATAATAATTATTATTATATGAACCATTTGAGGCAACCAATAAAACCAGAAACAGTTTCGCTTAGGATTAAAAACTACCAACAGATGTTCCTAATAGATCTATAATGTTGCTTTGATAAACTATTGACTATGTAAGACCTGATTCCCATTCTCTATCTGCCAGTGAATTTATGTAGAGATATAATGCAGTATATAAATAACTCCGTGGGAAAACATACTAACATTATATATTCCTCAGTGTAAAAGAAATAGTATGAACACAAACCAAAACCGGTACAAGAAAGTGAAAATATTACAGTGCATTCGGACATTATTATAGATGCCGATCACACTGTACAAGCCAACTGAACCGATATAATAATAAACTACGTATAAAAGCGTCGGTATCATCTCACCGTCTGTTAAATACATTTCAGTTTAAGAATTAGAGAATATAAGTAAATGTGGCAATTAAACACTACCACCATTCCAGTAATAAGAGAGCACTATCAATTATTAATCAAATACTGATGCATACATTAGTAAAATTCTCACTGCCTGAGATAAAAATACATATTTTGCACCACTGAGATCCTCAGAAAATATTTCTATATGCTCAATAATTTCCTAAAACACCGCCTTTCAGATTCCTGTTAAGACATAGTAAAGGACACTACAAAACAGTAAATAAGGAAAGAAAATTATCATTATTATTATGTCATTTTCATCATATTTTGATTTCTGATATGGTCGCACTACCAACCAAGTCTGCGGGAACATCTAAGTCAGGTCGTGGCGTGTTGTTATGGCTCTATTTCATGTTTTTTCTATCTCCCCTCTCATCCCTAGCGTTACACAGACAAAGTTCTTCTTAGTGTTTGGGCTGTACTTAATAAGACAATTTTTGTATATCTCTTAAGCTGGGGTTTCCAGGGATTCCTTCAATGTGTTGTTTTGTTCCATTTTTTATCATTCCAAGCGCACCCACTATCACTGGTACAACTCTTGTTTTCAATTTCCACACTTTTTCTATTATTATTATTATTATTATTATTATTATTATTATTATTATTATAATAAGTTATCGAACATACTAAACTGAAGTGTTTTCCAAAGTATTTGAGTAATACTCATCAATACAATTTTAAATCTTTACCTTTTCTTTTGCTCGTTATATATCCGTAATAAAATAATATGGCTACTTATGGCCATTAAAATCTCTTAGAATTTTTTGGTTGGTTAGATTATTTAATGTTGACAGTATGTACGATGAAGTTACAGATTATCATTGTCATTCGACGCCCAACGTTTTCATATTTGGTTTGTTTAATTAACAATTTTCACATTTAAATTGTATCAACTTTGGTAATAAATAACTGATCTTTAATCTAAAATGTTTATAAAAATATTATTTAATTTTAATTTGATCTTAGAATTATAAAAATAAAAATGATTCATATTTAATATTTCATATCACTTATTTGAAAGGAAAAATACAAAACTATATGCTCCCTCGAAGTTGTAAAAATAATTAATTTTAATGGCTCAGTATTTTCGTTAAAATAGGAAAAAACGGTAGGATAAAATTTTTAGAAATCAATAAGAAACGAGACAGAAATAACTTTTAACATCAATAAATGAAAATGGCTGAATAGTTGGTGACATTCGTAGTTACTGAGGCAGTTCAACCTGAAGTTAAATGATGGCAAAGGAGCTGAACTTGGAAAAGCAGAAGGCGAAAAAAGGATGGCTAAATGATTTTAACCGAAGACAATCGGTGAAAGCTAAATGCGTATTGGTCCAGTAGAATTTAAGTAAACAAGGTGGGGACTGAAAAATAATCCATGAATCAGGAATTGAGTAAAGTTTATTGCAGATTAAAATGTAGATGCAAATTCACTTTCTCACCTTTAATTTATTAACAATTAAAGATTTTCTTTGTTAGAATTAATATAATCTAATTTTGTTACATCAGAACGATTTAATATATTCAAACAAATACGCGGACCAAGGAGGCAAGTTACAACATTCATATCATTACATTATAAAAAGTAAGTTATTTTTACGTATTTATTTTCTTTCAATATCATTTATTCTTTTTACTAATAGTTTTCTTAAAACAGATTTCATTTTAATAAATATTATAATGCTTTTATTGGAATTATTTGCCTCGTTATTTCCAAACGTTTCCATTGAGTTGCAATTGAAAATTTACTTTTTAAATATGCGCCATTATCCTAGATTTTTCTTCCATAAACGATATTATCAGAAACTAGAGAAATAAATATAGTAAATTTTACGCCAAATTAACTAAAACTCAGTAAAACATTGGATTACTTTTTCTAAATTTTTAAGAATACTAATTAGTTAAAAATTTAAAACCATCTCTCATGTTATATTTGTCAACAATTGCTAACTTAAGTCTATAGAGATTGCTATCAACACACACTTCCTTGTTAAGAATGCTTTTCAGCAATATTTTAAACTAAAAATAAATAATATTTTTTAAATCAGATAATCGCCCTCAAATAAAATTTCAGGAAAGTATATTTTATTTTTAAAATATTTTTATGAACAGAATTACGTAGAGCTAACAGATTTGTAAATATGGCTAAAAAATCTTTATCGATTAAAAATCAATTTAAATTAATTTTAAAATACAGCAAAGTATTCAGCTTATTGAAAGTATTAAATTTAGCTTATTATCATGAAATTAGAGCTAAAATAAAAACTTCAAAACAGATCTTTCAATTTTTAAATTAATTCTAAAACATTGGTATCGTTTTTCTTTGGAGTATATACTCTACGAAAGTTGTAAGTTTCTAAAAAGAGAAACAGAAGTTACAGTCATTTACTTAATTTACTTAAATTATTAGTGTGTCTTATTATTAGCGAGGTGTAATATTATTACACATCGCTAATAATTTGACATACCCATGAACAAATATCCCATTAATTGCTTCATTTACAGATATTTTAGGATACATACACTATCTAATGTAAAATTAAATCGAAATAAAAAAGTAAACAAAGTTCAAAAAAAGGATAGCGGATTTGGTTAATGAGATAGTGATCCTTTTTTTTAAATTACTTAGAAAAGCGCTGGTTCATCGATCATGTCAATTTCTGGGTCTCTTGAAATGTAATTTCAGATAATATGTTGACTATTTCCTGCTATAAGTCATCCTTGCTTCTAAATTGGCTTCTATTCTCATAAACATGTCGCTTCAGAATTCTCTACAAGTTTTCAGTTGATAATTGACCTGCCAGTTCATATTCCGAGGTCCACAGAAACCTAATTTCTGCTGTTGCTCCGTAGTTTTATGCGCTGAATGCGAAGAGGCATTATCTTGCATAAATACGATGATACCTTCCATAATATTAGGCCAAATCACAATACCTCCTCCTACCTTGTTGCGTGTCAAAGGGATGTACGACTTTCATTTCTGAACAGAACTTTCGAGAAATAAACCTTCATGCTCTCCTTTGCCCATTTAAACACATTTGTACGTGTACTTTTGACAATCGGGTTTTGTCACTGTTATCACTGGTGTCCCGACATTTTCCAGAAGACGATAGCGAGTAGTTCTGGACATTGTTGCTTCTCCATTGCTCCTGAAATGTGCTCTACTGGTCAGACCTGGGTTATTTACAGTTTCACGTTTCATTCATGACTAAGAACGTCGGGAAAAAACCCTCAACTGACATTTATTGGCCTTCTTACATAACTTTGGAAAAAATGCAACAAATTTTTTCACAGTCTAGTATTTTGGATATTTCTAATGTAGATTTACCTTTGGAAAGTTCAGATGTTATATTTCTCAGAAGGAGGTCACGTCACATTTGTGACCCATAATTGCACAATTATAATGACACTCGTTTATAATTTGAAACACTTCTGTTAATATTGCAAATACCGTTTGTTTCATCTTGCGCAAAACAATACAGTTTTTATGCAGCCTGCGCATATACCTATTTCCATTATTCTATGACAATGCGGTTAAATTTCAAGTGGCTGTTTTTGGACAAAATGAACAAATATCACATGATTAATAATTTGAATAGCAGTAAGGTGTTGAGTTGATACTTAGTGTCAGTATTGTTGATTCGTCAGTCTTTTGCCGATAATGTATTTTGGGAAGCATGATTTTTTACGTAATGTGCTTGATATTCCCATAGAGATAGAGCGTTAATAGTAATAATGTGAAAGAGTTTGTCACTTAGCTGAGCAGATTTATGCCAACTTCGAAGATTCTTGAACGCATCATTATGATTTCTTCACTCCTTACGGCTTGTTTTTAAACTGCTGTTGTATCTCGGGTTTATTCTCATTTATATGAAGCTTGGTGTAATTTAATATGTTGATATGTGAGTGGTTCTAAACAGAGTTAATTGCTTTTGTTATGTTGACTTCTTTTAATGTTGTATTATTTGCAATTGGGTGATTTTTTTCATTGCTTCCTATTGTGTTAATTTCCATTTAGCACACGCCAATGTATGTCTGCTTTATATATATCACACACACACACACACACACACACACATATTATATTATATATAAATAATACTTTGCATATTTCTTCTATTCGACGTGTATAATGATAATATACGCGCTAAAAAGTCTGCCTTCTTATGCCCATAGCTCAGAGGTAGAATATCCGACTGAGGCCAATTCGGTCGGATTTCAATCCTGGGTGAAAAGTAATCGGAGTCTAACCGTACTGATGAGCTGTGATACTGCGAAACAGATCTGTCTGCGGATGACTATATATATATATATATATATATATATATATATATATAATAGAGAGAGAAATAGAGGGATATGTGTATTTCTCTGTTTACATTTTGCCGCATAATTTTCATTCAAGCAATACTGAGCCTTTACTTTGATTTCCTTTTTCTCATCCTATCTTGAAGTAGAAAAGAGCTCCAGTTGTAATCGTTTCTTTACACCAATTTTCTCTTTATGAAATTGACTACTGCATCTTTTGCAACTCCTCTCTTAACAGATACACTCAAACTTTTGATTAGTTCTAAGTTATATAGCATCAACAACTGTCTTTGTTTTGTTTTGTTTTGTTTTGTTTTGGGTTTTGTTTTTTTTTTTGCATTCTGTACCGGCATCTGTGTTCTTAATAGTAAAACCTAATCACATCCTTGAAAAAATTGCTATATGTTATTTGCATTTTACTAGAGAAAGAACTCAAGAGAAAGAGGAAAATTTGTCGAAGTCATTTATTTCAAGTCATCACGGGCATATATTTCTCCAGTCAAAATCCCTATTTTCCTAATCTGCGAAATCTGTCTTCTTAATTGAACAAATATTGTTCAACGTGATTATACTAACATGATCAATTCTCGATTTTTCTTCCTATTGTCTTATAGTATGTTCGTATTTAGCCCCTTGTAAAACCTTAGATGGCTTTACAGCACTTGTACAAATCTATGGAAAATAAGCGATAAGACAATTTTTATTCATCTGTTTAAACAAGCGTTACTGTATAATAATTATTGTATCATTCCAGTAAGTGAGATTTTATTGAAAAAATTATTAATAATGTGAAATATGTTTTCCATGAGTGAGAACAATTGATATTTACTCACTACGCATTAATTACACTGACACTGTGGCTTAAAGATGCTCCCAATCTATCTTCTGTAGTTGCCCATCTCATTGCTGAGCCAGTTCATTACTGCTTAAATTCACTAAACCTTCCTTTCAGCTAAACTTTACAAATGATTGATAGAATCACATATACGCGTGTGTTCATGCGCTGTGCATGTGTCTGGGAGTAAGGACAAAAAATGTAACTGATTTGCCATTTGAGAATGTGGGGACTATTTAACATTTACCAAAGCTTTAGAGTTTCCTGCTATGATTTGTATGTGAGATTATCTTTGTTGAAGGATATGCAGGATTTAACATCTTGCACATTTACTACTATACCTGTCTCTTGTGAAAAATATTCGTTACAACTCATCATCTGAAATACACAAACGGAGGTAAAAATATTCGGACATTTGTAAAATATTTATTTTATATACTTCCCAAGCTTGGAAGTTATTTTAATTTAAACAAGTGATATAAAATAACAGTTACTAGGAAAGTTATAGATAGACAGAGAATGATATGCAATATATGCACAAATGTAACGATGGAAAATATTCTAACATTGTTACAAATGGAAACAAAATTATTCAAGAAGGCATAAATGTCTAAATCTTTTAGTTATAGAAAGGTGGATATGAATTTCAGAAACTCTTGGAATCTTCCAACAATATTTCACTCAAGTATATCATCACTCTCGTTATTCACTACTTCATCTCAAAACGAAATTTTAAGAAAATATTAATTTGAAAACTTCTAGACTTGTACTTTTATCATAGATGAAAAATTATTTTTTAAATAATTTTATCATAGATAAAAAATCATTTATTAAAAAATTTTATCATAGATAACAAAATTATTTCTTCAATAATTTTTGTTATTGATAAAAAATAGCATTCGCATACTATCAGAATTTATTATATTTACAGATATGCCTGCCGTAGAATTTAATACGGTATGAGTTCAGGAATAGATTTGAGCATAAATCAACGAATCAGTATTATCGCAGATTCGCCTGCATAACTGGAAGCTGTGGTTGAAAAGACACATTGAATGGATTATATGGTATTGAGTATACTCGCATTAGGGAATTGCCAAAGGAAACCTTGGTGTCAGAAGTCAGTGAAAGTGACCACTTAAACGCAGAAGAGAATATTTGACGCGATTCTCAAGCGATATGCTTCGTCTCACTGCCAACTTAACAGTAAATACAATATATACTTATAAGTAGACAAGAGCAACATAATGAATGACCTGTTGGACACCGGTCCAATGAGATTTCTTGTTTGTTTTGACATCTTTGACCACTTGACTCGATGCCCAAAATAGTTGCTTTTCAATCGTGATTCATATTCATTTGGTAGCTGATTAAACCACAATCAAAATATAAATGGAGATATTAACTTTGTAATATCAAATACAGGTTCATTTACCCCCAGACATTGGATGCATGTATAGTTTAAATATACAAATTAACAATTTCAACCAATCGTTCTGCCAACTCATCAACTGGAACATGTAATTCCTTTCGGTAGAGACATCAGATATGCAGATAACATAACACAGAACCAAAACTGTAGATTGCAACGGAAGCTATTAATGGAAAGCGAAAAGAAAGGATTACTCGTTAATTGTAACAACAAAAATATATTGACCATAGAAATTTGTCTAAGATAGAAGCTACAAATTTGAAACATCAGTGTAAAACAAGTTCGTAAATGTAACTGTCTGACAAGTGCGATATCACGCAATGAAAAATGTAAAATAAAATTCTGAAGGTGCACTAAAATAATAAAAAACTAAAAGTATTAAAAAACAGAAAAATTTCGTGGGAAACGAAGAAAAGAGTGCTAAGATTTTTGCAATATTAATCTTTTTATATGGTAGTGAATGCTTGACCGTTTTCTCACATAGGTAACGACAGAAATATTCTACAGAATGATGCTAATTATACCACGAGGGGAACGTGTGAGTAATGAGTAATCTTTAAGAAAAATTGGAACCAAAATTGCACTTAGACTTAGAATAGGAAAGACACAATTGAAATTTCTGAGACATAAGGAAAGGGGCTTGTAGAATTTGGTATTAACAGGGAACCCTGGAGGAAAGTGGTGGAGAGAGAAACAGCGATTAATATACCTGACAGATACCTAAATGGATGGCATAGATAAACTGGGAACTTAATAAACGAAAAATCATTGTTTTTTAGTGTTACAAAGCGAGGAAGTTTGTATAGAGGCATGGTTGCCTGTACCCTGATGGAGTGTTTAACAATGAAGAACAACTAATTTCATAATCATTTCAAAACTATTGTTGCTATACCAGAAGACATAGAATCTTCTTGTAACAACTTCAGCAACTGTGGAATATAAAATTAGATATGGCAGTAGACAAGGTTATTTGTAAGAACAGAAAAACCAAACAGAAACACAAATGGAAAAAAAAAGTTTTCAGTGTTCAATTATGTCGCGTGTGTACAACAAACACACATTCTTTTGAGTCGATTATGTTTTAGTATCTGATTATTCTCAACGTATGTGCATGCAATGGGGTTTACACGTCTTAACAAATATATGTTTTAAATTAATATTGGTGAGTGTGCGTGCACTTCTTTGTTCACGTTTGGTTCAGTGAACATGAGTAGTGTATGAGAGAGAAATAAAATATAAGAACAACATAAGTAATTGCAAATTTGGTTGCTATGCGTTTTATTTCAGCCACTGTTCTGATCAGACTGAATTGTAAAAGATTTTACACAGCCAATTCAAACTAGCGTCTAACAACTTTTGCCTAGTGACCAATATAAAACGTGAAAATAATTCAGATGATATTATCTATGCATTTACTTGTATCGGAATGGGAAATTGGCCTTTACGTTTGATTGCCTACTCGATTATGGCTGTATAGTCATGTGCGTATATGTAATTTTATGGGTTTGTGCATTTGCGGGTATGTGTTATGTTTTGCAAATATATTTCCGTACATCATTGAAAAAAATAATGTGATCGAAGTTGATGTTTATAAAGATTTCTGTGAAGTATATTAATTACTTTCAGAAGAATCATATCAATCATTCACACATCTTTGTAGTTCTAAAAAGAAATCACGGTCTATTTTCGATCTGTTTAGCCTAAATCATGATACGTATTCATTTATTTTTTTACATTATAATATCACACATTTTGGCCCATAGATGTAACAGATGGTTTTCTTGAATATCGTAAATTTTACAAATATTTTGCGTTCTGTTTAAAGGTTATTGTCTGTCTAATGAATATAATATTCTGTACGTAATAATCAGCGATAACACTGGAGAGATATAATTATCATAATTTGCATATCGCTTGTTGATGACAGGTATTCATAATTGGGATAAAAGTGATTCTGGAGAAGAAAAATGACATAATTCTTTATCAAGAAGTAGGCGTCAAGACAAAAATTTCCAAAATAGAAAGTATGATATATAATTGTCCATACCATGAATTATTTATAAAAATTCAAAATGTGAAAATCATTAATATTAAACACTTCAGATACATCGATGCATGTGTCAGTTAGAACAAGTTTATTATCTGGAAAAACTGAACACAGGATAGGCTGCTCTAAGGATATGTTTGTGGTAACAAAATATGCTCCAAAACCAAAACATTAGCATTACCATTAACATAAGAACTCGAATAATATTGTTAAATAGCCTCCTCATATCTAGACGGTTATATGGGTACCATGCATGACCCCCAACGCGATCCGAAATGATTGCCAGTGTACACAATCGCTGTCCCAGTTCAATGATCAAAATGACTGAAGTGTTAGCGAGGCTCTTACTTCTTCGAGCCATGTGAACTTGAATTACAAACAAAGAGCTTTTCATATATAACAGAAACGACATAACCTGAATAATTTTAAAAGGAGCAATAACTGAAATTGATATCACATGTAACTGGAAGAGAAAATAATGACATAATCAAAGTGTTGATCTTTGACACAACTTCAAACAAAATATAAGAATGAAAGCCCCCATGAATACTGGAAAGTGTTATAAGAAATAGTGGAGTGATGGAACATATTTTCCTGAAAAACTTTTTAAAGATTAAGAATTTATAAATTTCAGCCATCAGTAAAGCTAACTTTTCGGTTAATGAATGCCTCGTTTTTCTGTCTAAAGATACGTTTAATTCCAAGATGCTTTATTAGAACTTGATATTTTCCTAATTTATAAAAGAAAAATTTACCAGTGTAAATGAAATGGAGGATATGGTTTTGAATTCAACATGATTTTTCTTCTTTAAAAAAATAACTTCAAATTGGATTTCGCATGTTTCTGTACAGAATCACACACACACACACACACACACACACACACACACACATATATATATATATATATACAATTTTTCATACCATTATGTATGATCGTTTTAATTATTAGTAGTTTTGAATTAGATTTTTTTTAATATCCGTTAGATTCTACTATTAAGCTTTTCCAATACATCCCATGCGTCCACATTGTTTTCCTGAATATGTCTTATAATATCTCAGTAAGAAGAATACAATTAGATTCAAGATTAGAATGAATGTAATGGCTTTCTGTGTTAATAGCACAGGCAGTAAAACTGACAAAGAGTGAGAAAAAACACGTGAGCGTTGCGCCGTGGTAAGTGAAATGGCTGAGCCCTGTTCTCCATATGTGTCCCGAGCTCCTTTGTATTTGTCTAACCTTGGCATTGTCTTTGGTCTCCAAATAGGAGATTAAATGTCCTTCAAACAAAGGGCCGTACACGGGGCTGGGCACGCGCACACACACATTAACGCATAATTTATTACTTTTATAAATAATAAAAAAAAGACTTCGTTTTTTTTTTCCGTTTACATTTATGAAAAAAATCTTTATTCATTTTTAGTTCTGTTACTTCTATGAATCTTTTTTCTATTACAGGTATACATGCGTGCCATAATGACCTTTTGTGATTATGTCCGCAAACATTTTAATATGTTTGTGTACGTTAACGCGTATTTGCTGTCTACGTGAATGTATACCTGTGTCTACTTGCGAGAAACAAATGCATAAAGCATAGGCCTATTGTTTTTAGGTACCTCCACTATACTTTCAAGTTTTCGAGGGAAACAGCATAGACCACAAACTTAACAAAAATAAAGTTTTATCGTCAAAATGTTGATGCTATTATTGAGATGAAAGACCAAAATTGTTTTAATTATTTTTTGAAAATTTTTAATCCTTTCTAACACGTTCGAAATTTTGGTCAAAATCTTGTTTTGTTTACATCATCGCCATGGCTAACTTTTTAACATTGTTTTTTTTTTCGCACTTGTCTTCCGTTAAAAACACACTGATTTGGAAATTCTTGTAAAAATCAAATAATTGTCCGATTTTAATTTAATTTTCAGGACTTATTCACAAATAAGTGAAATTATTTTACAAATGTTGCTTTTCAGAAAATGTTCGTAATTTTTTTTGAAAATATGTTACTCCCCCAACATTTACTTAATTTCATGAAATTTTGCCCAGAACCTTCCTTGAACCGTGACAATTTTTTTTTGTTAAATCTTTGGAGATTTTAAATCACCATTTTTTTCATTTAGTGCTAGTCATTCTTCGTCATTCAACAGCCCGTCAAAACTTCGATCAGATGAACACGACCAATCGTTAATAATTGGTTGTATATTAATTTTTTTATCCAATAAGTATGTAATATTTCTTTAAAATCAGATTCATATAACTATCAATTTTCTAATTTTAATAAAATAAAGTGTCAGAAATCTTTTGAAATATTTTTAAAAATCGATGAATTTTTGTTTGTTTACAAATTTCTTAAAAATTAAGAACATAGCCGCTTTTAACAAAATTTTAAGAAATCGAAATTAAATGTGGCATTCCAATCTATATAATTTCTATCTGAAATACACCAGAAATTTTTACCTAATGAAAATAATGCATTTAGTCATTAAGCTTTTAATTAAATCTAGAATGAAATCTTCAAGAATGTTTTTTCATTTTAAAAATTTCATTTTAAACTTAGGTATCGAAAATTTTTGTCGAAATATTTGAGGTACCTAGTTTACATTCTCATTATGATTCTAGTTCGCTATCGAAATTGTATATACAGTGAAACCTGTCATATGCGACCATCCCTACTGCCATCAAAAACTACTCACATACGGCAAGTGGTCGCTCATTAAATGCTCATAGTCATGACCTATTTACGCCAGGAACGTATATTCTACTCACCAGAATATACATATTAGAATTTTACAATGTAATATGGTAATAAATAAATAAGAACATAAGAAGATGGCCTAACTTTAAAGAAATTTATTCAGCATAATTCATTTAAAAATTTTAAAAACGTATTTACAACGGTCAACAAAAAACTAAAATATTTATTCACAAAAAATATTTATTAAGTGGACTTTTAAAAAAGTCAGCTATTGCTTTCCTTTTTGTGCCTGTACTAAAATATGAAGGTTGGAAAAATTCGCGACGTATACCGTTTCAGTTTTTGTCTTAGAAGTGAGTTATAGTAAAAGAGAATCTCCGATAATACATGGAAAAAATAAACAAAACATACAAAAAACTGACAGCGATCGTGGGTGGGGATAGAGAAACAGTAAGGTAGAGATAGATATACCCTGATAGAAATAGAGTCAATAGATACACAAAAAACTAAAGGAACGAAAGAGATAGACATTTGAGAAAGGGACATAGTTGTGATTTTTCCCATCCCTGAATTTATCCAAGTCAGTACAGAGACTGCTATAAATCCCTGGAATATATCAAATGCAATACATGTACAAAACAGCCGATGTTTAACCGTAAGGTGAAATCAAGCAATGTACATTTCAGCAAGAAATAACATTTTGATATAACACAAAACAATGAGGAAGTGTTCCTGACTTAGATCAAAGCAAAATGAAGTAGATTACTCATTTAGTTTCTCCTATTTAGAAGCTCACAGTGTATAACCAAAATAGATTTTTTAAGCGGTCGCTTGATCACTGATTTTCACTCGTTGATGTAAGTCCCTGGTCGCATTCTGGAGGTGGTCGCTCACTGAGGGTCAATTAACATTAGCAAATCGTCTGTGCATAGAAAAAAGGTCGTTAACAACAGGTGGTCGCTGACGAAGAGGGACGCATACGGCAGATTTCAATGTATATATACTGATTTTGACACATAGGTGTGAAATGTGTTTATATAAATACATATATACATATATGTGTGTCTTTTTCTAACCTGAGAGTAGTATGCCAACGTATCGTGTCTATGTGTAACTCCAATTAATGCTTAGATTGCGTGGGTATAATTTTGATCATGTTTATATTTACGTTTGTCTAAATACGTGATTTATTTGAATAGCGATACAAGCTTACTTACGAATGCAATGTTTTTATCTGTTTAACTGTTAAATTATATTTGAGCTCAGATATAAACGTATGTGTTAATGACTGGACGAAAATTCCTTTTTGAACAAAATATGTCTCGCTCCTAATGGGTGACTTATATCTAATTTCGTTAACAAAAGCATTTTTCTTCTAAAGTTTTGGCACAGACAGCTAGCATTATATTTATTGATTAGTTTAGTTATATAAGCTAATGAATAAGCCACTTTAAATGTAACGGCGATTTAAAAATTGCTATGCATTATATTGGAGAAAAGCATAAAGTCTTTTTTACAACTTATATCAGCTGATTTTCGGTAAATTTTGCAATACTTATAAAATATCAAGACTTATGAACATAAACTTTAGTCTATAGATTAATTAAGCGCAGTAGCAACACACATCGCAGATGCTCAAATTATTGATTGACAATGCTTCTTCAGAACCAACCCAGTAAAACCTGACATGATATTACTTTCCAAGAGAAAAAATACAAAAGTGTTTGATAAAGAAAGAAGAGCAATTTCTAGAAAAAAATTTGTTTTGCTATTTGAGCAGTCAGATATTCTCAAAACGCTTCACATCCGAAAAGTGTATCAAGCAAGGCTACTTGCTGACCCACACATTATTTGCAATATTCTTTGGTGCGATTATCAAAAGAGCTATTCAGGAGGGATATGACAGGGATAATGTGTACAGTCTAGAAACCAAAAGTATGACTCGTCTTCCATCAACTCTAAATATGGAAAATAATCCAGAATTTCCTCTGCCCAGACCACATCATATCCTCTGATGATATAATTAACAGAGAAATAAACAACAATACCTATACGATACAAACATACAGGGGTGACGAAATCAATTAAACAATTAAAAATTACTCTTTCCTTTTAATAATAACATAAACATTTTGACAATAAAACTTTATTTTTATCAAGTTTAGGGCTATTTTCAACAGGCAATGTTTTTTTTAGTGCAAAAATGCTGATTCTTAATATTAATAAATGTTTATTGCAGCTTAAATTTAGACTACATGCGTATCTATTGCTCAGATGGGCATGTAGTCTAAATTTGATATAAAAAGAATGTACTACATTTATATAAATTTACTTTCCATATTATCAGATTGATTTAATTTTTAGCAAAATAACTCAACCATGACAAAAATTAATACTTCCACTACAGAAATACGTAACAAAAAGTTGCGAATTATAGATTTTTATTTATTTGTTTAGGAGTACAGATTCCGTGTCTAATTACAGTCACTTTCTTATTTAGACTATACAAACATACAGGCGTGACAAAATCCTCCTGATATTTATAAAAACCAGAGTTTAAATCCCATTGTTTCACTAAAATTTTTGATGGCTACAAATTGTAGACACCTAATAAAGATCTCCGTCCATTAATGTTGACTCTGTACCAAACTAATGATATACAAAATTAGTAACACTAAGAATTGAAAAATTGTTGTCAAAGCATCAGAAAACTACACCAGTTTACGTGTGCCTAACTATAAATGAAACAACACCGACATATTAATGCTGCGCGTAACACCATTTTCTACTTCATCGTTTTGAATATATATTTTATAAAGTATAAAATATACGGACTGTCAGTCTAATTAATGTTATATAAAGATATCATTTAATAGATCTGAAACAATTTTGAACGAATAGATATATTGCAATCTAGTTAAATATTTTTCTTTCAATTTAAGATTAATTATATATATCTAGACACGAAGAGCTTCTATCAAAAGTGTGTGCATTCTAAATGAATAAAAATAATTGCACAATAATTGTCTTTTTATTAATCTTGGAATTATTTCGAATTTTCGTTTTCATCTTGGTTGATATAGATGTTATAATAATCACGTTTCGACCAAGTACCCTCTGGTCATCATCAGATGTCCATGGATTAGCTGATGTTGGTTATTGCGAAATATCCTGTGAAAGCAATTATTGCTCTTTCATGCTGGAATTTGGTAGTCTAATTATCGAGTCCAAGGATCGAACTCCTTACCACCAGATGATACTAACACATGTATAACCAACTACTATATCCACTACACCACCGTAGGACTTTAGTGGTGTATTTTTGGAGCCTTTTTTATTCAGTGTCGAGGATGCAACCCCCTTGATTATCATGCGATAATTATATGTTTGTCGACTCACTAATTATAACTAGAATTAAAAGAAAGACAGATGATAATGCGATATTCTCTGCGGATATCATGCTTGGGATAGAAATTAAAATATATGTTTTGTGAGTAATCTAAACTTGCAAGCGTCTAAACCGTGTTCTCTATTTTCATTGTAAGCAAACGGAGAATCGTTTACTGCTTGACTGAATTTGTGTAATACACTATTAAGCAGCTGCGTTTTCTATATCGCAGTATGTAGATTATGATACCTTAATAAAAAGTAATATCTTACATTAAGAACTATAAGCATAACAGATTTGATGACTTTAATATCAGCCAGTGTTATTTCCAATTAACTGTCACTTTAGAACTAATATAAGGCACGTCTGCGATTAGGTGACAGAAGGAAAATAAATAATTACCCGAGAATAATGCCTTACAAACGAAAACAAATGACAAAAGAATGTAAATATCTCACAATACCCCCTCCCAAATAGATTTTTGTCACAGTAAGGAAAACAGAAATAAGAAAATAAAAAAATGATTTTAATTAGACACGAAATCTGTACTCCTAAAAAAATAAATAAAAATCTATATTTCCCATCTTTTTGTTACGTATTTCTGTAGTGGAAGTATTAATTTTTGTCATGGTTGAGTTATTTTGCTAAAAATTAAATCAATCTGGTAATATAAAAAGTAAATTTATATAAATTTAGTACATTCTTTTTATATCAAATTTAGACTACATGCATATCTGAGCAATAGATACGCATGTAGTCTAAATTTAAGCTGCAATAAACATTTATTAATATTAGGGATCAGCATTTTTGCACTAAAAAAGCATTGCCTGTTGAAAATAGCCCTAAACATGATGAAAATAAAGTTTTATTGTCAAAGTGTTTATGTTATTATTAAAAGGAAAGAGTAATTTTTTAATTGTTATTTTATTAACTTTTTCTTCCTTTTTAGAACATTCTAAATCTTGATTAAAATCTTGTTTCTCTTGCGTCAGCGTAAGAACCATAAAATACAACAGCATCGTTTTTATAGTGAGAGACACATTAATTTGAAAATTCTTACAAAAATCAAATGATTGTCAAATTTTAATGAAACATTCAGAACCGATTCACAAATGAATTAAATCAGTTTTAATTTTTTTAGAAAGTCATAGTAAAAATATTTACGAAACTCAGCTATGAATAGTAGCATACAAAACCCAATAAGAAATTATTTAATTAAAAAAGCTTTTATTTGCTTTTATGAATAAATTATGTTAGCGTCAATGTTGTCTGAAACCAAATATTTTTTCCGATGAAAAGTGAATTTTTACAACAATTGTTTTCCCTTTTTTTACAATTTTGAATTACAATATGTGATAAGTTGTTAAATATTTTAAAATTAAGTTTCTATTTCTGCATTATAGGAATCGGTGTTATTAAGTAGATCTATTTTTACACATCATAGATTTGAAGGCTTATTACAATCTGCAGGCTTACGGCCTATCACGTTGAATACACCGGTTCTCGTTTGATCACTGAAGTTAAGCAACGTTGAGCCTGGTCAGTACTTAGATGGGTAACCGCTTGGGAATACCAGGTGTTGTAAGCGTCTAGTGACGGATGTGCGTTGTGGTGCAGTGGATATCGACTCGGAAAGAGAAATCGGTGAGCCGATTTCAAGTTCCAGTTGAATACCCTGCATTCACTTAAGCACTGGTACCCTTGGGAAAGGTATTAATCCGTCCCTTCCCTCCAGTTATTGGTTAAATAACAAGGGTAGGACTTGGGGACCCTGCTCTTAAAAAAACAAATCCCAATGAATCTTGATACTCGAAAAGAAAAAAGTATTACTAGATGCAAACTTATATAAAAACAACAATAAATTGTTGAAAGAAAAATGTATTATCAGCAATAAATAAATAAAATTTTCTTGGCAATAAATGACCCGCCGAGGTTGATTTGCCATAAAAACAAACCAACCAAACAACAATCTGCGACAGATCTTTACTTATAAAATAATTTCAAATTGGTTTTGAATGCGCGTAAAAACATATTTTCTAGTCACGTGTTTTAAGAGTAGTTTCCCCTGAGGCCAACCTTCCCTCATCAAATTTGCGTTTTCATTCTGCAAGCACGTGTTAAAAAATTATCTGAAGTTTTATTTTGTTTTACGTCCGATTTTATTAAATATTTTGATCTAACTTTTTAAATAAAAATAATGTATTGATTTTCAATATGAAATATACTGCAATTAATTAATTAGTTAATTTTTTAGTTTCAATTCTAGGGATGGAAAAAAGAAATCACATTCAATCTTTGGACATTTTCGTTAGAAAATTTTAAAAAATATAAATGATTACATAATTATTACAAAAATTTTACGATTTCTTAACTTCTAAAACAATTAATATTAAAAACAAGGAAAAACTTATTAGCATATTAAAATATAAATATATATAATATTTCCTAAATGAGAGGTGCCTATAATAATTAGATACCTATCTTATTTATGAAATTTTTATGTTTTTTTTATATTTATTACTAATTTTTATATTATCTCGGTTATGAAACTTAAAATAAAACTACTTAATAGTTACATAGGTTGTTTCACTTAAAATTAGAAAAAATATGTCACTTCCGTCCGATAACTTCCCCTGATATAAGATGTTAATACATCGATGAAACCCTTATTTAAAATATCAAAAACAAGTCCTCGTGGCCAAGACATGCTTATCTTATTTTAAACTAGATTTTTCAACTAAAAAAGTAAATTATGTCTGTTTAAAATTTGATGAAGTAAATTTTCAATTTTTTAATTTTCTTCAAATAACTTTCGAAAAGGGTATTATTTATTTTTACAAAAGTTTTAAACGAAGAATTGAACTTTTGTTTACAAATTACCCCAAAATGACGGATATCAGCGATTTTATAGAAAAGCACCAGAAAGTTTTTATTTCAGTCAATATAAATCCGGCTTTTAATACGATAAATTATTTTGCTTAATTGCTATAGCAAATGTATTCCTTTACATTTAAATTAAAGCTAAAAAGAAAACACCAAGAAAGATTTTTCATTTTAAAAATTAATGTAAAACAGCAGGTATCACGAATTTTTGTGATGATACCTAATTAATATAAACACACAATATGTTTCGTTTGCTTTACATACATTTATATAAATGTGCGTTATTTTAAATCACACATTACATGTTAACTATGATTATTGAATAATGTTAAATTATCTGTGTATCAAAAGAACGAGACCGTCTTGTAATTATTCACCCTTGCAAATGTGTCGGTATATTTACTTTCTTAAGAAGCACGACAACGATTACAAACGATGAATTCAAGAAAATATTTTAATATTAGTGTAAACGGTCCTGCTACTTCATTTTCCTAAGATATTTCATGAAGTGTTCTAGTTATTTGACTATATAAAATACCGGAATATAAGCGTTGACATAATAACAAACATATTTCAAAAATTTATTTATTTAACATGAGAAAATATACCAAACTTTGATATTTAAAAATGAAGGAAAGTTGATTTCCTTATCTTCAATCTCTATAGCAAAACTAATATCTTAATCCATGAGGAGATGAAGATATGTGAAGTGGATGCACGATTAATCCAAAAAGGAATAAGCCAAAAATTCAATCTGATCATGTATGTGAATTTTTACCGTTCTGAACTTATTTCGATAAAAATAAATCTCTCACTGTGTGCGCGCTCGCATGCCACTGTGTAATATACATTTCAATTTTTATTTAAAAATATGTATGAGTTGTCTGATTCATTTATGCTTTAATTATCATATCTAATTTTGTCTGAGTTTATGCACTCAGGTAAAAGATCAATAATTAAATGACAAAACCTGAAGCGAATCTAATTTTCTTGAACTAATTTAAAAATAGCACATAATACACATTCCTATAAACATATTTGCGTATAAACGACGTTTCAAATTCCTATCAAGAACTGCTTACAAGCATTATACTCCTTGTGAGAATATAGATACGTATTTACAAGCGTGAAATCTTCATATACAGAATTACACACACACACACATACACACACACACACACACACACACACACACATATATATATATATATATATATATATATATACACACACACACACACACATATATATATATATATATATATATATATATATATATTAATTTGTAAGCCAGTTATTTCTCGATGCAGGTTTCTAAATAATTAAATAATAAATTATATTGGCGTGTGTATACACTGCTTATATACAACACGTTAAAATTTCTCTTCCACGTGCCTGTGGCTTAGGGGGTAGCGACTCGGACTGACACCAAATCGGTCGATAGGGGTTGTTCCAGCTAGAAAAATTGGTAAAGAAGAAAAAAGTGCGAGAAGGCGAGAAGCCGTGAACGTTTTGTTTAATGTGTAAATTTATTGTTGTTATTATTATTATTGATATTACTTGCTTTTTGTATGATATATTAAGTGTCCATTATGGTATTTGTGTTGCTACACGTGTTTCGAGTTTAAAGTTGATTCTCTTCAGGCGAATATACTTGTGACTTTACATATTGTGATTCTTTTGTTTTCTGATGGCCAAAGTATCGTGTATATATATATATAAAAAAGAAAAAATTGCACGAACCTTTGCAAATAATATTATTCCAAAAACAACAAAAAGAACTAGATGACCCGTAGTGTAGAACTGAATCAAAATCGCTGAATACAATTTGGAAATATAATGACAGAACCAAATTTTGCAAGTCAATGTAAAATTTTTATGCCCAACGAAAGGTGATTTAACGTGCGAGTATGAGGAAAAAAACACGCACGTATATACATTTTCTGACCTGCTCGCCACTTATCTACATATACACGATATTTTGGGCATAAAAAAAAACAAACAAATGTATCTCGATATGTAAAGTAACAAGATTATTCGCCGGAAGAGAGTCTTTAGACTTTAGACTCGAAACACGTATAGTAACGCAAATACCATCATGGACACTTAATATATCATACAAAATGCAAGTAATATTAATAATAATGACAACAATAAATCTACACAAAAAAAATGTTCATGATTTCTCGCATTTTTTCTTATATATATATATATATATATATATGTATATATATATATATATATATATATATATATGTGGCGGGGGTATGTATGTGTGTGTGTGTGTCTGTAGACCCGCATACAGTTATTCAGATGAGAAGAGCATCTTCATCAGAGTGTATGACCAGAGGGAGGTATATTTTTAACTGTAGCATTATTTTGTATGCGTTTTGCATGATCAATACAAATGAATTTCGATATGCAATGTTACGTATAACTATTTATATATATTTATATGGGCATACACATTTGTAGCAGTGAGTGCAAATACAAATCTATTTATGCAGTTTGAAATTGTTTAATAGTTTGCGTATGTGTGAAAGCTTTTTCTTTAATAATACTGTAAATTGTTTTGGGACATGTATGTAAGTGTACATACTGACGTGTCTGTGAATGGGTGAACTTTTCTTGTTATAAAGCAATGTCACGTCTTCCTCTACATTACAAATGTAGTGCGTTTGTGTGCTTTTAAGGAAGCGGATGAAAAGTATTGTGCACATATTCACTTCAGTAAATTATGTATAAAGCAGTAAACATGCCGAAATGACGTTATTGTGAGTGTGTTTCTGTTGAAGGCCATATCATCGGCAGAGTTGCAGTAGGGCGTAAGCCTGCAAGAGTGTTTGTCCACTGATAAGCAGAACCAACGATATCCGTTTTGTTTGAAATTTATTGGCCATCAATGTACTAGAGAGGCACGATAAGGCCTCGATATGGCCCATTTCGCCTCTCGCGCCACACATCATTCTTCTCTACGAATGTGGTGAGCCTCTTCAAACTGCCAACACCACCTCTACCCAATCTTCTAACATCATCAACACCAACAACGCATCTTTTCATTTCTCCATTCATTCCACCCTCAATTCAACACTCTGCACCCCAAAATTCTGCTAACTTCTTTGTGAAATGGCAAGAGTAGTTTAGCAGAGGCTGAATAAACCGTGTCGTTGGTATAGTTATCTTTATATCTGAGTAGTCTAACAAAATGGGATTGTTAACGCCAAAAATCTTTGATCGCTTGTTTCATTCTGATCATATCTTAATAAAAGTCTAAATGAAACAAAAGATAGAGGCAAGCATCATTTACGATATGTCATAACCGTGCCATATGGAGGGCATAGCTTTACCAAAATGACTAGAGTTCATAAGGTCTAATGCTCAATCCTTCGCGCCACCCACTTTGCGAAAAAAATATCTATGACGTTAAAACTAAAAAAAAACATTTAAGTTATCTTTGCCAGGTGTGACGGTAAATTTTTTTGTTTAATTAGAATTAAGGATGTAAGTTTCATATGATTTTTTTATATCTTTGAAAAGAACAATAAGATAGAGAATGATTATCAAACCGGTTATCGTAAGCGATATCATATTTAATTTTGGCATTTTATGAACGATACTTTGCATAAATATTTAACGAACTTTTTTTAACACAATAAAATGCCCATTCTAACGTTCGTATCAACAAACATATGAGAGACTATTGCACTGTCACGGATAGAAATATAGAAACACAAATAGGAACATATAAACATAATTAACTGATAAAATACAAATTTTCACGTTGTATTCTAAATTCAGATCCTATAACAATGTTAATAATATTGCTTCATTTTATGTTTATTATAAAAAGTATTTGCAAAACAGTAATATACACTTTAGTGCAATAACTACAAATTATTTTGATAGTTATTTCTTGAATAATTCGACCACCTTCATACAGTTTTGATGGGGACCATTGTTTCTCTCAAAAACTATTAGAAATAACATCACTTCACTTCCCTTTGCTTAGATTAAAACGTGGATTTTATTGCCTGATAAAAATTCCAACAGAAGCAGAACATTTCTTTGGAGAAAAATAAGCACTCGAGAAGCAAATGCATATGAACAAAAATGTATCATTGAAAATGTATTATTCTTCACATCCATTCGTTAAACTGTTGATGTTTATATATATATATATATATATATATATATAAAAGTTAAAGCTCATATATATATATATATATATATATATATATATATATATATATATATGTTGTTTACGAATTTTAAATTCTAAGTTTGACAAAGCATTAAGTTTAGATTATTATGAAGTTATTCAGATATTAAACGAGGAAAATATATGGACGCACACATATACATATCTATACATGTCTATGGACAAATAGATAAGTATATACACAAACAAACATATATTGGTATACGAGACATGTACAGATGTATATACGCACACACACACATATATATATATATATACATACTCAAATTTTTTCACTTTTATTTTTATCGACGTGTCAATTTATCCGCTAAATTTTAAAACCAGGCTTAGCAAAAGCCTGTAAAGGCTACAATATTGGATACTTGTAAGAACGTATTTGTCAGATGGTATGCGCCTTGTATAAACGATGTCAAAACTGACACATATTTCAGTGCATGATCAAATAAACATAATTAAATATATATGCACGCAAACACACAAGCAAAGAACAGAAACGTACGTGACTAAAATCTCCACTAAGCATCATGTAGAAAATAAAACCACATACATGAATATACTTATATACAACTTCTTTCATAAATATACGCAAATAAGTGCAGGAATACTCACACAGAAGCATACGCACATTTATAAACGAGCACACACAAGAGAAAAAATATATAGATACATGCATGGACATACGAACATATATACACAGAAATACACGTACACATAGAAATAAGAAAAATATGTACATATTAAAGCACACACACACACACACACACACGCATATATATATATATATATATATATATACATTAGCAAGTGAAGCAAAATATCAATATGCCTACTCTATATTTATATATATAGGTACATACATACATACATACATACATACATAATTGCATAATTTTTCTAAAAACTTTATAAATTTATCTGCTAATGTCTTTTAAATTAGACGTATCCTTCAACTCTTTGAAGTCAAATAAGTCAGTAAGTGAATAATTAGACTAATTATGGACTGAGTAAGATGCATCTTTGAAATACAAACAAAATTTGGTTAGTACTTTTGTTACTGTTGTTCCGATTTTGAGTTTTAAAAAATAGCTATTTGCTAAAATGACGCGAAAATAATCATCGCTTGTCCCTTTTAATGCCAATAATAAAAATCACAATTTACGTTCAAGTCTATTTAAATTCTACGTAGAACTATCACTATGGCCATAAATATTAGTAACTCTGACGAGATGGCAATCATTAACATGAGGCCTAAAGAAAGGAAAAACTCTGATAACAATTAAAACAGTTTTCATTGTCTTCGCAATGTGAGCTCACCAAAGAGGAGATGGTGGGTACCTGCGTATATATGTACGCCAGTGTGTTTGTGTAATTGCGGGAATGATAATCTGTGTCTTTGCCTGAAACTACGAATGTGGGTGTTTGTGTGAATATGAGAGAAACAAAGATGGATATGTTTATATCTACAGATATGCATGTGTAATCATCTGTGCGTGTCTCTGTAGGCGGTGCACAAAAGTGTGCGTATTCTGTGTCAATACTTGTCGCTCAACTACTCTCATCCGCACCCCATTCGGAACTAAGACTTTATTTTATGGTGGTTCACCGCTTACTATCTCCAAACAACAACCGCCATCAACAACAATAACCGCAGCTATCCTCAGCTAAGCCCTTCCCCTAGACACACTCTACACCAACGTCAGAACACCCTCGAAAAAACCATGACAACCGCTGCAGACCTTACACTGCTTCCCCATTCTTCGTTTTCTTCATATTTTTTCTTCTTTGCACTCATTCCAGACTTCCGCGTCTGTGCCCGACCCGTCTCTTGCCCCAACTAATGCCGTTGTCAACGGGTTCCAATCTGAACCCCTTCCTCTGTACCTTTTTCTTTTATTCATCCTCTTTTTTTCTTTTTTTTCTTTTTTTGTCTATCTTATCCAGCTCGGGTTGTGCCGGCGTGACTCGAACCCGAGCCCGAACTTCTCCCCCCACAATCCTAATGATTTCTCAGCTAATTTCTCTCCAGCCCTTTGCAGACCATTACACTGCCTTTTCATCCCTTATCTACTTCCTCTCTCTTTCCCACTCCGCTCCCTGTTAGTCTTTCGGTCTGTTGTGCTAAATCGAACCACGCGCGTGGGCGCCCTATTCGACCGGCTATTTGCGGTTAGTTTTACCTCTCTTTTACAAGAAAGCCTGGCAAACCACAACTGCTGCTAATGACGTCCTCTTACCGATCTACTTGATCACGCAAGCCGTACTGTGGTCGACGCATCTAATCTCAATGCTCATCTTTTGTTCTTCTTCCACAGTCTCGCAGGCTCCCCTGCCTGTAAGCTATCACTGCCGCAGCACGCGTCATCCTCTTCTTACACTTCCTTCCTCTATGATGATTTCCTCTTTTCTTTTGAGGTCGTATTCTCTTTAAACTTCTTCTTCTTCTTCTTCTTCTTCTTCTTCTTCTTCTTCTTCTTCTTCTTCTTCTTCTCCGTCACCATCAGATTCTAGATTTTTATTCATTTTCCTATTTTTACTTTCGATTCTTTTCTTCATTTTTTTTCTCACTGCGGTTTTTCTATGTATTAGCATTTCTTTCTCTTTATTCTTGTTTCATCAATTTCATTCTCTGTTTTTGCTTTATTGCTTCATTTTTATAAAGTCTTTTCCTTTATGTTCATAGTTTAATATTCTTTTTTTTTAATTTTTCCTTCACTCACATTTTAATTATTTTATCAGTCCATTTTATCACAGTTTTAATTTGTATTGAATTTTTATAGTTTTATTAATTTCTTTCATATTATATAACATTTTTAACAATAACAACAATAGTGTTTACTAATAGTTCCTCAAATTCTTTTTTTTTTTCGTGGCATTTTCTCTCATTTTTCTTTTCTTTCTTTTTTTTCCCCCAAGTTTTCTCCCAAACACTTAAAAGCTCACCATACGCCTTCACGCCAACGTAAACCGATGTCTTTCGCCGCTATATTCACTGGGGCCTTTATAGCTACACCCTTTCACAAATCCTTTAGTGTAACCACATCCAGCATTTAATTCTACTGCGTTCAGCTTCTTAAAACGTCACATATCCATATCAGCCTCTTCGTAATTTTACTTTCTCTCTCTCTCTCTCCCTCCTACCTCTTCTTCCTTTCGGTCATGCTTTCCACAGA
This sequence comes from Ascarosepion bandense, assembly GCA_037127315.1. Taxonomy (NCBI): domain Eukaryota; kingdom Metazoa; phylum Mollusca; class Cephalopoda; order Sepiida; family Sepiidae; genus Ascarosepion; species Ascarosepion bandense. The sequence goes on from JBBBDQ010000191.1 coordinate 6,659,257, forward strand.
GCACAGTCTTCTCCAATTTTTTTTAATTCATAATATTTAAATCTTTCTCTTTCAAACTCTTTCCTTACCACACTCTTAGTCAGTCTACTCTTATGTATGTGTATTTTTCCCTTCCCATTGCTCTCTCTATTTTTGCATTGATGAAATTTCTTCTTTTCAGATAAAAACAATGGATTTGTCTTTATCTCTCGTACAAAGATGTTGCCGCCTAACTATTCCGTTGAGTCAGAAGGTGATCCCGTAAACTAATGTCCGATCAATGCTTCTTCGACTGTCGTTAGCTATAACGCATGCTTCACTGACTGATTGTATTGACTGCTTGCCTTACGGACTGCATAGATGGCTAGTGAGATGCTTGGATGAACGGAGGGACAGCAACATTCAAAATGATTCGCTTCATTGACATGGCTTCTGGTCAGGAAAATGGTTGGACTTCATTCAACGAACTTTTTTGTATTGCGTTTTTCGTCAAATAAAATGGGTGTAATTTTTTGTATCGATTTTTAGCACTATGTTGGTTAAAATAATGAATATGTATGAATCATAGATTACACAAATGATAATCTTTCATTTATTGATCTAATTTGCTTTGTTTTGTTATGTCTAAAATTGTGGTCAAATATTTTAGTTAGTTTCTTGTAAAATATTGACGTCTTCCATCAGATTACATGATTTACTTTTTAAATCGTAAATATATCGTATGCAGATGGCACCTTATTTGCACGCCAGCAATATCTGAAGATGTCCAAGTACTGATGGTTTATGTAAATTTCATATAAATCTAAGAAGTTGCGTGTTAAGTATGGCGTGTAAAACAACAAAGCATTTGCTTTCCAAGACGTACATGTAAATCATACAAAACTTAACGTTAACCAAAATTTGTCAGACAACAATTGAACTCTCAATCCATCAAATTATACTTTCTATGCACAACATGACCTTTCTGGATGCTGGCAATGATGGCAGTTACCAACGTCTTGTAATTTATTGCTCTCGGTAATTGTTATATCTATATAAGACATTTTTGCCATTTTAGTCTCTTTTTTTATAATCCATTAACTCAAACGCGTCAGTTAGTTTACTCATTGTCTTTCTGCTTCTCTTGAACTCAGTCTATCCTGCGCATGATAAATTCTACAGATATATTCTACTCATCATGTGTCACCAAAAAATGTCAGTTTTTCCTTTTCCCAATCTCCTTAATAATTCTTAGATTTTCATAAATGGAAATGAGTGATTCATTTCAAGATAAAAGACAAGACTAATTGTTTTATATATGTGTCAAAATGTGGCGCAATGTGATAATTATTGCATTGAGCCACGAGTTAATCAGGTTATATAAGAAAAATTCTGTTATCAAAAGACACTTGTAAAATTAAATTTGCTAATAATAATGAATACTTAACAATAATAATGTGAAAGCAAAATCAATCAAATATAGATTTAAAATACACGCGTATGCACTCACAAACATGCACACGTAAACACACGCGCCATATATGTATATATATATATATATATATATATATATATATATATGTGTATGTATATATATTTTTTATCATATCACCCCAACAAGGCGGTAACGCCACTGATGTGCAGGGGGCTACGTGAGAGTGAAAAGATTTGGAAAAGAGAAAGCCGGAAATCACATCTTAAACAGAGAACAAGGGGTGAGCCTCTACACCTGTACAATAAACGTGGGTGGAGTGTGAACCGGGCGATAGTTTAGTCTATCTACTCCAATTGAAAAAAAAAGCAAAAGAAAAAAAAAAAGAAAAGTGAAAAGATTGGAAAAGAGAAAGCCGGAAACCACATCCTAAACAGGGAACAAGGGATGAGCCTCTACACCAGCACAATAGACGTGGATGGAGTAAGTTTATCTTCAGTGTTTTTTCTCACTTTCTCTTACAACCTTTTGTAGGATGTCCTGCATTTTCCTTTCCGTGTCTGCTATCGGCACCGTGTCATCCGCGTATCTGATATTGTTGTGATTGTGGCCGCCAATGACGAATTCTGGTAAGGATTTTATTTCTCTCATAATTGTTTCGGTGAGAACACACATCCATGTCTTACGACCCTTCCTATTTTTGTATACCTGCTAAGTTTATTTCCTATCCGTACGCAAGTGGTTTGCTGCCAATATAGGTTCTTGAATATCCTAATGTCTTTTCCGAAAATGTCAAGGTTGCCGAGTATCTCGGCATATATATCTTTAATCCAAAAGAATAAGCAGGTAGGTAAATCCCAAAAACACCATCCTAATTAATATTAATTTCATTAATAATAAAATTGATCAAGTTGGCGGGCTCAATGCAATTATTATATTTTAATTACAGAGCCAATTATAAAATACAACAATATGTCTTCAGTATTTTCTTTGCTGAAGACGCGAGATTATTCTCGTAGAAATGGCTATTCAACAAATTTTAACATCGAAATTTTGTTTTATTTTATATATATATATATATATATATATATATATATATATATAATAAAATTACGATGTTCAAATTCGTTGATTTTAAATTTAAACTTATTTGCGTATATATATATATATATATATATATATATAGACATACACACACATGCAAATAAGTTTAATTTAAAAGAACCCACAAGGTTAGTTTGTTTAATATTTTAATTTATTTTTCCAATTTAGATATTCAGTATTGCGTCTAAAGTTGAGGATAATCTGTCCGAAGTTCATATTTTTTCAAATATGAATTTCAGACACTTTAACCTGAACTTCGAGCGCAGTACTCAACACCTTAGCCGGAAATTGAAAAATTACAATAAATATTAAAGAGTCTGATCATGTCACTTTTTAAATTAAACTTGCTTAGATGAATGCTTGCTGTCTAAATATAACTTACACACACATACGTTCAAACACACACACACACACACACACACACACACACACACACACACACACATATATATATATATATATAAAATCTTGATAAAATTTTCTTTGTCATATATTCATCAAATATAATTTGATAATTATATGACAAATACAATCTAGTGTGGTCGTAATATTAAACTCAGTAGTTACTGCATCTAATTATAATATCATAGTAGGACAGCGTGTAAACAGTGTGCATCTAACATATAGAAAAAGACGTAGAAAAAGGAAGGTACTTATATCGATTTATTTGATCTGTTACAATGGTTGCTTCTTTTTAGTTAAAACAGTAGAAAACCTTTCGAAAAATAAGGGTGCAAGTTGAAATCTCGTCGAGAATTTGTTCTTTAATACGTGCTATATACTTGAAGTCATAGAATAGTATAGTGACAATTTTGAGAAAGAACAATTCTAAAGGGTATATACTAATTGATTGCTAAAAATATAATTATAAATAATTATAGTTAAGAGAACTGCTGGAAAACTCTCCACTCAGACTTACAAAAATCTTTTGGAAATGTCAGGTTTTGGTAGGTGCGTCGGACAGAGAAATTTAAAGAAGATATTCGTACTATTATTATTTTTGTTTACTGAAGGTAATTTCGTTTGTAAAAACGTTTACCCCCAAAATTGATTTCAAGCACATATCTAAGTGCTATCCATGACACCAATATATTGGTATTGTTATTTTATATGATACCATTATCAGCATGATTCAGGCCTCCCTTTTGTTTCAAATGGCATAATGGTGGATACAAATATTGATAATTTTTCTAAATGTGATATTTTATTTGAATCCCAATGAAACATCGTGCAGAATCCATGATGCAAGAATAGATTTTAACCGTACTTACACAAACTTATTAAAGTCTTTCAATATTGGTAATTTTTTCTAGAATTTGGCTATTATTAAAATGCTTTAAAACGCGAAATAGAGATAAACTGGACAACTATAACTCAAAGACTTTCCGAAGAGCTAGGATATGTGAAAGCATAATGCTTCAAAATATAAACAGTTGTTTTTTAACGGCCTTGATACTTAAGAATCAGAGAATTGAACAATTGATACGCTTGCTGTCTTTCATCTGGTTCTCTCATGCTCATACTATCATTTGTAACAATTCTTTTATGGAAAATATAGGTTTAAAACAATTTAACACAAGTTAAACCACTAACTGCAACACTATAACGCCTATATACTTTGACCTATATATATATATATATATATATATATATATATATATATATATATATATATATATATATGACTTCATTTTAAAATATCTCTCATTTTCTAACATAACATTCCTATTATAACAATCTCCCTCTTTAATTTTTTTTTAATTTTTATCTGTGACTTTCAGGTTGAATTCTCTTTTCTACCCTAAATACGTTCTCGATTTTATTCTCTTAAAAAGAAAGATTGTTGTATTTCCCTGTCTAGGCGCGTGTGAATATGAAGGGGTGGTAATAAACTATTCTGCCCTCTGTTGTTCGTTCCTGCCCTTTTCTTGAACTACAATGCCCTACTCTCTCGTGCCTGACAACTCCTCCTACATTTTATTTTTGATTTCATTCTCTTATTTATTTTCGCTTCATATTTCTTGATAAAGCACTGCCCATTTCTCTCGATATACTTTTTACTTCTTTGCCCGATACTTGACTGGCTTTGAAAAAATAAAAAAAATAAATAAATAATAATTATAATGAATAAAAAAGTCTGTCAGAAAAATTGTCCTTTTCCTTCCTCCATTCTTTTTATTTAACAAAAATCTTCCTATTTAAATACACATGCTTCACAAGAGGTTCACGTGTCGCCTGTCTCCGTAGTTTACTCCATTAGTTCACACACCACTGTTAGCTTTAATCCTTCTCCCCACATTGTATGTGTATATCTGCCCTTTCTCACTCTCTCAAAAACCACTCTTTTTTTTCGTGTTCCTACCTGATTTTTCTCAGATAATTTCTCAGCTCGTATGCTTTTTTCCTCTCTCTAAAATCTCTTTCATTTTTTTTAACTAATCTCTGTCCTTCTTCCCCGCTCTCTCTCTCTCTCTCTCTCTCTCTCTCTCTCTTGCTCTCTATCTCTCTTTTGTACTTAGTTTCAAGCCTTGACCTTTTCCGATCCTTTTTCTCGTCTCCCTTCGATTATCTAATCTTTAAATGCTTTTACAGAATTTATCGACTTCAGTTCACTATGTATCTTCTGATATCACTCTATCCACAACTTACGGAAAAAATTTCCTTCTCTTCAAATCATTTAATTGCTCGACTTTATCGCTCTGTGTATTTTTTTTGTTTTGTTTTTTGTTTTGTTTTTTTTTCTCACTAACATAAAACATCTAAAGACATTTGTTCATTTTAGATTTGTTTTTTTATTCTATGAAAACAACGTGGAACTTCTAAGTCTGTTTCTATCTCTATTTCTCCGACTGATCTCCCCTATTGTCACCTAAAGATAGATTTGTACTCCCTAATTTTGTACTCTTGTTTCCCTTGTTCCTGCACTGCCTTGTCTCTTTTGCATGGTTTTGCTTTTTAATTTCATGTTCGAAGTCAACTGCTAACTCCGCTCTCTCTCTCTCTCTCTCTCTCTCTCTCTCTCTCTCTCTCTCTCTCTCTCTCCCTGTCTCTCTGTCCCTCTTATTTTATTCATTTAATTCTTGCACAAGAATAGGGGATGCAGAATGTGATATAAAAAGTTTGAAGTTTTTTTTTTAATCAGAAGAAATTATCTTCACATTTCCCATTAATTAATAACTTGAAACAATTAATATCTGGTTTTGAAAATAAGGTAAAAATGATGTCAGAGTAAAACGATGATCCAATAGAAATGGTGAGGTTTATAAATTAACTCAGCGAAACGGGAAAGAGACTCAATTTATTATAATTATATATTAAACATTATTAGCATTTATTCACCTCTCTGTTTCGTTTTCTTTGTGCTGTTTATCTTTTCTGTGGTTACTTTCTGTTTGAATTCTTGGAACTCATACAATCAATATGTATATTGCTAAAATGTGTTAAATAAAACTTACGACCTACTTCAACATATATACCCACCAAACAGTACTTTTCTTTTAGATGAAAGTAACCCCAATTCGTGAGAAATAACAAAGAATTATCTTTGCTCTTTCGAAAACTCAATATGATACAAATAACAGCATTATGATTTGTTTCCTTTTACAAAATATCATAATACTAAGTTCAAAGATATATAACAAGAACTAAAATTTTAATCTTGGTGCAAGATTTTCATTCGTTGCTTGCTATGGAGTACTTTGACAATTTCAAATTCCTGTTCAAATATCCAACACCATGTGCCTTCTAAGTTAAAAATTTCGTGTTATTGCAACAGAAGCACTGACACCAGTAAGGGAAAAAGTATTACAGGGCTTGGTATTATTTTTATTAAGTTGTTCAGAAAAACCTACAGTGGCCTCGAGAATAAATAATTGTCAGCAACTAGTTGCAGACCCCATTTTGCACACAATAACTTAAGCAAAGCACACCAAAATCAAAAGATGATTACATATAACTTGCCTTGAAAATCATCTACTGATTTTTTATAGCATTTCCTACAAGCCTTAGAAATAATTTAGGAACAATTTCTAAAACAAAACTCAAGACATTTTCTGTGAGACTAATTTTCATTCAAGAAATCAACGTTTTGATTTAACAACAAAAAACAAACACTAGCATACAATATTGACGCTACTTGGTTTATAATTAAAGAGAATACAAATAAGTAGTTTAAGTTTTGCTACATATTTCGTATTGTACTTAATGTCTTCATTTTTCTTGACTTAATTTATTCTATAAAAATGATTTATTTCACTGATTTTTTATGTTATTTATGTTATGAGCACATTTCATAATACGACGCTACTTTTAATTTTTCATTATCTGATTTTCTTTTCTTGGACTCTATTCTTTATCCACTTGATTATTTTCATCTTTCTAAGAATGTTCTTGTATTTGTTTGCTTTTCAATGTCACTTTATTTTTTGGCATCATTCTTTAGATTATGGTTTCTTGCATTTACAAAACTGAAGGTAGAAAAATATTTCATAAAATGGAATGAAAACATTAGTGGTATTAATTTTTACTTGATTTTATTAGCTTTCATGCACGTAAAAATGACCAATAGAATAATTTTGTCTAATGCAATAACGCATTACACGTTTGTAATTATTTCATGAAACCTAAAAAGACATATTTGTATATGTGTGTGTGTGTACATGTGCATATATGCAGTTACTAATGAATAAATGACTAAATATTGATATCCCTACACATACGCACATTGAAAACATATATTTGTGTCTATGCTTTCAAATTAAGCATGATACGCTGAATAACAAGCAATATATAACTTATTAAAAGAGCGGGTTTTTTTTTTTAGAAAATCAGAACATTTTTCTTTTAATTATTTTTGAAGTTGGCAAAGAATCAATTCCATCCGTTAAAATAACGGAAGTAGCGAAACAATGCAATTTATATTTGATATGTCTCGGGAAGGGATATATATATATTATTCGAAGTAGCAGGGTAGGTCAGGGTAGGTCAATCTAGCAACTCGCAGTAATGGACCGGTACTCGTCATAGTCGTATGCAGCATGCTGAGACGTAATGCAATCATCATCATCATTTATCCATCACACCCAGATGATGCATAGGGAAGAAACTTTTTGTTGCTGTTTCTGTAACAAACTGTTTTTCACGGAGCGGGGTTGTTAGGCCTGCACCCAACCTCCAAACCTCCAAACCTGGAGGACCGGTAGACCATTCTTGGTCTTTACGTTTACAGCACCTGGTATTCCCAAATGGTCACCCGTTTAAGTACTGACCAGGCTCGATGTTGCTTAACTGCGGTGATCGGACGGGAACCGGTGTATTCAACACGATATAGCCGTAGACTAAGCTTATGTAATAGGCGTAGTCAATAGGCGTCCCAATAGACGTAGACCTAGGCGTCCTAGCCTTAGTCTGTATTTATGGCTGACACCAACCAATCATATTACTGTGTGGGGGAACCAAGCTGTATGTATATTCATTACATCACATATTTATTACATCACGCCCCACCTGAGCTAAATTTTCCCGTGAAATTTAGCTTCAATATTTTGTCTTTTTTGGGTCTGGACATAATCGATCGACTTTTTTTTATAAGTCTTTTTCGCCCCAATCCTCTCTGCCGGGGGGGGGGGGGCGTTTGACACACTTGTACATCTGGACTTGAAGTTGAGAATACCTTCAGTAGCGAATGTTGACTTGCTGGAATGGGAATTTCAAATAAGTCATACAGGACTTCCATTGGAATTCCTTCAGTATTTTCCGTGACGTCTGTTGTGTGTCTCGGTCTCAATTGATTCCAATGTTTTTTGCACCGAAAATTTTCCCTTATATCGTATATGATCTGTCCAATTTTTTGGTTATCATTCCTTCTTCCCAATACATTTTTCAAGCACTAAAGTTCTTGAAATAAAAACTTTGTCACCTGGCTTATACGCTTTAGTCATCTGGTTTTAATTTTTTAGCAGTTTTCTTCGCCGAACTAGGCAACTGCATGTCGAAGACAGAGCGTATTTTCCTCACAAATATTAACTCTGCTGGCGATAATCCTGACATCGTATTTGGGTTTGGCGTAATCCTATATACTGCCAAAAATTTCTGAATACTTCTTTCGAGTCCACGCCTTGAAATTTCTTTAACACTCGTTTAAATGTGTCCACGAATTTTCCCGCCTGTCCATTCGATCTTGGATGATATACTGTTGTTGACACGTGATCAATGGTCAATGATGAACAGAAATCCTTGAATTATCTTCCCGTAAAGTGTGTTCCGTCGTCTCTGATTAAAGTTTTAGGGAGTATAAAACCAAATATTGGTAACAGCAGTTTGTGATCTGTTTGCAGAATAAACTCTTTTCCGTATAGAAACCCGTGAAAATTTTTCACAGCGTAGATTATTGCTAAACTCTCTTTTTCAATTTAACTGTAACTTCGGTCATGGGCAGTAACTCGAGGCATGTGCTATTGGCTTCGTAGATCCGTCCTCAAGTTTATGATGCACTACAGCATCCCTCATTACTGGCATCTGCTGCTACAATAATTTTCCTCTTCGGGTCGAAATGCACTAACGATAGGTCTGCTAATAGACAGCTTTTTCTATTTTTAAAACCATGTTCGCATCCTTTCGAGCATATAAACTTTGCGCCCTTTTTCACCAACTCATTCGAAGTAGCTCCCATATAATTTTTCGGTATATAAATGCTATAGTAACTTACGAATCCCAAGAAGACCTGGAGTTTAGCCACATTATCAGGTGCTGGCATATTTTTTTAGCCTCAGCCCTTTCTGGATCCGGTTTTCTTCCTTTACTGTCAATGATCTGCCACAAATATTTTATCTACTTTAAGAAGAACTCGCATTTTTCAGCACTCAGCTTAAAATCGTATTCTTCAATTCTCTGAAATATTGCGCTAATATGCGTTTTGTTTTGGGGCTCTTTTCACTTTAATCAAAATATCATCTGCATATGCGATTGCATACTCCATGCTAGCCAACACTGTGTCCATTATTTGCTGGAATACGCATGAAGCTATCTTCAATCCAAACGGAAGGCGATTTAGTTTAAACATCATTTTATGTGTGTTTATTGTCAAGTACTTTGAGCATTCTTCACTGACCTTAACCTGAGGGTAAACCTCCGACAAGTCCAACTTTGAAAACACTCTAACTCCGTTTAATTTAATGAATATATCCTCAGGAGTCGGTAGATGGTCTTTCAAACAGTCATTTCAACCTGTCGAAAAGTTAGCACACACTGATTTTTCGGTTTTTATTTTTTATATATACGGTTGGCGACGCCCAATCCGAGTAATCAACTTTTGAAATTGAGCCACTTTTTTCCAATCTTTCTAATTCCTCACTTATTGTGTCTTCTGGTTTAACATTTTCTTTCAATTTGAAGTTTACTAATGTTTTTGTGCACAGACCTAGTCCTTCGCTTTTCAAATCCGTATTAAATCTTTGTTTTCTTTGTCTTATCGATCTCTATGACGTTAAGTTTTTTACATAAAGCATTTACCGGTAATTCCCATAAGTTAAACAATACGACCCAGTCTAAACCAAATAGGTTTACTGAACCAGGGAGCACATACACTTTCGATTTGTGAATTTTCTACACGAACGAAATGCTACATTTTAATTCACCCTTAAATTTAAGTTTTTTCCTGACACTCCCCTAGTAATTTTGTCTATATTAGTCAACGGTGGGTAACCGATTTTTGTTCCATGTTTGCTCGTTTATTACCAAGATATCACTTCCTGAATCGAGGAATAATTTTACGATGTGGTCGTTTATTATTACATTGAGGTATTTTCTTCTTTTATCCTCCTCAAATTCATTTTTCGATCAAACTACGTTCATCTTTGTTTGCGATTTTGATTTAACTTTTCTCTGTTTTGTCCGACAAGGAGAACTTCTATGGCCTACAATTAAAACATATTTTATCCCTAAAGAAACAATATTTCTTTATATGTTATCCTCCACACGAACTGCCCATCATTTTTCTGTCTTTATTCTGTATCCGTATCCACTTCTGTTGTCTTACAGTTTGTACTCGCGAAATGCTCTTCTTCTCAATCCGACTATAATCTTTTTTATGTTTATAAATCGCTGAAATTCTTCCGTTAATTTTGTAGAGTAATCTTCGGATTCTGTTCCATGATAGTGAGGATTCTTGATCTAATTTCTTTGTTCTTCGGTGTCATTAGCCGTTGCATAAAGATTAGACTCTTGAACATGTCACTTGACAATTTCTTCAATTTAAACACCTCACACTGTGCATTAAGCATACCTGCATAGGTGACAACATCATCATCCTCTTGTTTTACGATATTTAGACACCTGTATCGTGTATGAAATAGACACTTTTATAAAAAAAGTTTCGACAAAAATTCTACTGTTTCGCCGAATATAATTTCTTCTGGCTTCTTTGGGAGTGTTAAATTCGCGTATTTTGTATTTTCTTTTCTCCCCAACTTCTGCAACAATAGAGTGATTTTTTCCTCGTCTGAGTTCACATCTTTTTGTAAATATTGTTTCAAATCTACGAAAATAAGCCAGAAACGTTGAACCACTGTCAGGGTCTTAGTTAAATTCAAAGAATAAATTTGAAATTCCTTCAGCAGAAAAAAATCTAGAACCCGCCAACTGATATGTTCCGGAAAGGGATATATATATATATATATATATATATATATATATATATATATATATATATATATATATATATTATTCAAAGTAGCTAATCGGTTTTGGCACATGTAACCGGGTAGGTTAATCTAACAAGTAGCTGTAATGAACCGGTACTCGTTGTAGTCGTAGGCAGTATGCTGAAACGTAGGCTTATGCAATAGGCGTAGTCAATAAGCGTTCAAATAGACGTAGACGTATAGACGTAGTCAAATAGACGCAGACCAATAGACGTAGACCTAGGCGTCCTCGCCTTGGTCTGTATTTATGAATGACACCAGCTAATCATATTACTTTCAGGGGAACCAAGGAGTATCCATGTTCATTACATCGGATATTCATTATATCAATATTATACAAAACAGATGGGATAAATAAGCGAAACAATCCTTGGAAAAAGTGAAGTCAAATTTCATAGAAATTATTAAATTCTCAATAGTAGTACAAAAATAAATTGCCAATAAAATATGTTGTTTAATATTGCTTATAATACATCGAGTATATAGAATTTTTCTTTACAAAAGTCGATCTATATATTTCATATTTTTCTTCAAAAAAACACTTTGTTATCATCCTGAATAGGCTTTGGGTTTTCTGTTAATTTATTATTCCATAAATTGAATGAGGAGAAAGGTAAATGCAAACAAAATTTCTACAGACTTGAATTACTAAATACAGTGAACTGAGAAACTATAAGTATGGAATTTCATACTTTTTTGCGTATTTAATACACTAAATGTTTCTAATGAGTGTATAAATATTATCACTATATGTATTTAATAGAAAATGCAGAGGGGTTATTTTTAAATACTTATATTTCAGTTGCTTCTGCAAGTAAATTATAATACATTATACATGTATAAATAATTGATTATTACCTTCTTTTTTAGTCGCACAGTATTTACAAATGTAGCTCAGCTCCTTATAGCAAAAGTTTTCTCGACACCGAGAAAAAGACAATCAACAATATCAAATATTTGATTAATTTATGTGATTTGATTTTGAAAACACCTATTATTATCTTTCCTTACTATCACCAAAATATAATTCTTATCTAAACTTATTTATAAATGAAAATTTGGGTCTGTGTGTGTACGTGTGTGTGAGTGTGTATCTGTGTGTGTGTGTGTGTGTGTGTGTGTGTGTGTGTGTGTGTGTGTGTGTCCGTTACGTGTACACTCCGAGACGGCAGAAAATTTACCTAGTTGTGCTATAAGCGTCTGCGAGTGTTCTTAGCTAGGTTTTGTGTCTAGATACCCCCGATAAATATCGAAAATTGATAATCGAAAAAATCGGGTTATAGAAGGAGTAGTCCGATTTTAATCAAATTAGATACACTCATAGACAAAGACATAAGAAATGATATTCATAAGTTTCAATGTTTCAGTTCTTACAATAGTGAAGAAAATTGATTATATATATATATATATATAAAAGGCAAGATGTTTGTCTGTGTGTCTGTTTATCTGCTTGTATGTCTGTATTTTTTTCAGCCCTTTTATTTTAGTTTTTGCTTTGGATTTAGCTGTAAGTAGGTATAATTGTAGTTCTTAGTCTTAGCCATGATACCATTTACTCAGAAGACTTATTTAGCCTCCAAAATTCGGTTTACGACGAAAAAATTTTATTTGATATCGATACCAGGAAATCAAAATTTGACTTACATCCATTCATTTTTCTTTCAGTCTACTGTTTCGCTTTAACTGGAAACAGCTATTGCTTTTTAGTTTTTCGTGCCAACGTCCAAAGAGTCTGAGCTCCATGACCATGGATTAGTTTTAATGCTTTCATTACACCTGAGCAACGCCGAGCTATACTACTAGTGATGAATATAATAATACAAAAATTTTAAATCACCTCATTAATCGGTTAGGGTTATTATACTCAGGTAATTAGAAGAAAATTTTGACGAAGAAATCTGAAACTATTTTACTGAAAATCTAAACCATAAAGAAATAAAACCTGTTGAATGCAAAATCTAAAAATAGTTTTAATATTTGCAAAAGTGAAACGGACATATCTATTCAAGTAAGACAATGCTTCATTTTTAGTTGGGCAAGATTTTTATGTAGATATTCTTCCCATTAATAATTATTGATTTAAATATTTTACTATCCCGTGTATATTATGCACTTTATTGATTTACTTGTTATCTACATAAAAGTAGACCCAACCTGAAAATGTTTCACACTTTAGCATTGGAAAGTTTTATTTGAAAATGCTGGATCGATGTAGAAAGGGAAAACTGAGAATTCTGATTGAAAATGTCGTAGATTTCGTGGATTAATTTCATCTTTTCTCGTGGAAATAGAAGAAAATAATAAAAAGCCCAAGTGAATAGACAAACTTTGATATGTTGTACATTCAGCTAAGAGAGCTACGATAATTCTGACAGATAGGAGTAATTCTTGAAACTTTACATTTAATACACTGCTATACCATCATTCAGTTATGACGGCAGTTATGCTTAGTGTGGTGACCTATATTTCCACTTTTGTCAATAGTTTTTAAATTATTTCTCGATTATCTCTTTACAAAGGTCCCGACTAAAAGGTAATATAATGAATATTGTGTTAAACAAGCAAGGAAGAAAACTTTGAACATAACAGTAAATAGGAAGGAAATGAAATGGAGAAAATCTGAAAGGAAAACAAATCGAAAAGACAGTACGAACGGGAAAAATGAAAAGAGAGCAAGGGAGGATAGTATGTAACTTGCATTCAGGTGTGTGAGAGAAGTTGCAAAGATTTCTGAAACTTTTTTTTTTAGATCTGAATGCTAAAACCCGCCACACACAAACTATAAAGAACACAATAAGAAAATAAATTGCTAAGCCGAACTATGATAAATTACGTCTACTATAGACTATGTACGTCACAAATCAAAATGATTTGATTGAGTCAAAATCGTGTTATATGCTCAGTCATTATTGACATAAAAACCGTTTATATAAAAATAAGTTTTCTCAGTCTGGCATATGACAGATGCTGAAAGTGATTAAGTAAATTTTTATCTTTTTTTTAACCGAAGTTATATATATTTATTATATTTTTCCAAAATTTGAGCTTCTAAATGAGAGTCGAACAGATATATAACTACGATAAATAAGTCTGAAAGAATGAAAATTTAAAATTATCTAAACGAATAATAAAAACAATAATAGAATAGAAAACAATTAATCAAAATGATTAACAGATATTATGTTGTCGAAAACACTATTTAGATCAATTACTTAGTTAAGTGCCATCTCTTTCGAGACATGACTGACTGGGCAGAACATTATCCCGCGGTAGGTTGCCATTGCTTTCTGCGGTAGACTGGTCGCCTTCCAAGGCTATAGAACCCAATCTGTCCTGTTTTTTATCCCATAACTTGAGGGAATAGACGGATTAATACCTTTGTTAAGGGTATCTGCGCGTAAGTGAATGCAAGGAATTCAACTGGAATTAGAACTTGGCTCCCCGATTTCTCGTTCCAAGCCGATATCTACTGCGCCACAAACTAACTCAAAACACAAAGCAGTGCAAATGATCTCAGCAGAAATTTTAAAATGTTACATAAATATAAACATATACACGTACATGCACTCGCGATCATAGGCATGTATATACTCATATATGAAACTAAATATTAAATAGAATGCGTAGATAATGACATAGAGGGAAAAACTTCGGAAAACAGAACATCGTGTACATATAAATAATAACCAGTATTAAACAAGTTTAAATATAATGAGTTAATAAGCGTAGCTTACATGTGGCAGGATTTTGAAAGTAAGGTGCACCCATTGAGGATCGGATACAGTACTCAGTCGTAACTGCTTACTAATTATTATACTATTATACTACGTCAAATATATATTAACATAAAAATGACGAATTAGTTTGTTTGATTCATTACAGGGAGAACACATATGTATTCATACACCTACTAGCAAACTTACTTCTTAACAAAAATCCTACAAGTTTATTTAGGCAAAAATAACATTTTGCACATGATTGTATCCAGACGCACACATTCTCTCTCTCTCTCTCTCTCTCTCTCACACACACACACACACACACACACACACACACACACACACACACACACACACACACACACACACACATATATATATATATATATATATATATTTATTTATTTATATATGTATATTCACATTTAATGGTTCCCGTTTTCAGCTTTTTAATCAAACAGTATATAGCACAATCCAAACAATTCATAGGGATGAAAGAAAACTTGTCTACCACCCGCTGGCTCATTTTTTGCTGAATCCAACTAAGCGTGTGCTGAAGCTGAAGAGTTGCAAAGCTCTTTACTCTTCTCAACCGTACCATCAGTGACCACCACTCCACACATGTGCAAAACAAATGAAATAGGCACTAATAAAAACCATAATTGTAATCCTAATGTCGTCATGTTGTAGCAGATGCGCCCGTCGTTCATCCAGTGCTAGACAATAGTCATTTTCCTTTAAGTTAACGCATGTCGCTTTGCCTCAAGGCTTTGAAGATGCAGCTGATGCCCATGTGTTCCTTCTTGCTGGCTGTCAGTCTTTGTGAGATTGTGCGTAAGGGAAAGAGAGAGAAAGAGAAAAGCAAGTGAGAGAAAGAGGGTGAGATAGAGAGTTAGGGTCTCCAGAGTAAAACTGCATCGCTGATTCGTTTATCATGCACTTGGTGGCGACCACAAATTTGTGTCATTAGTTGGGCAATAATGGTAAATCAAAACTTGAGGCGCATAGGCGTAAGGATGTTCTATTCGTTAATTCATTCTAAGTTTACATTTATTTGATGCAAACTTATCTGTTCTTTTTAATATGTCAACAAATAATTCTATCATTTTTTGCAGTATGGTTCAATCTGTACAAGTCCCGAGGGCAACTCAATGTAGAGAGTTACGTTAAGGGATAGTTTATATGGATAGGAGGGGAGGATAACGGTTGACTCTAGACTTGAACAAATCAAGATTGTAGTGATCGGGGAAAAATCCCCTTGGGAGTTTGTTTAATAGGGCCTTGATTCGTGAGAAAAAGCTGCTTGAGTGTATCTTATTTCTTGCCGATGGAATACGGAAGAAGTGTGTATGTGGGGGGTTGCTACTATGTAAGTAACATGGTGAGTCCTAGCCGCTATGGTCAGACCTGGTGGGACCAGATGTTGCAGTTTGTCAGCGAGGGACTCAGAAGATTAGCCGTTAATAAGTAACTTCAGAGATCTACCTATTAGAAATGATTTTATAATAGAAAATCTCTTTCAGTGATTACATAGCCAGAGAACTTCTGTAGTAAAATGTTGTAAATGAAGGTGAATCGTTTAATTGTCACGTGTGAACAGATGCATTAACGCCAGAAAAGAAATGTTTTTTGTATCCTATAGCAACCAGCTATAAAAAGTGTATATACTATGTTACAATAACCCTAAGTATAAAATATCGTAGGATAAGCTCGGCCTTTCAACATCGGCGGCAAAGCCGAATATCCATGGTTCGAAGCTTCTTCCCTGCATATGGTTGGATCAGCTGGGTATAGTTAATTATGAGCTGTTTAATCCGACCGAAGCTATCACGCGAGATTGCTATCGACTAGAACTGATGCGTTTGTGCCGAGCATTGAAGAAAAACGGCCACTGTACAATTTGGGCTACGACAACTTGCTAAATGACAACTTTAGGCCACATGTTGCAAAATGGGTGAAAACCAATTTGGAAACGCTTAAAAGAGAAGTCTTATGCCACCAGATATTGTCTAGTCCGATTATCACTTGTTTTGATTAATGACACACGGCCTGGCTGAACAACACTTTCAATTTAATGAAAATGCTAAAAAAATTGGTCAACTCGTGCTTAGTTTCAAAAGATGTGTTGTTTATATGTGGAATTCAAATGCAACCAGAAAGATTGGCATAAGTAGTGCTAGCGCAAGTTAAAATATTTTCAGTGATGTGTTTCTTACTATTCTTTGTAAATAAAACATTAACTTTTATGAAAAATCAGCGAGAACTTATTCAAGATCCTTATATATATATATATATATATATATATCTATCTATCTATATATATATATATATATATATATATATATATATGAACCAGATTTCACGAAATTAAGCAGAGTTAAAAAAATTTTAAATTTTAGTTATAATTTTCGTTAACATTGTTGAACTATTGCATGAAAATAATTCTATTTTACTCAGAATATTCTTCATACATTACATAGTATTTTTCAATCAGTAAATTTCATTTGTCATGTCCATGCAATGAAAATAATTGGACTAACCAGTGGTATGAAAATGATTGGACTAATCCGTGTTATGGATTGTGTCGATATTGTCGATCATTAGTTATTAGGATATTCGTTACTAGCGTTCAAATTAATTGTGATCTTGTATCAAAAATTAGTTATGCATTGTAAACAATAATTATAATTAGTAATAATAGTAAAATTTTCTTACTATACTGACACAAACTATTCACTGAAATAATATGATAATATGTAAAAGCCGTAGCATTTACTAAACCAAGGTAGGCTGAGAAAAAATAGAAAGGTGGATTGTTAGTTATCCAATTCTTAACATGAACATTTTAGGATGCGGTTTCCGGTTTTCTCTTTTCCAATCTTTTCACTGTTTTCTTTATTTTTTTTTTTCAATTGGAGTAGATAGACTAAACTATCGCCCGGTTCACACTCCACCCACGTCTATTGAACAGGTGAAGAGGCTCATCCCTTGTTTCCTGTTTAGGATGAGGTTTCTGGCTTTCTCTTTTCCAATCTTTTTACTCTTACGTAGCCCCCTGCTCATCAGTGGCGTCATCGCCTTGCTTCGAGTGATATGATTAAAAAAAAATGTAATGACAAATTTTAAGTCCTTGTGGATTAATATATTTATCAACAGCTGAATACTCAACTTGCGAATACACAAGGCAATTGATTATGTAGTTTTAAAGAATAGATCTTCTTCTTCTATGTGCCATATTTTGTCAGGACGTATGCGAAAATGACCCTCTATATCTCTCTATATCACCCTGTTGCTTTTAGTATACCCCGTTTCCTGTTATTCGACACAATCCCCGCTCCATCATCCATCAGCTAAGGTATGTTGTGCGTTGCTTTCCCCTGTCTTTCTTTCACTCTATCCGTCCCGTGAGCATCAGGTTTACAAGCTCTCCTTCCTCATTACATTTCATAAAAATTTCAGATGTCTTTTCCTGGTGCTAAGTATCAGTTTCCGTTTTGTGTCTATACTCTCGAAAACGTCGTCATTGCTGGTGTTATGTCTATGCTATCCACAGCATCTTAAATAGAGAACCAATTTAAAGAAATTACATAGTTTTGTTCTCATAAAAGTTCCACCATTTAAACTCTAAAAGAATCTATTTTTTTAATTCTCGATTATATTCACGTTGAAAAGCAAGGTTTTATTTTTCCTCAAAGTTTTTTAAAACAAGAGGAAACTAAAAATTTTTGGCGGATCCCACTTCCAAAAATCTGACCTAATGATCAAACATTGAAAATATTTAGGAATTCTGTTTTAATCAGATAGAGGACATTTCAGAATATCTTAAAATCATAGCAGAATGTTTCATCTTACGCGTAATACTTGTTTAACTTGTCTTAAAAAGAATAAGTTGAACATGTTATGGTCGATTCAGTTAAACATTACATTAAGTGAAGCTTAGAATGTCGCCATTTGAAATCAAATGTTCATTCTTTGTGAGAAGATTCAGAAAATCCTATCAAGCAATTAAAATTTCAGTAAGAAAGTAACTAAATCAGTTATTTAAGCCAAAGATGCATGAACATTACAAGTTAAACAGGCTGTAATCAATTACAATATAATAATTTTCCAGTAGATATGAGAGCTGAATATTTCTCTGTAATCTATTACATGTAAAGAAAGATTCTGTGAATGCATTTTGATATGCTCCAAAGTTAATTTATAGAACAAACTTTCTAGTTGTATTTATAGCGCATAATTCTAATATCAGCCTAGATAAAAAGACAAACATAAATATTTGTTGTCAATATTTGAAGAAATTATTTATGGTTAAGTTTCAGGTTTCTTTTGCTCTTTTTAATGACTTTCTTGAAATTACTTAAAAACGATCAAATAGACTTAATATGTTGCACAAGCAAAAATATACTCACACCCACGAGTGCACGTAGAGATATAGATAGAAATGAACAGATATATACTCACACCCACGAGTGCACGTAGAGATATAGATAGAAATGAACAGATATATACTCACACCCACGAGTGCACGTGGAGATACAGATAGAAATGAACAGAACACACAATTTATAGAGAGCTTATATAACAAAAATACTTCCTAATAAATTGGTGTGTATGCAAAAATAGGGATTGTACGATTGTATGCAGACGATTGTATGCGCATGCACATACCTGTAAACACACAAACACACACATAAAACATATGCACACCATATATATACATATATATACATGTATGTATGTACACTCCCGATCAAAAATTTAAGACCACTTAAAAATCTTTAAAAATATATATTTTTTTTACGGATAGATTTTCAACTTCTCCCACTTTAGATTACCAATCTAAAAGGTTATGGAAACAAAAAGCTACATTCCAAACATTTTATTTAGAAATTTATATTTTTATAAAATGAGGCGATTTACACATGATCAAAATCATAAGACTAGAGACAAAAATTCTATGAAAGTGTATGAAAAGTGTATGACAACATTCAACAACCAAATTTAATAATGAGGTCTACCTCCACTGCTTTTGATGACTTCAAAAATTCTGTCGGGCATGCTAGTAATAAGCGTTTCCATTAAGGTGCGGGGGATGTTGCTCCAGCT
Organism: Ascarosepion bandense; assembly: GCA_037127315.1. Taxonomy (NCBI): domain Eukaryota; kingdom Metazoa; phylum Mollusca; class Cephalopoda; order Sepiida; family Sepiidae; genus Ascarosepion; species Ascarosepion bandense. The sequence goes on from JBBBDQ010000191.1 coordinate 6,679,275, forward strand.
TCTGAAGATGGCTTCACGAAATTAATTTTTTGTTGAATATTGTTTGCCATTTCGATAAACATCTCTTGTCATCCATCCTCAAACATTTTCAATTGGGTTCAAGTCTGGTGAGCATGCAGGATGTCCCAAGAGATGGACACCATTTTCTTGTAGAAACGTCAAGGTCTGTCTTGCAGCGTGGATTGCAGCATTATCCTGTTGGAATAATCATCCATCCCCACACAAACGATGACCCTCCATCATCAAAGATGCTTTTTGTAGCATGCTAACATAACCAGCCACTGTCTGACGACCCTGCACCACCTGGAGCTCCATCGTCCCCCTGTAAGAAAAGGCACCCCATACCATTAGGGACCCTCCACCACTATGACGTGTGGAGAAAATTTCAGGAGGCATGTTTTTGTTATGCCAATATTGTTGGAAGCCATCAGGACCATCTAGATTGAATTTTTTCTCATCAGAAAACAAGACTTTCTTCCACTTCTCAACGTCCCATGTTTGGTATTTACGACCAAACTTTAAGCGTGCAGCTTGTGACGTGGAAGCAGCCAAGGAATTTGTTTACGCTTTTTATTTACCATGTCTTTTTGTCATAATTGTCGTCTGATGGTTTACGGGACTGCAATCAGCTTCTGTGACTGCCTTAATTTGACGAGAAGAAAATCCCTCGTATTTCATAACATCCCGACTTATTCTCCTACTCAATGCAAGAGAAATTTTGGGGGGCCTACCAGAAGATTTTGCTTTTACATAATTTTCACTGTTTTTTTAGAAAGTTGCAAATCAGTTTTACTGCGATTTACCTTAGCTGCGATCGCCCGCTGTGAAAAACCTTGCTTATGGAATTCTAGAATTCGAGAACGCGCAACTTCGGTAAGTTTGCTTGCTTTAGGCATGGTAACACCTTTATGCAATGATTGCTAATCTCTAACTGAACTAAAAACATTGAAATTACCATAGATCTAACAATTTATACCCTTGGTCTTATAATTTTGATCATGTGTAAATCGCCTCATTTTATAAAAATGTAAATTTCTAAATAAAATGTTTGGAATGTAGCTTTTTGTTTCCATAAACTTTTAGATTGTAGTATTGGTAATCTTAAGTGGGGGAAGTTTAAAATCTATCCGTAAAAAAAAATTATTTTTAAAGATTTTTAAGTGGTCTTAAATTTTTAATCGGGAGTCTATATATATGCTAAACAGTTATAGGTCAGATTTAAATTAACTTAGAATTAGGCCTATAAACAGTAGTATGAGTGCTCAATGCATGTTTGGAAAGAAAATTAAGCTTTAACATGTAGAGATTTTAGATATTTAACTTGGGAAGATCAGTTGATTACGCTACCATAGTTTCGACCTTTTCGGTTTCAAGAGATTTGCAATACAAAATGGCCGACGAAAACGAAAAGGTCGAAAACAATTGTAGCGTAATCGGTGGATCCCAACTTATGTACATATGAGTTGAATATATGGATCGGAATCCGACAAGATGAATAGAATAAATAAAGAACAAGCAGGTAAAAAAGTGTATTTAATCTAACATCTTTCACTTTAACAAGCTTCTTCAGAGATTTATTAAAGACAAATGATTTTAAAATCTATGAGACAGTATGTTGATTAAGGTATAGTTTCATTGGTCAGATACGTGTCACGTGTGATAAAGCAATGGATGAATGTTAAATGTAGAAGGAAAATCTTGTGTCTGTTTTAATGTGTGTGCCAACGCGTAATCAAAACGTTAGATGTTTATTATCAATGCAAGTATATGTAAGCGAAAATAATGTGTGTTAAGCGTATTTAAACTATAAACGAATTAAGTGTGTATATATGTCGGTAACTTTAGTATGCTTCACACACACACGCACACACACACACACACACACACACACACACACACACACATATATATATATATAATGTGCAACGGTGAAATAGTCGCTATTTTATATTTTAAATTTCGCGCATGCGTTTTGTTTATTTTAGATTTTGTTAACTGCATAGTATAAGAGAGTCAGTTGGGCACTGTATTTGAGAAAAAGATAACCATAGCGTAATTTACTTCGTCAGAGATTTGGAAAAGGCATGCTGTGCTGCTTGGCATTCATGCCAGAAACTCTAATACGAACAGTTAAGAATGTTTCAGATGAATTCGGAAAGAGTTGGATGATTTCAATTGTGATTACGGCAGCCCTGAAAACTCACTCAATTTGTTGATGAGCGCCTGAGATTCAACACGGAGGCCGCCATCAAGTGACCTGTGGAGGTAGTGCTACACTGAATCAGTTGGCTTCTAGAAGACTTAACAACTCTTCACTATACCATATATGCAGGAGAACCCAGTCAACGCGACCACATCATCTTTTATATCTGTCCACCTAAATCCCAAGACAACTCCCTTGATTATTATGTGTGGGCGCAGTTGAGCGAGAGAGTATCAAAATTCCTTGAAACACTAAAGATGATTTGAAGGTAAGGATTGTTCATTGTAGCCTGATATTGAATTTAGAACTCTTTGCGTAAAATCACTGGAACTAACCAAAGTTCTATATCAAGTCATTCAGGACACTAGCAAGTGAATTTCTGGGACTCATAAATCTAATGTTTCATTAACCTTTTTTACCAGAGTTCATATTGCGATTTTTTGATGTTAATGATTTTCTCCAGGATACAGCAGTGGTGTATAAATAACTTAGAGATTTAAGTTAAAGGAAGATAATTCAGGATTATCAGAAGTGATTTCGCACAAGTAATGAGAATGACATTCCCCAGTGATCGTAATAAAGGGTGCGGTTCAAAATTCCTAGCCCATGAAGAAGGCCGGAGCGTACAACGGCCGAAACGTTGTAAACATGGCAACAAAGATGAGGGCAATAGTCCGAATAATGTATATACTGTAATTTATCCATTGCACATCGTATATACTTATTAATGTAAGATGTCATTTTATTTATTTAAAATAATTTGAGTTCTGTTTTTTCGAAAAAATGCCTCGACGTAAATGATATTTTGTCTACCATACTGATAACTATTTCTTCAAAATGAATGAGACGGTTGAACGAATTTGAATAAAAAAATAAAAACATTAACTTTGAAGAATTTATCCCAAATTATAATTTGGTTGTAAAACAATTTCGCTTTAATAAATCCCCAATTAAATCCGCATTCTCTGAGTCTAAATTATAGTCACATTTGTTACAACGAATGACGACTACTGCATTGAGTGTATTGCTTTAAAAAACAGAAAAAAATGTTTTGTGTTCATATATTATTTAATATTATTTTCTGTAAGTCTTATCTACGTATTCCATGTGAAGTTTATTACAGTATATAGTATAAAAATCCTGCTTCAGGTTTTATGTTATTAGTTTGTTTGTATAAATAACATCTCGTATTATTCTAGATGTAATTTCAATTGTAGTCGTAACTGTGTATTGTGTGTAATTTTATTGAGATAATTGAGTTGTGCGTAAAAGTATGTAACTAAGAATACTCGTGTACTTCTTGTATGAAAGTTATCGTTTAGATTAATGTGTAAATATACATATATAAAGGTGTGGATTGTAATTAGTTTTTTTAAATTATATTTTAAACAACAGTGGTTATATGCAAATAACTGAAAATAACACTGACATGATACATATTCCAGTGTATGAATGCAGTTTCATAAACGCCGGCAGATCGACTTTGAGTATGGCGGTTGAAATTCCTGCTTAACATTCTAATGTTTATGCATTTTCGAAATTGATAGCACGATTGATATCAGGTTAAAGTATTTATGTCATTATATATATATATATATATATATATATATATATATATAATAAAATATAGTTTTAATGTATGTTATATTTATGGTGAAAGTGTTCAATATCAGGAAAAGAGCCTATGTAAATATAAAAGTGGATATTAAAGTCAACACCCAGAGATGGCAGTCAATTTCATGTTAAACGCAATCGTCAGACCATGTACGTTGTGTTTTTCTCTTGTCTTTGTATATATATATATATATATATATATATATATATATATATATATTCATATGTACAGATCAATAATGCATTTGTAGGTAGTCTATTGCATTGTGGATAGTCTATTGCATTGTGCGTAGTCTATTACATTATTCTAACGGTTATTTTGTTTGGCGTGGTTTGCTCATTTTTCTGTTATTTACTTAATTTATTTATTTACTAATTTGTTAGCATTAATTTATTTACTTACTGTTGTCTAATTATTCTACTGTATTTATTTTCATTTATTCTTATTTATTTTCAGTTTTCGATTTTAAGAAACGTTGTAAAATTTTGTTTTCGTGTCTGCATTTTGAGATGAGTTCCGATCGTTTATTGAGTAATTTGTTTTGGTCTCGGTAGGTAATTACAGCTTTTTTTCTCCCAGCAGTGTTTACAAGTTTTGGATTTGTTTTTTGGTGTAATTTGTTTTTGTTTTCAATCTCTCAAATAGGTTTGAAAAGCATTGTACCGTTCGCGTATTTACTACGTGTAAAGTTTGATTTCTGTTTGCATTTTTTTTTTTTTGGTTTCCAAAGTCGTTATATGTCTATATTTTTTCTTTGTTATCTGTTGATTTTTAAATCGCCTGGTATAGTATATTGTTCCGTTAGAATTTTTTTTCTTTATTCTGCTGTTACACGTGGGTTTAATTTGTTCAGATGATTTGATTATTGTTTTCCTGTTGTGTTTTTTTTTTTATTATGTATCATGTTCTATTGCAACTGTAGCTGATTTTTATATGATTTTTAATGTATCTTTGTCGAATATATTGTGAAAAGTGCTTGATGCGAGGACGTATTTGTGCATGGGCTTAATGAATATCTTTTTCCTACGTTTGTTTTTTAGTTTTTAAGTTTTCTTTGTACTTTGGATTGAATCATATGATGTTTCTCTTCCTGATGGCCTTTAATCATTTCACCTCAAGCAAGGTATTCCTCTGCCACTATTGCGCAAGGTTTTATATATGGAAATGTAAAGAGAAAGAGTGGTTAGATATAACAAATGTCAGAAGGAGTGTGATAGACGGGTAGCGATACCGAGGCTGAGGGTTGGATAGATGGGAAGAGTGTTTGAGAGAATGGATGCGAGTTAGTGTGTTAGGAGGTGTCTATTGACCTTACAGTTAAACTCCTGGAAATTGTAGCTGTCGGGGAAGCAATCATGTGGAAGGAAATTCCACCACCGGGAAGTGCGAGAAAAGAAGCTGTTGGAGTAGAAATTGCGGTTACATTTTATCGGTTTCAGTGTAAAAGGGTGCGACCTAGTTGCTAATCTAGTATCTCGTGCAAATTTGTACCTAGAGGGCACCAGTGATCTAAGTTCATTGGAGAAGAAGCCGTGAAAGTATTTATGAAAGAGACACAGGGAAGCCACGTCACGTCGGTGAGAGAGAGAGACTGCAGCCGGTCTGCTAAGTCGGTATCGATCACATTACAGACTCTCCGTTGTATTTTGTCAAAAACCCCGAGGAGAATAGCAGGGGCACCCGACCAGATGTGGCAGCAGCACTCAAGGCACGGGCGGATGGTAGACTTATATATGTGCAGGATAGATTCAGACGGAAAAACTACCAGGCCCTACACAGGTAACTGACTTTCATAGCAGCGGATTTAGCAATGGATTAAATATAGTCATTCCACTTGAGGTTCGCTGAAAGTGTGTGACCAAGGAAGCGTAGTGTTTTACTCTCTAGGAGGCAAGCCTGGTCCATGTTAATGGGAGGTAGGTGCGATTGTCTATGATGGTTAAAGCCTGGTCCATGCTAATGGGAGGTAGGTGCGATTGTCTATGATGGTTAGTGTTATCTATGTGAGTTTTTCCTGGGATCCATTATCTTCAGGGCTTTTTAATAGTTTTTATTAGCATCATTAAATATGATTTCGCTGGTAGAAGTGTCAGAAGACCTATGTTTAATTGATTGTGATATCTGGTTGATTATTGATGGTGGGTGGTTGGAAGATGTATTTATATTCAGTACTTTAACATTAGGTTTTCTGTTTGATTTATATCTCTTGATGTAGTGAATATGTATACACCATGGTTTCCTCTCAATGGAATGTGATTGGCTGCTGTCAGCCATAAATAGACTAAGGCGAGGACGTCCAGAAATAGACTAAGGCGATAACGTCCAGAGATCTTCCACTAGAGGTCTATTGGTCTACCACTAGAGACCGACGACTATTGGTCTACGTCTGTTGACTATGCCTACATCTCTGGATACTGCATACGATGGGTAGCGTCTATTACGTCTACGTACTAGTATTGCTGTCAATTATTTTACTTAGTTCGTGTAGCAGATATATTCCTCTAAGTTTGTAGGTCACTGCACCATCAATGCTTCCCATTTTGGTGTCAAAGATACCCTTATTCTTTATTCCTGCGTTTTCATTGTCAAATAGTAATGATTTTTAGGAGTGTTTATTGATTTTTATTTCGTTTGTGTTTATTTTAATTTGTTCTTTGGCTAAGGAGAGTGTGTTATGTAGCTTGTGTTTTGTTCAATTATTTTATACCTAGTTTGATAAATGTTTGATTTTTAGGTTGCAGAACCGGTCTATATTTCGTGTTTCTTCTACTGATTTACTTTTAACGTCATCCGTAGTTCTAAATTAATTCTTTCTAGTATTCTTTTACTGATTTTACCTACTTCGTTTTTGAAAGGTTTTATGCATGTTGGTTTTGTTTTCTAATTATCCTTGTGGTCTTTTAGTGCGATAAATGATTTTGATACATTCTATTCGGTCGTCTAGGTATCATTTTGGGAGATTATTCGTATTATTTTATTAGCATTTTATTCCTTTGTGGATGAGCAATATATATATATATATATATATATATATATATTACGGCGGTATCACACTACGAATATATATATATATATATATATATATATATATATATATATATATGGGTAGGAGAGATCACACATTGTATAGTAAGAGAGAGATAATGAAGTAACAACAAAAATTAAGATTTCTTCTGTTACTACCACAAAGACTCTATAAATATATTGAAATCTTAATCTAATTAGTTAAATTGTCTAGACTGGTGCGAGTGCTGTGCCCTGTTTTCTTGATTTTCTGGTTAAGAATTAATATGAAAATATGTCCTGAAAACGAATGCCATAAACTTGATGAATATAATCTAGTTTTTCTTTTCATTTACGAATTATTTTATTATTCACACTCTTTTATAATCTTAAATAATTATAAAAATAAAAATTGATATTAAACGAAATGTTCTTCGTGACTTCTGAATTATTCAATTAATTGTGTTTAATTCCTTCGTATGTAAAAATATGGTGAAATCTAAAGAAAATGAAGTGTGGCAACGTTGATAAATCCTAGTTAATAATATGATAAAGTCTTAAAAAAACAAAAAGTATATATTTAAATCAATATGAGTCCAAAAAATAAGACCTCACAGTCTTACAGTCAAAGTGTTCAGACAAATTCAATCCAGTCTTTTAGGACTGTAAGTGATCGACTTTCGACTTTCAGTTATATATTTTTATTTCTACAGATAATATTTAAATCACAGCAATACCCACAATATTTTTAAAACTGAACAGATTCTACTAAAACGATATATTTATAAATTTTATGAATAATAATTTCAATAATTCTATCAAATGTTTCTATATGCAACATTTTCATCAAGGAATTTATTTTCTAACAGTCTTTTGTCATTGTATTAATTCTATTCGTAATTCCTACCCGAGACATAGCTACGTAGTGCTTGCTATAATAAAAACATAGGAATATTTTAATGCTTTTATCATTATTATTATTATTATTATTATTATTATTACTATGTCATTTTTAATCATATTTCGATTTCTGCTATGGTCGCACTACCAGCCAAGTCTGCGGGAAGACCTAAGGCAGGTCGTGGCGTGTTATTATCGCTCCATTTCATGTTTTTTTCTATCTCCCCTATAATCCCTAGCGTTACATAGACAAAGTTTTCCTTAATGTGTGGGCTGTACTTAACAAGACAACTTTATGCATATCTCTTAAGCTGGGGTTTCCAGGGATTCCTTCAATGTGTTGTTTTGTTCCATTTTTTATCATTCCAAGTGCACCTACAATCACTGGCACAACTCTTGTTTTCAATTTCCACATTTTTTCTATTTCAATTTCCAGGTCTTTATATTTTGTTATTATTATTATTATTATGTCATTTTTCATCATATTTCGATTTCTGCTTTGGTCTCACTACCAACCAAGTCTGCGGGGAGACCTAAGGCAGGTAGTGGCGTGTTGTTATGGCTCCATTTCATGTTTTTCTATCTTCCCTATCATCTCCAGCATTACATAGATAAAGTTTTCCTTAGTGTGTGGGCTGTACTTAATAAGACAATTTTTTGTATATCTCTTAAGCTGGGGTTTCCAGGGATTCTTTCAATGTGTTGTTTTGTTCCATTTTTTATCATTCCAAGTGCACCTACTATCACTGGCACAACTCTTGTTTTCAATTTCCACATTTTTTCTATTTCAATTTCCAGGTCTTTATATTTTGACAGTTTTTCAAATTCCTTGTTTGCTATGTTACAATCCGCTGAACAAGCCATATCAATTAATAGACAAGTTTTCTCCTTCTGGTTTTTAACAATAATGTCTGGCCTGTTTACTTCAATTTTTCTGTCTGTGTAGATGGTGTAATCCGATAGAATGGTTACATCTTCTACTTCTGTAACCGGTGCTGGGTGATGTTCATACCAGTGTTTGCCTACAGCTTTTCCATAATGTTTGCATATTGCCCAACTCTATCGTGGCGATTTTTATATTCATTTGGGGCAAGCACAGAACAGCCTGAGATTAGGTGGTCTATTGTTTCTTGGTGTTTATCACAAAACCTGCATTTTGGATCCATTTTAATATGCATAATATTTGCCTGAAAGTTTCTAGTGAAAACACTTTGGTCTTGTGCTGCAAGAATAAAGCCTTCAGTTTCAGACTTTAATCCAGATGCACGTAACCATCGATGAGTATTAACTTTGTCAACACTGGATTTATTGGCACGTACTGGATATTGGCCATGCAGAGGTTTGTCTTGCCAGAGCTGTTTCATCTGTTCAAGAGCTTTATCTTTGGCTTTCATTTTCATATTTTTTGCCGCAATAGTTGGTTCTTGGCTTTGTTTTTCTTTTCTACAGAATCTACTAACTGTAAATCTTGTTTGTATTTACTGCCTTCTTTTATTATTGAATATGTTTTCTTTCTTTCTTCATGTTGCCTTACTAATTGTTTCATCCACTCCTTTGTTGTTTCTATGTATGTTATTAAGCCAATAGTTGTTGTCTTGTATGACAATTCCAGTTGAATAAGACCTCTTCCACCTTCTTTACGGGGTAAGTATAGACGGTCTACATCAGCCTTTGGATGATGCATCTTATGCTTAGAAAGAAGCTTTCTTGTTTTAGAATCCATTCGCATGATGTCGTTTAGAGTCCAGTTTAAGGTGTTGAAGCTATATTGGACAACTGGGATTGCAAGGCTATTAATGGCCATAAAAGAATTCAATTCATTTTTTAATATCATTCGTAGCTTTCTATAGTACTCTTTACGCACTATTTCTTTCATTTTTTTATGGTGAATGTTTTCGCTCTCATTTACACCTAGGTATTTATAAGCTTCTTCTGGTTTCAATTCTTTTATTGTTACAGCAGGGTCTAAGCTAATTGAGGATGTTTCTTGTATTGATCCACGTAAAACTGTAGCTTTTGCACATTTATTCAAATTAAATTTCATTCCAATGTCTTCGCTGAAGCATTTTACAGTTTTCAGAAGACCTTCCAGCTCATTATCATTCTTAGCATATAACTTTAAGTCATCCATGTAAAATAGATGGCTTATTTTCTTTTGGCCTATTTTATAACCACATTCTGTCTTATTAAGTTGACTGGTTAGTGCTATTAATGGTATGCAGAATAGTAAGGGAGATAAGGAGTCACCTTGAAATATACCTCTTTTGATGTTTATTTCATCAGACTTATAGGTTCCATTTATATGATTGAGGTAAAGGGTTGTTTTCCATATAGACATGCACTGTTTGATGAAATTGATGATGACGGGCGATATCTTGTATATATTTAAAGTCTTTAAAATCCAGGAATGTGGCACACTATCGAATGCCTTTCGATAATCTATCCAGGCAGTACTAAGATTTTTCTTTGTACTGTAGCAGTTTTCCAGGATCATTTTGTTAATTAGTAATTGGTCTTTACAACCATAACAGCCACGTTTGCACCCTTTTTGTTCAAGCGGTATCATGTCATTTCTTTCTAAGAATAAATATGTCTGTTTTGTTAAAATAGATGTTAATAGTTTATATGTTGTCGGAAGACATGTAATTGGTCTGTAGTTTTTCGGGTTGTTTGTGTCACCATTCTTGGGTAGAAGAAATGTAATTCCTTTGGTCATCCATGCAGGAATTTTAGTGGGATCGTCAACCATTTCTTGAAGTTCTTTGGCTAGTTTTTTATGTGCTGCATTTAAATAATATAGCCAAAAGTTAGGAATTTTATCTATACCTGGGAATTTCCAATTGTGTGCATTTTTTTAGTGCAAATTTAACATCATCTTCTGTAATTCCAGACCATGTCTGTTCTGGTTTATTTTTCATTCGTTCTATCTCTTGCGCAATCCAATGTACTTCCTTGCTGTATTCTTTAGGGCAAGCCCATATCTTTTCCCAGAACTGTGTGACTTCTTCCATTCTGGGGGGTACTGTCACTTCAATTCTTTTTTTACCTATTTCCCTGTAAAATCTCTTTGTATCAGTCTGAAAAATCTTGTTTTGTCTGTAAAATCTTGCTCTTTTTTCATAACGTCTTATTCTTTGAGCCTTCAGTTGGATTTTTTGCTTTATTTTTTCTTTATGTGATAAGACTTCATTTTCATTCTTAATGTTATATTTTCTTTCGGCTCTTCTGCTTTTCCTAGTTCTTACATTTATTCCTCTACTCTTATTATTATTATTATTATTATTATTATTATTATTATTATTATTATTATTATTATTATGTTATTTTTCATCATATTTCGATTTCTGCTTTGGTCTCACTACCAACCAAGTCTGCGGGGAGACCTAAGGCAGGTAGTGGCGTGTTGTTATGGCTCCATTTCATGTTTTTCTATCTTCCCTATCATCTCCAGCATTACATAGATAAAGTTTTCCTTAGTGTGTGGGCTGTACTTAATAAGACAATTTTTTGTATATCTCTTAAGCTGGGGTTTCCAGGGATTCTTTCAATGTGTTGTTTTGTTCCATTTTTTATCATTCCAAGTGCACCTACTATCACTGGCACAACTCTTGTTTTCAATTTCCACATTTTTCCTATTTCAATTTCCAGGTCTTTATATTTTGACAGTTTTTCAAATTCCTTGATTGCTATGTTACAATCCGCTGGACAAGCCATATCAATTAATAGACAAGTTTTCTCCTTCTGGTTTTTAACAATAATGTCTGGCCTGTTTGCTTCAATTTTTCTGTCTGTGTAGATGGTGTAATCCCATAGAATGGTTACATCTTCTATTTCTGTAACCGGTGCTGGGTGATGTTCATACCAGTGTTTGCCTACAGCTTTTCCATAATGTTTGCATATTGCCCAATGTAAATATTGCCCAACTCTATCGTGGCGATTTTTATATTCATTTGGGGCAAGCACAGAACAGCCTGAGATTAGGTGGTCTATTGTTTCTTGGTGTTTATCACAAAACCTGCATTTTGGATCCATATTATTATGCATAATATTTGCCTGGAAGTTTCTCGTGAAAAACATTGGTCTTGTGCTGCAAGAATAAAGCCTTCAGTTTCGGACTTTAATCCAGATGCACGTAACCATCGATGAGTATTAACTTTGTCAACATTGGATTTATTGGCACGTACTGGATATTGGCCATGCAGAGGTTTTTCTTGCCAGCGTTGTTTCATTTGTTCAAGAGCTTTATCTTTGGCTTTCATTTTCATATTCTTTGCCGCAATAGTCGGCTCTTGACTTCCATTCTGCCTTTCTACAGAATCTACTAACTGTAAATCTTGTTTGAATTTACTGCCTTCTTTTATTATTATTATTATTATTATTATTATTATTATTATTATTATTATTAATAATAATAATAATAATAATAATAATAATAGTAATAATGATAAATAGTTAATTATTAATTTAGTTTTTTTACTTGTTTAAGTAACTTCATACAGTATTTTTTAAATATAACTAAATAGTATACTTTGACTCTTTTAGATAATTTCGTAATTTTTTCGTGTTCACTCGACTAATTTGTAGCAATATAGTAGTAGTAATTCAACAACAATATTTACTACGAACGCCGTGATCTAAAACTATTAAATTCTATAAAAATTTTAGTAATTTTGTAATTATGTATTTCTCCTTAAAATGTTTTTTTTAGAATTAAGATTAAATTTATATTACGTTTTCTTGTGAAAACACATTCACCCATTTTTAGAAATTTGAATGAAAAAGTACACTGATGAAATATTTATGACAATATTTAAACATTATTCTACAAATTAAATATTACCGCTTATGATGTAAACGCAATGTGTTAGTTAAATATATGAAAACAACAGATATGAAGTTCCTTAAGTGTTAATACTGTGGACGGTTTTGTTCTACTGATTCAATACGGGGACACACAGCCAAAATTTAGATTTGCACAAATTTTAAGATTGTTTTTACATTCTGCATTTTCTTTCTAACACATACCAAACTTGTTTTTGATGAGAATGCTTTTAGTTTCCTTTCTTTTATCATTTTCAACTGCAAAACACTGCATAAAAATGTGACTAAAATCATGCCGTGAACAACCATTTCCACCAGGTAATTATATAACCGAAAAACTGTTCCTAGTAATATCTTAAATGTTATGTCAGCAGTAATGCTAACATAATATTTAAGGCCATATCTTGAGATCGGATATTATGAATCACTAGCAATTGGTTATGATAAAGTTACACGAACTCTCCGTTACGCCCATGTAAATCCCTCTAAGAGTCAAAATCTCTAGGAGAGGCCTTTAATCCTGAAAATTCTTATTTTAATTACTTGAGGCAAGCATTTAAATTTATATAATGCAAACACAAAACTCTAAACTCATATAATTTTCTATGAACGGTTTAGTTTTTGAAATGTTTCAATGTAAATGTTCGTTTTATATTTCATTGCGACAATCCAACAGCAAAAGTATTGCTTGAAATTTTTGAAAATTTTCAAAAAAAATAACATTAAAAATATGAATTTTTAATAGGAAGATATTTGTTTGTACCAATATTATTCTCGATAATTCGTAACGTATTTCTTTTTTACTGTATCACTAATTATCAGCTTCAAATATCATAACTAGTTTATCTACTTTCTATTTATTAGAAATTCAAATCAATTTTAGACAGTTCACTTCCCCTCACCTGCCATTAATTGATATGTGGACTTTTTCTATTTCTGTCGCAAAGCCGATGGAGAGAAAGAGAAAAGGAAGCAAAAAATCATTGAGTTAACATTATGAATGTTTTGCTTCTGGAACTGAAAAGCCAAAACTCTTGTAAATATTGATTACCTGCAAGTGACATATTATCGATATCCGGCAAAATTTTAATTAATCTAGTCCTACAGCCTCTCTGTGAAATCAATCTCAGCTTCATCATGAGAAATGTTCCATTCTCAATTCCCATGTCTAATTCTCTGGACATTCTGAATGTATAAAGTAAAAGAAAAGAAAAATACGTGAAAGAAAATTTAAAGACAGAAAGTGCAATATGAGAATGTAATAAGAAAAGAGACCCAAAATAAAAATATTGGCTGAAAATAAAAAAAATAATTGACGAGAGGAATGGTAGAAAGTGAGAATAAGCAAGAAAAAGAACCTGAATTAAATAAGCGAGAAAAATCAAAGACCAAAGAAAAGGGTAGAATAAAGACATGGAAAAAATTAAACCAAAGAAAGGCCAATGAAAAGAAAGACAAAAAAGTAAGAGAAAGAAAATAGACGAAATACAATGGAAACCAGAGAACGAAAAATACCACAAAATGCATTTTGGATAACAGTTTCTTCATTCAAAAACAAGGTGTCGCCTTCGTCTCCTTGCATATATAATAACCAATTTAAATAAAATTATTGGGAAATAATAGAAATTAATTTGCTGAAATATGAATCCTCATTACATCTTTGGCATAAGTAATTCTGGTTCTTTGTGACTTTCGACAAGAACTTAGTATTGAGTGAGTCACTGGTTGGTATAACTCTTAACGTCACCTCAGACGTTGTAGACTAGACGATTTGGATTCAAGGAAACGAGATCACTCGTTGCTAGTAACTTCTTGATGGAAATTCGAGATTAGCCACACCTGCGTTATTTGTGTTATGGGTAAAAAACAAAAACAAACAAAAAACAAAACAATTATATTCAAACCTTCAATATAGGTGATAACATTAACCCTCATTGCTCATGACCCTAAGAACCTACACAAACGAATGGAAGTTGTATACAACCGAGGTTAGTAATAAGAGGGCTGCGCAAAGCCATATGCCGTTCCTCCTGTTCACCTGGCCTCTTTCAATAAGCTCACTATTTACGAGTTATTGTGACTGGTGTCTAGTGCTATAAGCATTCCATGCATTTTTATTTTCAGTGTCAGATAATAAACTGTTATACAATGCTCTCAATATGTCTTAGATAGATATGAAAACTATTAAGAATGGCCAAAAGTTGCATAAGAGGGCGTTTACTTCCAAATGTTGTGTTATTCCATTGCGCAACTAGTATGTAAGGACTGGGAGACGGTTTATTCACCCTGTTACCCTCATAAGTTACAAACTCTCTTGTTAAAATGCCAAATTTATTTCGGCTACTATATTTTGAAACAAGGAACTTAAATACGTTGCTCTTCACATCAAATTCTTTTATGTAGCGTCTCCCTTCAGAATGTAGGCAAACATGGCCATCCATCTCTCTCTGTCCCTTGTAGATCCTTATAAGTTTTGTTTCATTATTTTCCCAAACCATGTTCTGCCACCCATTTGCTCAAGCAAGTATGTCAAGTGCTGCTTTCCCCTGACCTTCTTTTTCGTTATCTGACCTATGAGTATCAGTTTTTCCAAGCCATGCTTCCTTATTATGTGTGCAAGATATTTCTAATGTTTCTTCCTGGTTGTAATTATGTTTCAGTCTTTCGTCTTCTATCTTTTTTTTCAAAACATTGATGTTGCTCACATGTTCGACTCATAGAATCCTCAGGATCCTTCTGTAGAACCACATGTTAGTTGCTTCGAGCCTCTTGTTTATCTGTGAGGAGATTGTTCAGCATTCGCTGCCATATAGGAGGACAGATATTTCTCAACCGCTTTATTTGTTCCCAATGAAATTTTCCTGTCTCTTAATTCTCTGCTTAGATTTTGGAATGTGTCTTCGGATTTCAGTGTCGCACTTTCCGATTTCTGCTAGAACACTTGTTGAGGATTTAAATTTCTCTAGCTGCTTGATTTTATTATCCCCAACTTGCAACTAGCTTTTGGAGCTCCTGTTTCTGCTGATTCCTATGCATTCAGTGTTCTTGTAGTTAATGTTTACTCCTTTCTTCGCACTTTGCTTCGCTACATCATTAAGAGGTTTTGTAGTTTCCTTTCTGTGTCTGCTATCAGCTCTATGTTATCTGCATATCTTATCCTGTCAAGACTGTGACCTCTAAGGGTGAATCCCGGCAGGGTTTCTAGTTCTCTCAGATTTGCTTTATTGGGCAGGGTAAATAAATGCAGTGAGAAGACACATCCTTATCTTACACCCCTTTCTATTTTTCTATATTTACTGAACTTATTTCCTGTATGTATGCAGGCCGCTTGCTGACAGTATGGATTCTTGATTATTCTAATATATTTCTTGAATATGTCTGGGTTGCCGAGCAGTTCTCTGTGGCTTCTTTTGTCGAACGCTTTTGCATAGTCTATAAAACAATGATACACCCCTCTCTTCATTTGTGCTGCTCTTTCTGATAACATTCTGAGTACAAATATCATGTTACTTGTTCCGGTGTCTTTG
The DNA here is from genome assembly GCA_037127315.1 of Ascarosepion bandense. NCBI lineage: Eukaryota > Metazoa > Mollusca > Cephalopoda > Sepiida > Sepiidae > Ascarosepion > Ascarosepion bandense. Next base: position 6,695,344 of record JBBBDQ010000191.1, read on the forward strand.
ATGAATCCACACTGTTCTTGTTCTATTCCTGGATTGATTCTGCTGCGCGTGCTATTCATCAGAATTTGGTTGATGAAATTCGTTAAGCTGATTGTCCGATGGAGTTCGCATTCGTTTGCGCATGATTTCTTCTGCAGTGCTATGAAAATGGATCTGTTTAGGTGTCCCGTTATATCACTACTGTTGTAGATTTAATTTATTATTTCTGTAATCTTGTCTATGACGAAATCGTCTAAGGCTGTCAGCATCTCTATTACTATTCAGTCTGGATCTTCGGCTTTGTTTAATATCAATTTGGCCAATGCAGTTTCCACTTCGATTTATAATATTTTCTGCCCATCGGCATTTCTGTATATTTCCGGTTATTCTGTTCGTCATGGAAGAGATCATCGATATGTTCGTCTCATCGCGGAAGTATATTTTATTTCTTTTGGATTTTATGCATCCTGTTGATGAGTATGTTTTTGTTCTGTTAGTTCTCTTATTTTTATGTATATCTTCTTAATGTGTGATATATAATCCCTCTGTTTCTGCATATTTTTCATTGAGCCGTTCTTCTTTAGCCTTAGTTCATTGTTTAGTTTTCTGTATTCCGTGCCGCGCCTTCACATTGTTTTTTGCCTCCTTTGCACACTGTCAGAACCTCGTTTGTGATCCATTCGTTTTTTCTTCTACGTCTATTTTCCTTTGGGAGGACGTCGTTTGCTGATGTCGCTGAAGATTCTCTTAGTCTGCCCCATTTCGAGTCTCCGTTCGTATTTTATCCCTCGTATCTTCTTTCCAAGTTGTCCATATATTTTTTACTTCAGGTTCAAGTCGTTCAGGAGGCTGTTATATTACAATTTCGCGCTGCGTTAGACTTCTTCAGTTTCCGTAGTTTCATTATTAATTTACAAATAATAAGGAGGTAGTTGCTTCCGCAGTGAACACTTGGATAGATTTTGCAGTGAACAACTGCATTCCTAAATCTCATACGACAAGGCTCTTCGCATAGCACCTTTTATTAAAATATTATTTCCCACGAAAATAAGTTTCTTTTAAATCAAAAATGAAAATATGATGTTTTATTGCAAAATAGATTAAAAACTTCCTTCTTTTTCTTACATTTCATAGGCAATTGTAACTATATCGTAAATAATATTTATTAATACAATTTAACACTTATCATATTCGAGTGTATAAAATATATTTTAGTTTTAAAATTTATGGAATAACTCTCATGTGTAACTTTATAAAAGTACGACACACAGAGTGGGAGTCAAACACATTCACACATTTAAAAGGTTCAACATTCCTGGTAGCTGAAGAAAGCCGAAACGTACAACGGCCAAAACGCCATGTTATTAGTTTTTTTTTCTTTTTAATTTTCATTAAGAATGCTTTTTAACAGAATTTCTACTTCCAGTAAACGTGAAAATATTAAATGTGAAATAAACCAACACATCCTGTTTATTGGTGGTGAAATCTGGTCTAGACATAAGATATGCCCTTTTAATTTGAATAATCTGAAGACAATGGAAATGAACGCAATAATATTTTTGATAAAGAAATATTGCAGTAAATTGGAACATCATAATGTATTTTGTTTACCATTAGCAAAATCTGATCTAAGCGTAAGTTGTGTGCCGTTTAATTTGGGTCATCAGAAGACCATGGAAATGAACGAATTAATTTTAGCAAGTATAAATCGAAATAGTGCTCACTAAGCCAGACACTCAGGTTAAACGCGTGAATGGCCCGGTTTATAACACTCCGGTTATCCTATATAAGCGCGTCTTAATGCTGAAGTAACAGAGTTGGTGAAGGGAGAGCCAGAGACGGCACCGTAGATGTGTGCGGTTGTGGGAGATCGGGATCTCCCCACACCCGCTAAAGAGTGCTGAAACAAGGATTTTGAAAAATATTATCATTGCAGCATTGGCATTGAAAAACCGCTGAGCATATGAAACTTGACGTTCGTCACTAGCAACCGTTCAGCACCTTTCCAAGGCACTGTGGTCCCAGCGTTTTATTTGAGAATTGTCTCCGTCAAAAGAGTCTGGAGAACATTTTTTGAAAAGAGTTATATATCTCCTGAGACGACTTAACAACAGGTGAACCACACACACACTCTCTCTCTCTCTCTCTCTCTCTCTCTCTCTCTCTCTCTCGACTCCAGTGTGTTAGTTGTTATGCTAAAGAACTATTAACTTCTGCAACCTTTTTTTTCTATTCTTTTCTTGTATATAAAAGACATTGACAGTGCAACCATCGAACAGTTGTTTGTTCGCTTTTCTACGGAAATTATGTTTTCTTTCTATTTCTTTTTGCTGTATTCTAAACTTTGACACAGGCTCCCCAGCCATGTTTAAATCTTCAGTCAACCATTAACGAACACCACTTCTGCTTTCTGAATCTAATAATCACAAAGTGGACAGAAAGCAGATTTAAACCAGTGGGTCGGTTGACTGACCTTCGGATGCTCAGTGACTTACGGTCTACCCCTTGATTTCTGTTAAGACTGAATGGACACCTCAACCCGAAGAGGAAGACGCCAGAGGTTGAGGGGCCAGTGTGGAAGAGTTAGATGTGGTGCACGTTGACCAGAATAGGCCCGTTGATTGGAAGTGCTAAATATAAGGTCCCGTGATCAGGTTAACTCGAGGGGAGAAAGAGGATAAAATGTAACTTTACTGCATTACATAATATATCTATTTATTATCAAAGATTTATTTTGATCTGATTTTTAAAGTAAATAATCGACATAGTAGACAGTTAATATTCGGCGATTTATGCATCTTTATTTCAAGAAACAATTTGGAAACATTAAAACGATTTATCCAGTTTTGGAAATAACAAGCTGTTGTTTCCTTTCCTTTCACTAACATATTCTACAAACAGATTCAAAACATATTGAAAACGTACATCCGAATAGTATCGATCATGGTATGTATGTATGTATGTATGTATGTATGATGAAATAGTTGAATCCATTGTATTCACTTACGCGCAAATACCCTTGGGAAAGGTATTAATCCGTCTCTTCCCCCCAGTTATGGGTTAAATAGCAGGACAGAGTGGGTTCTATAGCCTTGGTCGGCAACCAGTCTACCGCAGAAAGCAATGGCAACCTACTGCGGGATAATCTTCTGCCCAGTCAGTCATGTCTCTTTCGAGACATGATCGCCCAAGCGTGTATCGCGTATGGCACTTAACTGTCTTGACATTCGTACATGAATTTTGGAGTAAAGATCTGGAAAAATGAAAATATTCTTAATTCCATTTAATACTTCTATGCTTCTTATTGAGTATCATTGTTTTACTCTCTCTCTCTCTCTCTATATATATATATATATATATGTGTGTGTGTGTGTGTGTGTGCGCGCGCGCGCGCACTCGAGTTTGTTTTAGAATATTTTAAAAACTGCACGCCAATCTCGTAACTGTTGCATTCATGTCAAGAGCGGTATTTTGTGCATAAAGTTAATTAAAATTATTGATTCAAATAAAATCTAACACCAGACAAGAACTATTTTTGTCAATACAAGATTTCAGTATACGTGAGGTTTTCTAGAAAGATTTCCACAGCAATGTAATGATGTAATGTTTATTTTTCTCTTATGTTTCATTTAAGTCTAACTCATGAAGAAGTTTCTTACACGTATAGTTTTAACTGCTGTTATGCTAATAAGTAAATAGCCTTATGTGACGCGAAGAAACAGTTATCAGTTAAAGTCAATTATTCTCATTCATCTGTAACATAAATTATTTACATAGATAAATTACTTATAATGATAAAAAATATTGTTTAAAATAAAGTATTATAAATTATATGCATATGAGCGTGAAAAACATTACAAGACTAAATTTTGTGAAAGAAGAAATTTTCTTCACAATTATACCTGGAAATTGATTTTTTCATGTTTATATTATATCTAATTTAATAAAATAATTGTTACAGAAAATATTGTACTTGTTCTCGTGGGACTCTCTTGTAGTTCAGGGCTGAATATGTGAAGTTGATAAAAAGAGGGAAATGAAAAGTATAGATCAATAAAATATAAACGACGAACATGAAAGATAGACAAAATAAATGATGAACATGGAGATAGGGAAAATTAATAAAATTGATGGCTAAGTACAGCAGTCAGAAAAATTTGGAGAAAAAGATAAACAGAAAAACGAAATGAGATTAAGAAATATAAACGAAGAAACGTAGGTAAGGAAACGGATGTAAAGCTAGAAAAGCATGAAACAACGAAAACTAGAAATTCATGTTAAATGGAGCTGACTCGAAAATAGGTACAGACTAATAAATGAAACAAAGTGATAAACTGAAAATAGAGAGAAATGTACAGAGTAAATATGATTGTGATAAAGTGAAACAAACAAAGGAAATAATGAAGCGAGAGAGTCAACGAAAACGGTGAAACTTATGAGCAAAAGACATAAAAACGGAAAGAATGAAAAAGTGTCTAAACAAGAAATAATATATGAATGACAATTGGATATTAACAATAAAATGACAAGACCCGTGAGACTACGTATAAAAAAAGGTGACAATATGTCGATATACGTGATTATAATTTTCTAAATTTTTTCACCTTTGAAAAAATCTGGCAGTAGAAGGATAGCATTAATGAACAAAGCCAACAAAACAGATGTCAAAGCGAATAAAAAAAATGTTTGAATGCTAAAAAACAGAGAAAGCATTTCTTTAACTTTGTATGATAATGATTGTGAAAATAGCGAAAACGTTGAAATAATTATGTGAAAATATTTTTTGTTGAACTGATGTGGCGCGAAAACTATACATAATTCACTCGTGAAATGATGCCGACCTGTTTTCCTCCAAAGTTGCTTTTTCCCCTAATTTCCCTATGCATCCGGAATCCCACAGAACTGTAAAATATTTATGCTCATTATTATTAGGGCATCATTTTTGCTTTTACTCTTTCCAATTTTGTTAAAAGGAAAACTATATTGTTTTTATCTTTATTGTTCTTGTTAGTGCTGGTAGCTAAAATGGCGGCTGTGAAGATTAGAACAGGCGAGAAGAAAGGGGAAGTGTCAAAAAGAAAACTGCAATCTTGTTAAATGTGAAAGAAAATGAGCAGGAGAAAAAATTCATTCAATTTTTATAAGTTGTATTCAATTATGGGAACTTGGTTTCTCTTCATTAGATTTTCTTTCTTAATATTTTTCGAGATTAGTCTAAATTCTGTGAAAATCTATGCTTCTCAAAATACCATGATATCACGCGGTAAAAGAAAGCAACTATAATTTTTACAATATGCTATATTTTGCATAAATATAAAAAGTATAAGTAAACTTCTACGGAGATAGTTCATTAACAGTATATAACAATAATCCAATAGTTATAGTGTATACAATAGAGGCTATCCTTACTAAGTAACAGGGTCGCTATGTTAGAGTGACTTTCTTAGTAAACACCAAATCATATTAATCATTTATATAATATATATAATAATCATATCACCACCTATATAATACAAACTTTAAAATATAATTAAAGTAAAAATATTATTAAAATACACGGTATTTATATTCACTTTGCAGTGATTTCTTATGGCAGTATTTTCTTTTCAGTTAAGTCGTGCGCTGCTTTCCACTGTTCCTCTTCCCCTCCATCCGTCCCGTGGGCATCAGGTTCTCTAAGCCCTCCTTCCTCATTACACGTCCCCAAAACTTCATCTGTCTTTTCCTGATGTTAAGTATCAGTTTCCTTTTTGTGACCATCCTCTTTAAAACCTCGTCATTGACCGCATGCTCTGCCCATGCTATCTCCTGTAGATTGAGGAGACATGCTATCCAGTAAAAGTATCATCTAATACTGACGTGAGTAGAAAAATAAGTACCTATTCTTTTTTAAGTGCTGTATCTCTTCAGGACCTAGGCGAACATAACTCTTCATAATTGTTCATTCTTTGTAAATTTAAGTAGGTTTTGTCTCTTTGCAGTCCCTGATTTGACAACTATTTGTATTGCTTTTTTTGTATCTCTTGTCTTTAATATATTTTGTGAATGTCAAATTCTTTAAGTGCTCTTTCCACAATATGTTCCCTAGACGTTTCCTTTATTTCTTTTGTTCTAAGTATAAAACTCCTTTTTTATTTTATTTTAATGAAACATGCTCATTAATAACATGTGAAAATTCTCTCTGTGGAACCCTATTTCTGCTGTTTTAATTCTTGTCATCTGTGAGAAGATTTCCCGACATTCTCTATCATATATGAAGACTGATATTACATAATATTTCAATACTCTTTTCTTTGTTTTTAAGAAAATCTTCCTGATTCTTAATACTAGGCCTAACTTTTGGAAGCCACCCCTCGAGATTCCAATACGCCTTCGAATTTTCGTGTTGCATTTTCCGTCTTCTGTTAAAACACTTCCTCAATATTTCATTTTTTGGTAATTACTTGATTTAATTGTTTCCAATATGTAGTTCACATCCATTTAGAAAGAGGAGCATGATAGAGATGTAAGTAAGTAACAATATTATTAATCATGAGTAAGGATTGATCGAGAAATATCGGATTGCTGATCGGCGGAGAGGATCGCCGAGTCTCATAATCAGGAAGAGATATTTCGTCTTAGTTGTCGGCCTTCAAAAACTAGGGTCTGAGCAAAATCAGAAATGCAAAATTTCTCTTATGAGTGGCAACTTCAAGGAATTGTTTATCAAATAAAAGTATAATTATATTGGAACCATTAATGAATGTGTGTAACTCGGAAGATGTCCCACCGCGCAATAGGGTAAACTCAGTTTTAGTCTGACTATCGCTAGGCATGAGAATAGAAAAATTCCCTGAAGGTAGCAAAATAACAAACAGAATTTTGTTGGATATCATGATCCAGTGTGATCATGAAATGTACGCAGAAAACCAAATATTACAGGTTGATAAAGAAGAAAGAATATGTATCATCATAGACATTTCCTGCTCTAGATATGATAAAGTAGTCAAAAAAGAATACACGAACAAAAAGATAATGATACTTAAAAATAACAATGCAAAAATTGGCGTCTTCATTAAGAGAAAAAAAATCATCACCATTGTAGTTTGCATTCTCGGTACAACATTTACTGAACTGAAGAAATGGTTGAAGACTATTGAGATTAATATCAAAACAAGACAGAAGACAGCACTCCTTGAGCATGTTAGGTATATTTGAGAGTTTGCAAATCATGATGAAAATATGCCACCTCTGTTCAATGGATTTATACAGCTTGTATTTTAGTTTAATTGCAGACAATACTACTACTACTACTACTACTACTAATAATAATAATAATAATAATAATAATGATAATAATAATAATAATGATAATAATAATAATAATAATAAGTCTCCCCGCAGACTTGGTTGGTAGTGAGACCGAAGCAGAAATCGAAATATGATGAAAAATGACATAATAATAATAATAATAATAATAATAATAATAATAATAAGAAGAAGAAGAAGAAGAAGAAGAAGAAGAAAAAGAAGAAGAAGAATCGTGCCAGTGATAGCAGGTGCACTTGGAATAATAAAAAATGGAAAAAATTGAACAAAACAACACACTGAAAGGATCCCTGGAAACCCCAGCTTAAGAGATATACAAAAAATTGTACAAAAAAGTACAGCCCACACACTAAGGAGTAATTTGTCTAAGTAACGCTAGGGATGTTAGGGGAGATAGAAAAAGCATGAAATGGAGTCATAGCAACACACCACTACCTGCCTTAGATCTTCTCACAGACTTGGTAGGTAGTGCGACTATAGCAGAAATCGAAATATGATGAAAAATGACAACATAATCATAATAATGGAACTGGAACAACAAGAAACCTATAAATACCCAAAAATTTGCAAAACAGATGGAATACTTTATACTCAAATGAAGAAGAAAATAAGAAAAGAATACTACAAGTATGTTCATGTGGTGTTAAATACAGAGTTGAATTTCCAAAACAGAATATTAGCCATAAACACTTTCGTCTTTCATGTGGCGCAATACAGTTTCAGCATCCTAAGTTGGACCATAACTGACATTAAGCTAATGTAAATCAAAACGAGATTGCTTCTCAAATGCTACCGCATGCATCATCCAAAAGCTGATATTGAACGTCTGTATGTGTACATGTACGGAAGAAGCAGAGAATTTGTTCAATTAGTACTGATTTTCAAAACAAGAACAATCGGTTTTCAGAGTTACCAGAAAGCTACTGAAGTCTAGAGAAGACGAAAGAATTAAAAAATATTTATTCAGTAATAAAAGAAGTTTCTATTGAAGAATTGAAAAAAGCTATAATACACCTACTGATTGCAGCAAAGAACCTCAAAAATAAAGTAAATGCGATGTAATAAATGCAAAAAACGATGACAAGGTAAGCCTCTTTGTGGTAAATACTACACAAGCTAATGTAACAAAACTCCGTACCCTTCAGTTGTTTCGTAGTGCAGGGTTAAAAGCTGAAACCGAAGATTTTATCCTCGCTGCACAGCACAAATGCTTGTTAAGTAGAAATTACCAAGCACACACTGAAAATTGTGTTAACTCGAAATGCAGATTCTGTAATGAATATTCAGAAACAATTAAAGACTACTGGAGGATCTGCAAAAGCGCACTAAACAATAACAAACCCTAATCAACGAATTCGAGATCATCACCTCTTCAACAGACAAAGCTGAGTGCTTCTCTCGTAGATTCTCTACCAACTCGACGCTGGACTCTTCTGGAGTTTCCGTACCCGACTTCTCACCCCAAACCAAAACCCAACTGACTGACATACACATCACCCCCTCGGTGATCTCTAAAATAATTTCAAAGATTGACTCCCATAAAGAGAGCGGCGACGACGAAATCCCAATCATTGTCCTGGAAAGATGCTCCCCCGAACTCTCCTCTCTTCTCTCCAAACTCTATAACTTCTGCCTCTCTGCTTCTTGCTTTCCTGCCTGCTGAATGTCCTCCTCCGTAGTTCCAATATATAAAAATACTGGTGACCCCTCTGACCCCTCTAATTATTGCACTATCAGACTCCTACCGATCTTTGGCAAAGTGTTCGAAGCCATCATCAACGCCGAGGTAGTACGACACCTCACAGCCCACAGACTCTTCTCTGACAAACAGTATGGTTTCGGTTTCAACAGGTCTAACGCCGATATGCTAATGACCATCACTGAGTATATACACCAGACTCTCCACAAAAGCGGAGAAACACGAACTGTTGCCCTAGACATCTCCAAAGTGTTCGACAGAGTCTGGCATGCTGGCCTTCTATGCAAGCTGCGGGGCTATGGTATAAGTGGACAATTGTTTGACCTAATCCAGTCATTTCTTTCTAATCGCACAATTAAGGTAGTATTGAACGGACATGTTTCCTAATATTATCACACGAATGTGGATGTCCATTCTAGGTCCCACACTTTTCCTCATCTACATTAACGATCACCCCGATGTAATAAGATCCCAAATAGGCATATACGCTGACGACACTATGGTTTACTCTCGTCTTGATGAAAAATCTGCCGAGGCTGACAAAACAAACTTCGCTGTCGAGCTTGAAAAGGAACTCCTATCTATGGTGGACTGGGGTAAGAAGTAGCTCGTGAACTTTAATGTTTCTAAAACGAAGCTGCTATCTATTAAAAATCACAAACAGTCGCTCTTGCCTCCCAGGCTAGTCTCAACTGAAAGTAAAACTCGGGTTAATTCTCACAACAGACCTAAAGTGGAATATCTACATAGAATCCATAGCTAAATCCGCTGCTAAGAAGGTCGGTTCACTGTGCAAGAACAGAAAGTTTTTCTCGGCTGAAACAATCCTGCACATATACAAATCTATCATCTGCCCGTGCATTGAATACTTGTCATATGTGGTCGGGTGCTCCTGCTATCGACCTAGGGGTCCTTGACAAAATTCAACGGAGAATCTGTAATGTGCTCGATCCCGAATTGGCAGCACGGATATAGTCACTTTCTCGCCGGCACAGTGTGGCTTCCCTTTGTCTCTTCTACAAGTATTTTCACGGCTTCTGCTCTGATGAACTTAACTCACTGGTGCCCCCTATACACGAATTTACTCGAGCCACAAGATTAGCAACTAGGTCTCACCCTTTTACTGTGTAACCAATAAAATGTAAACGCAAATTCGAACCCATCAGCTTCTTTTCTCGCACTTCCCACCTGTGGAATTCACTTCCGTTTACTTGCTTCCCAGACAGCTACAATCTCCAAGAATTTAAAAGTAATGTCAATAGTCATCTCGCTAACTTGCATTCTCTCTCTCATGCTCTCATCTTATTTTTGCAGTATTCTCATCCATCTACTACCCGATTCTTGACACCCCTTTTATTCTGTCACTCCTTCTCATAAATTTCCTCCTATATAAGCCCCCGCACAACAGTGACAGTAAAATGGCTTGCTTGGGGCGATACGTTTATAACGAAAACAAATATTTTGCATGATGTTTCTATCCACTGAATACAAAACTCGGTATGATAGATTGGATCAATATCTACATTGGAAAATACGCATCTTTTACGGGAAGAATACTGCAAGAAACTAGTATGAATATCACCCAGACTCGGTTACAGAGGATCTGTAACAATTTATGAGACTGTATCGTACACACACAGCAAACAATCAAAGATAATAGCGCAGATATCCTGATAAAGTACCTCAAAAACTGGATGTGTCTTTAGTTTGTTATGGCACTCACAGCAGATTGTAATTTATCATTCAAGTTTTTAAAAAAATATATAAAAAACACTGGATCATTGGATGTATCCAATAAAATTCGGCGTATCTGAAAAAAATGCTATCAGCACTAGAGGAAAATTGAATGAAGTACGAACTCAAAGAATTGAAATTATTTTGAATACATCATTGATGGAGTCTCTGAGTATATTGTGAAAGGTCTGGAAGCTTAAGATTAACATAATTTGATATCTGGAGATAACTACCAGTTATCTGACGTCAACATTGAAATTGATATAATGATGAGGATTGTGTTAGTGATGACAGTGTGAACTTGTTAGCAAATCGTTTGTGTCTGGTAGCTTCTGCTAACAAGTTCATACCACATATTGTACAAATGCAGAGAAAACTTTTAACCATTTAATATCCCCACTAGTCCAAAATTAATTTTAATATAAATAGATACGGTATAGAAATACCTGCTTTAGAAAATATGCAAACATTATAAACTATGAAAGGAGACTCCCAACAGTAGTAATTATTATTATTATTATGTCATTTTTCATCATATTTCGATTTCTGCTTTGGTCTCACTACTAACCAAGTCTGCGGGGATACCTAAGGCAGGTAGTGGCGTGTTGTTATGGCTCCATTTCATGTTTTTCTATCTTCCCTATCATCTCCAGCATTACATAGATAAAGTTTTCCTTAGTGTGTGGGCTGTACTTAATAAGACAATTTTTTGTATATCTCTTAAGCTGGGGTTTCCAGGGATTCTTTCAATGTGTTGTTTTGTTCCATCTTTTATCATTCCAAGTGCACCTACTATCACTGGCACAACTCTTGTTTTCAATTTCCACATTTTTTCTATTTCAATTTCCAGGTCTTTATATTTTGACAGTTTTTCAAATTCCTTGATTGCTATGTTACAATCCGCTGGACAAGCCATATCAATTAATAGACAAGTTTTCTCCTTCTGGTTTTTAACAATAATGTCTGGCCTGTTTGCTTCAATTTTTCTGTCTGTGTAGATGGTGTAATCCCATAGAATGGTTACATCTTCTATTTCTGTAACCGGTGCTGGGTGATGTTCATACCAGTGTTTGCCTACAGCTTTTCCATAATGTTTGCATATTGCCCAATGTAAATATTGCCCAACTCTATCGTGGCGATTTTTATATTCATTTGGGGCAAGCACAGAACAGCCTGAGATTAGGTGGTCTATTGTTTCTTGGTGTTTATCACAAAACCTGCATTTTGGATCCATATTATTATGCAATAATATTTGCCTGAAAGTTTCTCGTGAAAAGACTTTGGTCTTGTGCTGCAAGAATAAAGCCTTCAGTTTCAGACTTTAATCCCGATGCACGTAACCATCGATGAGTATTAACTTTGTCAACATTGGATTTATTGGCACGTTCTGGATATTGGCCATGCAGAGGTTTGTCTTGCCAGCGTTGTTTCATCTGTTGAAGAGCTTTATGTTTGGCTTTCATTTTCATATTTTTTGCCGCAATAGTTGGTTCTTGGCTTCTGTTTTGCTTTTCTACAGAATCTACTAACTGTAAATCTTGTTTGTATTTACTGCCTTCTTTTATTATTGAATATTTTTTCTTTCTTTCTTCATGTTGCCTTACTAATTGTATCATCCAATCCTTTGTTGTTTCTATGTATGTTAGTAAGCCAATAGTTGTTGTCTTGTATGACAATTCCAGCTGAATAATAATTATTATTATTATTATTATTATTATAATATTATATTATTATTATTATTATTATTATTATTATTCTACATCCAGACAATCATAGATCGTTGCAGTTGCCTTTATTTTTAGTTCTTAGCAAATTTTCTCTTTTACTATAAGTTCCCCAATTTAAGAAGGTATATTATGAGTAATATTGACAGATGATGAAATTAAAGAAAGAAAAAGAACTACATCCAGAATAGGTGACCAAACCTAACATCAAAGTGGACCAGAAATGTTCATAAAAGTACTAACATAATACAAACAACTGATTATAATGAAAATGAGATACACAGAAATCACTGTGAAGATACTGCTGAAAGATTAGAAGAGTTGTTAGAAAGGTGTGATTTTAGTCGCTCACAAGCCTGCAATAAAACAACTAAAGACAAAATTGAACTGAATTATTTTATAGAAAACAAGAATAGTATAGTCAAGGAATAAAGCATGAGGCCTAAATGTTAAACATACTGAAGTAGAAATACTTCCAAATTACAACTAACAATGAAAAACTTGAAAACTATTAAGCACTACAATGTTTCACTCAGGTTAATTCTCGATGAAGTAGACAGCTAAAAAATTAAACATCAAAGTAAAAAAGGCAGTCTCACACGCATGAAGATCCATCTTGAAAAAACTAGAAACAAAAATTGAATAACTTCGAAATGAGTTATTAATACTTCATGAACTGGCAAGCGAAAAATGTAAGGACTAGAAAAGGCAAAACAGTCAAAGGAAAATACAAAAGTAGGAATGAAAATGAAGTCCTATTAGCTAAAAAGAAATAAAGCAAACAGGTGAGGTTCAAATAATCAGACTCTATGAAAAAAGGATCAAGGTTCTACAGACAGAAAAAAAGATCATTTAAACGGATGCGAATCATTTTAAAAAGAAATTAACAAACCAAAAATTTAACAAAATTTTAACTGTCACACCAACCACCAACAAGGGAAGAAGTTATACAGTTTTTGGAAAGATATGGGCTTGTCCTAAAAAACATACGAAAGAAGCAGATTAGATTACGCAAGAGATTAGACGAATGGAAAATGAACAGAAGAAACATGTGCACGAATCACAGAAAAAAATGTTAAATATGCACTGAAAACAGCGCACAAAAGGAAATCTTCAAGAATTTATAAAATTCCAAAGTTTTGTCTCTATTATCTAAATAAATCTCACAAAAAATTAGCCAAAGAACTTCAAGAAATAGTCAATGATCCTACTAAAATTTCGGCACCGTTAACCAAAGGAATTACCACCTAAGAATAGTCACACAAATGTTCCCAAAAACTAAAGGCCGATGACATTTCTTCCCACTACTTACAAACTGTTGACATATACTATGACATAACATATATATTCCTTCTGAAATAAAAATTACATACTACTTCTTGAACAAAAAAAATGTATAAACGTAGCTTTTTTGGAGTCATTTTACTAACATGATCTTTGAAAACTGCTTCAATACAAAGAAAACTATCAGTACTGCTAGACTGATTACCGTAAGGCATTCGATACTCTGCACTTTGTCTGGAACTTAAAGTCTTTAAATATATACAAGGTATCACCCGTCCTCATTAATTTCATCAAAGAAAGCGTATCGATCTGGGAAACAATATTTCACCTGAGTCATATAAATGGAATGTATAAGGTCTAGTGAAATAAACATCATCAGAAAAATATTTCAATGTGACTCTTTGTTTCTCTTACTATTTTCCCTAATAGCATTAACCAGTAAGGAACTTAGCAGGACAAAATATGGCTATAATATATCTAAAAAAAAAATAAACGATCTACTTTAGATGAATGACTTAATGGTTGTATGCTAGGAATTGTAATGAAGTTGAATGTCTCTTAAAAACAGTAAAATATTTCAGTGATGGCACTGGAATGAAAAACGGGTTGGATAAATGTGCTAAAGCCACAATTTTACGAGGATCTCTAAAACAAGCCTCTATTAATTAAGACCGTGGGGGTAACAATCAATTATTTACAGCAATAATTTGCTAATAAGTAACTCGGTGTAAATAAAGGTGCAAAAATTCACCATATGAAATGAAAAGAAATAGTGCGAAAAGTGTACTATAGAAGGATGCGACTAAAGAACTTAACTAAATTCCTAGAACGGAATTATAGCCACTAGTAGCCTTGGATTTCCAATGATTCAGTATAGTTCATCATCTTATTATAGTCTCCAAATTACATCAGACGAATGGATTCTAAGTCATAACACAGCACTATCTGCTTTAGGTTGCCCTGCTGGCATGGTATGTAGTGTGACCATAACAGAAATTGAAACATAATAATAGTAATAACAACACGGTACTTGGACGGGCTTTATATCAAAAGAATGAAGAAGAAAAAATAGCATCGAAGATTGCATTGGCTTCACAATCAAGGAACTTATAGAGCACATAGATTAAGGAAAAACTAACAGTAGCTAAAATTGTTACAAAGGAAAGACGAATGAACAGAAACCTAATAAGCACAAAGACAGGATTCCAAAATGGGGGAAAAACAATTATGTGAACACTTTAGAAACCACTTTATCTATGAGAGATAAACAATACAGTCATAGCTACGGAGGCGAAATTGTTAAGACAGAAAATGAAGCACTCTTAATAACAGTCACAAAACAATGCCAAGAGAGAATCAAGTCAGTAAAGGCTAAAATAGTGAAAATACAGAATAGCTAATGTAGAACGTGTGGTAATAAAAATGATTCAGTGAAATAGAAATGTACCAAACTAGCTAACAATGTATCCACGCCTAGGTCAGACTGGTTGAGGAAGGTGATTCACCGGAAATTGCTCAACCAACAAGTTCTGTTTGTACATTTCCACTCTTGTGTAGACAAGAATCTCTCTTAAAGAATGAAACCGATAAAATTCACTGGCACTTTAAGATTAAAACCTATGAGAGAAACTAACGCAGAAGAGCTGATATGATAGCTGTAAAGAAGTAGTAAAAAATACGTTATATAGATAAAATTCCTCTTGACGTTCTTGACAAAATTTAAAGAAGGATCTGCAGTGTAATCGGTTCTGACTTAACATCTATACTTCAGTCACTTTTTCTCCGACGTTACGTGGCTTCTCTCTGTCATTTCTACAAAACATTTTTCCTAGTTGCTCCGTTCACGTGAATTTAAGATAGGTATTTATGTCCCACAAATTTACCATTGAAATAGTTAAATATTATCGTCACTTCTACTAGAACGGTTTCATTTCTCGCATTTCCCGACGGTAGAACTCTCTTATGTTTAATTACTACTCGAATAGTTACAATCTCCCAAAAATTAAATGCAACCATTTGCCATCTTTTATCTTCTTGAATACCATTCATCTTTCATTCTTTCTTTAATACCCACTGTGAGTTGTTGTTTTTTTATCACTGCAACAACCTGCGTACTAGTGGCGGTTCTACCTTGCTTCTGGTAAAATGATTTTAAAAGACATTGATTTTCTGAAACAGAACAGAATTGGGAGAAAGTAGATAAAAGTTATTGTAGAACTAAGAGCTTTTCCTAAGTATATGTGGAAAGCAATGAAGAAATGAAAATTAGAGGAAAAGCTAGAATCATGAAATTAACGTCATAAAGGAATACAGCAAGGATATGGGTTTAGTAGTAATGAAACTTGTGAAATCACGAAATACTACTTTTGCAAATATACAGTTATTGAATAATAATAATAATAATAATAATAATAATAATAATAATAATAATAATAATAGGTCTTATTCAGCTAGAATTGTCATACAAGACAACAACTATTGGCTTACTAACATACATAGAAACAACAAATGACTGGATGATACAATTAGTCAAGCAGCATGAGGAAAGAAAGAAAAATATTCAATAATAAAAGAAGGCACTAAATACAAACAAGATATACATTTAGTAGATTCTGTAGAAAAGCAAAAGAGAAGCCAAGAACAAACTATTGCGACAAAAATATGAAAAGGAAAGCCAAAGATAAAGCCCTTGAACAGATGAAACAGCGCTGGCAAGACAAACCTCTGCATGGCTAATATCCAGAACGTGCCAATAAATTCAATGTTGATAAAGTTAATACTCATCGATGGTAACGTGCATCTGGATTAAATTCTGAGACTGAAGGCTTTATTCTTGCAAAGCAAGACCAAAGTCTTTTCACTAGAAACTTTCAGACAAATATTATACATAATAATGTGGATCCAAAATGCAGGTTCTGTGATAAACACCAAGAAACAATAGGCCATCTAATCTCAGGTTGTTCTGTACTTTCCCCAAATGAATATACAAATCGTAACGATAGAATGGAGCAATATTTACACTGGACAATCTGCAAACACTTTGGAAAATCTGTAGACAAACACTGGTATGAACATCACCCAGCACCGGTTACAGAAATAGAAGATGTCACCATTCTATGTGATTACACCATCTACAAAGATAGAAAAATTAAAGCAAAGAGGCCGGACATTATTGCTAAAAACCAGAAAGAAAAAAACTTGTCTATTAATTGATATGACTTGTCCAGCGGATTGTGACATAGCAACCAAGGAATTCGAAAAGCTGTCAAAATATAAAGACCTGGAAATTGAAATAGAAAAAATGTGGAAATTGAAAACCAGAGTCGTACCAGTGATAGTAGATACACTTGGAATGATAAAAAATGGAACAAAACAACACATTGAAAGAATCCCTGGAAACCCCAGATTAAGAGATATACAAAAAAATTATCTTATTAAGTAGAACCTACACACTAAGGAGAACTTTGTCTATATAACGCTAAGGATGATAGGGGAGATAGAAAAAACATGAAATGGAGCCATAACAACACGCCAAGACGTGCCTTAGGTCTTCCCGAAGACTTGGTCGGTAGTGCGACCATTGCAGCAATCGAAATATGATGAAAAATGACATAATAATAATAATAATAATAATAATAATAATAATAATAATAATAAAATTTGAATAAATGTGCTAAAGCTACAGTTTTACGTGGATCAATACAAGAAACATCCTCAATTAGCCTAGACCCTGCTGTAACAATAAAAGAATTGAAACCAGAAGAAGCTTATAAATACCTAGGTGTAAATGAGAGCGAAAACATTCACCATAAAAAAATGAAAGAAATAGTGCGTAAAGAGTACTATAGAAGGCTACGAATGATATTAAAAACTGAATTAAATTCACAGAATAGAGTTATGGCCATTAATAGCCTTGCAATCCCAGTTGTCCAATATAGCTTCAACAACTTAAACTGGACTCTAAACGACATCAGGCGAATGGATGCTAAAACAAGAAAGCTTCTTTCTAAGCATAAGATGCATCATCCAAAGGCTGATGTAGACCGTCTATACATACCCCGTAAAGAAGGTGGAAGGGGTCTTATTCAGCTGGAATTGTCATACAAGACAACAACTATTGGCTTACTAATATACATAGAAACAACAAAGGATTGGATGATACAATTAGTAAGGCAACATGAAGAAAGAAAGAAAAAATATTCAATAATAAAAGAAGGCAGTAAATACAAACAAGATTTACAGTTAGTAGATTCTGTAGAAAAGCAAAACAGTAGCCAAGAACCAACTATTGCGGCAAAAAATATGAAAATGAAAGCCAAAGATAAAGCTCTTGAAAAGATGAAACAGCGCTGGCAAGACAAACCTCTGCATGGCCAATATCCAGTACGTGCCAATAAATCCAATGTTGACAAAGTTAATACTCATCGATGGTTACGTGCATCTGGATTAAAGTCTGAAACTGAAGGATTTATACTTGCAGCACAAGACCAAAGTCTTTTCACGAGAAACTTTCAGGCAAATATTATGCATAATAATATGGATCCAAAATGCAGGTTTTGTGATAAACACCAAGAAACAATAGACCACCTAATCTCAGGCTGTTCTGTGCTTGCCCCAAACGAATATAAAAATCGCCACGATAGAGTTGGGCAATATTTACATTGGGCAATGTGCAAACATTATGGAAAAGCTGTAAACAAACACTGGTATGAACATCATCCAGCACCGGTTACAGAAATAGAAGATGTAACCATTCTATGGGATTACACCATCTACACAGACAGAAAAATTGAAGCAAACAGGCCAGACATTATTGTTAAAAACCAGAAGGAGAAAACTTGTCTATTAATTGATATGGCTTGTCCAGCGGATTGTAACATAGCAATCAAGGAATTTGAAAAACTGTCAAAATATAAAGACTTGGAAATTGAAATAGAAAAAATGTGGAAATTGAAAACAAGAGTTGTGCCAGTGATAGTAGGTGCACTTGGAATGATAAAAAATGGAACAAAACAACACATTGAAAGAATCCCTGGAAACCCCAGCTTAAGAGATATACAAAAAATTGTCTTATTAAGTACAGCCCACACACTAAGGAAAACGTTATCTATGTAATGCTGGGGATGATAGGGAAGATAGAAAAACATGAAATGGAGTCATAACAACACGCCACTACCTGCCTTAGGTCTCCCCGCAGACTTGGTTGGTAGTGAGACCAAAGCAGAAATCGAAATATGATGAAAAATGACATAATAATAATAATAATAATATGCACTTGGAATGATAAAAAAAGAACAAAACAACACATTGAAAGAATCCCTAGAAACTCCAGCTTAAGAGATATACAAAAATTGTCTTGTTAAGTTCAGCTCACAAATTAAGAAGAACTTTGCCGATGTAACGCTAGGGATGTTAGTGGAGATAGAAAAAACATGAAATTGAGTCATAACAACACACCACTACCTGCCTTGGCTCGTCCTGCAGACTTGGTGAGTTGTGCGACTATAGCAGAAATTGAATTATAATGAAAGATGACCTAACAGTAATCTTTTAGCAAATAACTCGTAAGAATAACAGTTCAGAAACAAATGAAAAGCCATCCATATCATTTAATTAATGTTGAACAAATTTACAAGCTGCAACCATTAGCCTTATGCTTGGTATAGTACTGCCTTGTACGATGTAGTGCCTCAGCTATTGTACCATGAGATCCTTGATAAAATCCAAAGAAATATGATCAATATTATTCATCCTGATCTTGCAGCTCGGCTTCAGTCACTTTTCCAACACCGTAAGGTTGCCCCTCTGTGTCTTTTCTATAAATAATTTCATGGTAATTTTTGGGGTGATCTCTTTGTTATGGTACCTATATTTTTTTAATTTTAAGCGCAGTACTAGATTATCGTCGACATCTCATCAATTTATTGTCGATCTGGATAGATATAGACGTAAATTTTATGCTAACATTTTATTTTCTGGCAATTGCAGTTCCAGTTCCAAGCTTTCCAGCCAACTTTAATCAGCAAAATTTTAAATGCAGTGTCAATCGCTATCTACAGTCCTCCTGATTAATTTTTCCTCTACGCTCTCATTATTAATGATTCGAATTCTTCTGCGTCCCATAACCCCTAGAGGTTTAGTAGCTTTACTGTCTTGGGGTGATAACGATTAAAAAACAAAACTAAATAAAACCATTACAAGCATTTGACCAAAATAACAGAAGTTGAATATGAAAAATGCTGGCAACATTTTATAAATGCCATTGATAAATTAAGAGTTTCATTTAAATTATGGTGACTTTCTAATGTATGCAAAATATCAAAATTTTAATTCAACCCTGGGAGATGGCGGCGCACAAGTTAACAAGCAGAATCATAAATAAAATATGCCGCTCATACACGCGCATAGGCACACACAAACAAACACACACACGCACACAAACAAACAAACACACCCACACATACGTGTGTGTGTGTGTGTGGAATACATACAAAGAAAACCAACTTACGTATATTCAATTTTGAATTAAACTACGATCAGCATTTTGGAAGAGATTGCGTGTTCAAATCGTGTTTTTCTCTTCAATATAATACAGAATGGCATCCTTGATTTTCTGCGTGTTTCGATGTCATTTTTCTCATACGATACACCACGAGTGTTCAAATCATAAGAGCTGAGAGGACATATTTTGAGTGTGATAAGATCGCGAAATTTTATGCTTACACATCTTGGCTTCCGTGTTCCATATAGGAAGTGGAATTTTAAAAAATATAATGTACCACCAACATTCGATCTAGCCTGCTCTGACCATCATCTCAATAAGGTCGGTGGCATTGACTGAAGTGTTACAAGAAAAAGCGGAATGGTTTATTACAAGGATCATCGCATATAACGCATAAGCTTAGTGTGTGTGCATCACTTTGTCTATTTAGATGGATTCTGATTGAGTCATTCCTCCTGTTCACCTGGCCACTTACAAGAAGCAGGCTATGCCCGGGTCGCAATGATTGGTAACTTATATTACAAGTAAACGTGTCTCTTCAATTAATTTCTTCTGCTTCTATATTAATGCTCTTGATGCATCTGAAAGAGAGATGTTAAATGCTGCGTAAAATTCCTTTTATGACCAAGTGTAAAAATTTGATGTACTAATATATATATATATATATATATATATATATATATATATATATATATATATATTATATATATATATATGTATATATATATACATATATATATGTATATATATATATATATTATATATATATATGTATATATATATACATATATATCTGCTATATATATATATATGTATATATATATACATATATATATGTATATATATATATATGTATATATATATACATATATATATGTTATATATATATATGTATATATATATACATATATATATGTTATATATATATATATATATATGTATATATATATACATATATATATATTATATATATATATGTATATATATATATATACATATATATATGTTATATATATATATATATATATAATTTCACGTGCACGTACACACACATATTCACACACTATTGGCCCGTAAGTGATTCTTAAGACCAGCATCACACTTACAACCTTTCTTACACACGTGGCAAACATAAAGTTTTTCTGTGTTACCTATGTTGGAAACTTGCCTGTCCCTGTGTACAATCGTGTGAAGCTTGACTCCCGCAATAAACTCACAAGCCAAATTACAACACTCGCACATGTTACCTGCAGATCTTTCTGGTAAGTTTGCATTCAAAGGAATTTGCATCTGATCTCTGTGGTGTGATCTCACGTTACAGGTTAAACCAGCCGACAAAAGAGTGATATTTCCACAAATGCTGCAAGTGTGTTGGTGTTCTAATAGCCTGCGATTGATTTTATGTCTTCTTTCCTAATGGTGCGCTTTTTTTTTAGAATGCTCAGTTTTCTTCTGCTCAAAACTGTTGCAGCTTTCCCAAAGCAACCTTCTCCAGCCAGGTCTATCTCCAGCAACATATACCATGAATCTTTAGGTTAAATTTAACTTCATCCTTGAAAGGTGTTTTTGGTTCATGAACGCGTCAATTCTCTTGTACCAGCTCACCATTAAAGAATATTTGGGGAAATCTGTCATCCACTGTACGTGTCAGATGATCTGTC
This sequence comes from Ascarosepion bandense, assembly GCA_037127315.1. NCBI lineage: Eukaryota > Metazoa > Mollusca > Cephalopoda > Sepiida > Sepiidae > Ascarosepion > Ascarosepion bandense. Next base: position 6,717,235 of record JBBBDQ010000191.1, read on the forward strand.
CAGCACATTTGATGACGAAGAAATAGTTTCTCTATGCTATGTTTACACGCTGAAGGACTTTTGTGTCTGGTGTACAAAAATGCCAATTAATGTCCAAGATTCTTCTCGGACACGGCTGTTAAAAACACTCTAATACATTAATGTGCCTTATACAGGAATATGCTTCAGAAGAATATTTAAGAGTGTTTAGAACAAATGTTTCATAGATACAGATATTTGGGCTTAAGGAGATATTACGATCAGATCGTACTGTTTTATTAAGTTTTCTGAATACATGACTTGCTCGTTCAATCCACGTCTGCAACCAGTAAGCCATCCCTAGAGAGTGCACTGCCTAACTATACAAAAGTGTCAACGACTTCCAGCCTAGACCCATTAACGAAAATGTTGGCCTCTATGTAATGCAGCTCAGAGGGAGGCATGTATATGACTTTCTTTTTTTTTTTTTCAGATTTATGGCTAGCCCCAAAGAAGTACAAATCCCAGAGAAATGGTCCACTATCACTTGAATGTCATCTTTACTATGAGAAACAAGATAAACACGATCAACAGGATCAACTAAGGAAAAATAGATGTCAAAGAGAGTAGGAGCTGGAATATTATCTTACTTTACACTATTATTTATTGGCAAAGGCTTTGATAGCGTATCATTATGGTTAAGTCGTCGATAAATACATACATATATATAAATGTACATACGTACATACACATAAATGCACATATAAACATCCATAATTACATACATAAAATATAATAGGTAGCGATAAATTTAAACATTTCTTATTTCGTTCAGACTTTGGTAGAAAATAGAACATTGCTCTGCCAATTAAATAAAGAAATATTAAAATTCTGGAAGTTTTTCATATCAAAGAACTGCAAGCCGCTATCAGTAAAATCTGATTCAGTCTTGGCACACTCATTTTAGAATGTTCTTAAACTCGACCAAATAGGGAAAAATCAAATCTTCAAGTAGATAAGGCTATCGTTTTTAAACTTTAATATTACGAACATGAATGTAAAATTTTTGTAACTTCATAATTTTATGGAAGTAAATTATGCTTCCTAATTTTAAATAAGATTCAGGTTTATGTCTCAGTATGTTGTTATTCGTTCATTGTTTTTTAAAAAATACCAAATAATATGAGTAATATATTAAAAAAGAAAACAATATATGTAGTAATAATCTTTTAATCTCTAGTTTTTTAAGTTATTTACAAAGTAAACACATTAGAAGTAGATGTTTCTTATTTTTATAATTGTGATTGGACAACTAAAAAAATATGGTGAATGGAATCAAGGGAGACAACGCTGGTGTTTTCAGAAAAGCATAAAATAGGATAATCGGCCGCTTGTTAGTTGACGAATTGAAGTAGCAAGACAGACACGCACACGCATCGAGGCAGTCAGTCAGACAGTCAGTCAGTCAGTCAATGGAAAGATAGTTAAATAACTTTAACTCTAGTTTGACGAATGCTTGCAGGAAATATAAGGAAAAAAGCAGTGGCCGTGAAGATGACTGTGGGAAGCAAAATAGAGTGAAATTTAAATAAAAAATAAGTGAATATAATCGTTGTTTTTGGTATCATGAAGCAGAAAATAAAATTAAAAATATCTAGGATATTGACAATATAATTAAGGTCAAACTAAAACAGAAAGTAGGAAGTACTTTTAGAACAAATAAATGAGATAAGGTGAATTTAATTTCCGTAGAATATTTTCATTATTTTTATAGAAAAACAAAAGACTAAGAACTGAGAAAATAGGAGATCATTCGGAATAATGAAAATGAAACAAAAATGAATTCGACTAAAATAAAAGAATAGAAAATGAGATCTGCCTAGAAAAATGGTTCTAAAATAAGTATATTTGTAGAATAGGTCAACGCTAAAAAAGAAGAAAGAAAGGTTAAATTATTTGAAGTAAAACAAGAAAAAATGATTAAGTTAAATAAAAAAATAATCAAATTAAAGAAGAATTTGTAAAATAAATTAAAGTTGATACGAGAAAACAGGGAACAGGTTTTATGGAAAGAGTTAAGCAAAAACTGAAAGATTCAAATGAGAATAAACCGTAAGTAAAATAATGTTATTGAGATTGTTGGCGAGAAGGGAAGAAAAAAGGAAATGGACATGAAGGAGGTTAGAAGAGAAATAATTCAAGAAAGAAGCCTTCAGAAAGTTTTAGTAAGAAATTAGGAAAATGTTTAGTCACGTGATATTTTTTTAATTTTATATTGGAGTAGATAGACTAATCAGTTGGAGTAGATAGACTAATCAGTTGGAGTAGATAGACTAAGCTATCGCCCAGTTCACACTCCACCCACGTCTTTTGAACAGGTTAAGAGGCTCATCCCTTGTTCCCTGTTTAGGATGTGGTTCCCGGCTTTCTCTTTTTCAATCTTTTCACTCTTACGTAGCCCCCTGCGCTTCAGTGGCGTTACAGCCTTGCTCGGGGTGATACGATTAAAAAAAAAACTAGTATATAAAAAATATACCAGTTCATTTCAAACGGTAAGAAAAATATATGAGTTGTTGAGCTGTATTCAGTTGCATACGTAAACATCCATACTTGCCTGTATAACACTACATGTCTGTCGTAGATTTTATTTTTATTAACAGAAAGGAGAACTAATAAAAATATTATTTATTTATATTGAAACAGAGTTTATAGAAAGGTTTAAAAGATTTACTCAAAATCTTATTTACGCCCATATCTATGGAAGACATTAATAATTAAACAGCTAACTGAAAACACAGGATCCAGGTTTGGAACTCGTTCTTACGTAAAAAACTTAATTGACCAGAATAAGGAATCAGAGTATTGAACTATGTATTTATTGAATCAAGCCTTATTTGAAAATAATCCCGAACACTTGGACCATATTTCATTTAAATATATAAGCGATTACAGAAATTGTTTCAGTTTTAATTAAACAAAAAGGTAAAGGTAAATAGAACAGAGTCTTGGGTCCGTTTGGGGTTATATTTATAATGTAAAATTAACCCATTATTAAGACTTAAAATTATGTAATATTTAAAAACTAATTTATATAAATAAAAATGTACTTGTCCGTTTGTTAATATCCGGTAATCTAGAAAACGGTTGCACCAATTGTTTTGAACTTTTACTATAGAATTTTAATCGAATACGAGCGTGATTTTATATACATCATATTAAAAATATATTACATTATTAAAAAAATATATATTTTGTAATTTATTAGAGCCGATGAGAGCCAAACCAAAAACTTTCATTTTCAATGCGGACGCGTTTACAGATAACTTTGTTATTTCATAGAAAACAAAGGAAGATTGCACATTTAAGGTAAACGAAGCCCTTTTATTATTATGATTTCTATTTTGGTGGGCGTAAACAAAAGAAATCCATTTCCTTTTTTAAAAAAAAATCTATTATTTTTTTTTCAACGAATTATTATCGATATCCCATTTATTTTGTTGGTTTTGTAAATAAATATCTTCTTTTTTTTCCATTAAACCAAACTGAGCCACAGCAACACGTGGCCGGGTACAGCTAGTATGTAATAAACATAAACCGCAGTTATATTAATAACCATAGACATTTTGTCTTAGCATCCGTCTGTGGGTTCAACATCAAGATATGAGAAGTTTATTATTATTAGTATTAGTAGTAGTATTATTGTTTGTTTGTTTGTTTGTTTCTCTGTGTGTGTGTGTGTGTGTGTGTGTGTGTGTGTGTGTGTGTGTGTGTTGCTGTTCTTGTACTTATTGTCGGTATTCTTTTTTTTTAGATGCAATCTTTATTACCAGCCATTAAAATGCCGAATTAAAGAATTGAGATCCTGACAAATTACAAGCATTGTTCTAAGGTTGAGATGCTTGCAGAATTTCTGATATAGAAAGAAATTATATTGTTTAAACGCACGTCTAAAATTGAGTTGTTTTTTAACGGTTGGGATTTAATGGCGACAAGATATTTAGGATAGGTTTGTATGATTTAAATAGGTATTCTTTGTAAGAAATCAAATTGTAAATCAGGTTTCACTGACGTATTTTTGTAAAGCGGATTTTTGTCGAGGAAATATATTGCGGGTGACATTATTTTTTAAAAATCTTTTGCTGGTAATTATATTTTTAAAAATATACTACTGGTATTTTTACAATAAAAATCTATTTCTATTTTTTCATAGATTGGGTGTTAACCATTTGCCATAACTGAGACCTTACCAGGTGTTACTACCTGGGTAAGGGTAGACCTGAGAACAACAACAAAATAGAGATGGTTTCATACTCCTGAAATCTTTCCGATCACAGATCTTGCTTTCGGATAAAATTCATTGCCATACTCATGATACAAGGTGCACTTGGGTAAAAAAGCAATTAAGAGCTAGTTCCACGCTCCTCACAACCTCCCAATTAGAGGCCATATTGCTGGATGCAGTTTACCATCATACCCAGAGCCAAACCCAGTTTGGCGGTTAACTGTTTGTCCATAGCTGGGGTCCTAACAGGTGCTACTATCTGTGTATTAAAGTTTCTAATTAGTAAATAGATATTACAGAAACTGTTCAAATTTTATATTTTCTTTTGTTTTATGTTTGTGTTTTTTCCAAGTTTCAATAATGCCATTATTTAAAAGATTTTCTACATCGTGGTATTTTTAAGAAAAGTACATTCTATATTTAAATATACATGTATCGCTTCAGTGTGGTTATGTGTGGAAGGGTTTTACATATCTTGTTGATTGTTTGTTTTTGAGGCTTAACGACCTATCAATCCTTATGGGATCATTTAAGGTCATAACCAGTGATTTTTGGATAAGGTTATTTTATTTTTACAACATTTTTCTCTTTCACGATTCGTTGGGATTTGTTTTTAAGAGCAGGGTTCCCAAGTCCTACCCTTGTTATTTAACCCATAACTGGAGGGAATGGACGGATTAATACCTTTCCTAAGGGTACCAGTGCTTAGTGAATACAGGGTATTCAACTGGAATTCGAAGTCGGCTCACCGATTTCTCTTTCCGAGCCGATATCCACTGCACCACAACGCATATCCGTGACTATACGCTTACAGCACCTGGTATTCCCAAGCGGTCACCCATCTAAGTACTGACCAGGCTCAACGTTGCTTAACTTCGGTGATCGTGCGAGAACCGGTGTATTCAACGTGATAGGCCGTAAGCCTTACATATCTTGACAACAGCGGAAACGACTTATATTTTATAAGTATTATGATTATTTTATATGCATTTTAAAGTGTTTTTGCCATTACAGAAAGTTAGTTTATTCAACCTTACTTTTTCCTCTTTTACACAAGTGTTTATAGACAATTGTAAGAGGATTCTTTTTGCAGTCACGTAATACTAATCTAGTAAATTTTGGAGATTGCGACTCCAACGATAATAATTACAAAATAGTAATTCTTTCGTGAATTAACTTCCTGCATATCGAATTTTAAGACAATTCGTGCCCATGCCTATCATCAGATCAAAACAACCAAAATAAAACTGCCAGCATATGGTAAGATTTATTAGATTATGACAAGATATGAATCAGTACATCAAATAGAGAAAGACCAAACATACACAAAGCTATTATTATACAAAATAAATAATTTGCATTAAGTAAAATATATTTAACTGCAGCATTTTAAAATGCGCATAAAATAATATTACGCAATACATATTTCTATATTAGATTCATTTGTTGTTAATCTCTTTGAAACTATTCTACACAAGAAGATCACTCATACGATAAATATATATTTAAATTTGAAATGTTCCAACATCTTCCAGAATATAACGAACAAACTATTGTCAACAATATTGAAAACAATTAGTTCTTGATGATCGAATGTACTCGTAAAAAACTCGAATTTTAAACATGTTATTCATAATTTTGCTTTGGATGAGCAGCAATTTATTCAAAATTGGAAAACTGATATACATTGTCGATTAATTTAGTAAAAATAGCTAAAATAAACACTTACTGTCTAAATTTTCAGGTTATTATGAATAGAATTGGTTTAATTTTGACAGAATTTAATACAAAGACAATTTGCAAGTATTTAGTTTAACATATTTCGACAAAGATGTGTCATTATCCGAAGGAAAAATACTTTGAACGACAAATGTGTTCATTACTAAATGGAGATCTTTTCTTATTTTAATAAGTTATGCGCCTTTTTTAAAATGAAAAAATAAATTTTCTTAACTTCGATTCTGTTTGTTCAAATAAATTGTTTCTTCTGATGTCGCTGGAATGCGGACCAAACGTACCTGCCTAAATTTTTCAAAATTGTCTTTATGCACACACACACACACACACGCACACACACACGCACGCACACACACACACACACACACACACACACACACACACACACACACACACACACACACACACACACACACATATATATATATATATATATATATATACTTACGTGTGTGTGTGTATAAATATATGCATTCGCTTTTCGTTGTTCAAAGGTTGTGCCAAATGAAATAAACCTTAATAAGTATATTTACATTTTACATGAGAAAAAGCTCAATAATTTTCAAGAAAAAATACATAAACCTGGGACTTTGCTTCACGCTTTACTTACAACCCTTATTTATCGCGAGTAATTAAATGTAACTGATCAGTGCAAATTGTAACCATAAAACGTCTCCCAAAATATGCATAAGTACATTTTTTAACAATTAAAATATTGTTGAGACGTTTGACTTAAGTAGCAAAATACAAATATATTTTCTTGGTATAATTGTGTTATGCTGGTGCGTAATGACTTATGTGTACTCTGAATAAGTTTGCATGCGTTCGTGTATGTGTGCATAATATAACAATGTAGGCAATTCCCTGTGTATCTTGAAATGTATTTTTATAAAGCGGTTTTGCTCTAAAAACTGTAATCTGTATTATAAAAGTAAAACAGATAGCTTGTCCTTCACTCGCTACCTGCCTGTAACTTTGCATAACAATAATGTATGTCTGAGTTGCACTTGCTTGTGTCTTGCAATGTATACCTTCACTGACTCACGCACACAGTCATACACACATAATTTTAATGAGTTTTAACTAAGACATTAGAGAAATGCATTACTCTTCCACACAGTATGGACAACACATTATCCTGAACTAAGCAATAAAATCATAAATCTGACAATAAAAATAGCCCTAATTTCTTAAGCTCTTAATTGTTTTTTTTTAATCATATCACCCCAAGCAAGGCGATAACGCCACTGATGCGCAGGGGGCTAGGTAAGGGTAAAAAGAATGGAAAAGAGAAAGCCGGAAACCACATCCTAAACAGGGAACAAGAGATGAGCCTCTTCACCTGTTCAATAGGCGTGGGTGGAGTGTGAACCGGGCGATAGTTTAGTCCATCTACTCCAATTGAAAAAAAATAAAAATAAAGAGAGAAAAGAGTGAAAAGATTGGAAAAGAGAAAACCGGAAACCGCATCCTAAGCAGGAAAGAAGGGATGAGCCTCTTCACCTGTTCAAAAGATGTGGGTGGAGTGTGAACCGGGCGATAGTTTAGTCTATCTACTCCAACTGAAAAAGAAAAAAAATCAGATAAGATTTTATTCAACATTTTGGGAATTAATTTATAATTACTCCAATTCATTTGTAATTTTGTAGAAATGTATTTGGCTATGTTATTGAATCAAAATATACATGTGCACACCCAAACGTACGTATTCACGTAGTCTGAATGAAACTGAAATAAACATTTGTGTCGAGAGCGCTAATAGTTCTTTATGTCTGGTAACAACCACTTGATGGGATCACACGAAAAGCGTATACGCCGAAATATTCAGACCTTTGAAGTAATTAAACTAAATATAATTTCTAATAAATATATGATTTTAATGGGATAAGCGATTTAAATTCAGAATTTGATAGTCTTCCTGTCAAACAGTTATCAACATAAAAAAGAGATATTAGCAGATTTACGTTCAATAAGAAAAAGCGTATATGAGTCTGATTCCTGTGAACGTAAAGTTTCGAGTGTCTCTAAAACCGAAGGATACGAGATTCACAGAAATGTCAGTTTCTGTATTTTTGTTTTGCAAGATAGAGAGAAAGAGAGAGACAAAGAGAATATGTGTGAAAATAGAAAAGGTAAAGAATATGTAGAAATGTTCGATAATTTTAATACAGTGTTAATTTATGTAAATATAACTTGAACAAAACGAAATTATGAAAATCTGTTTCGAAAAAGTCAATTTTGCCAAATACCTATGTGTAAATTTTCAATATTTTATTTGTATTTTAATAATACACTTATATTTTGAGACCGAATGTATGAATGGATGTAACTGGATACAATTAGACATTTTTAAAAACAAAGCAACAGGTTTCTCCCCGCTCTTCAGGCCTTGACGGGAGAGAAAAAAATGGGATAAAATAAATGTACTAATGATTGAAGAGGAAAAATTAATAAAGTGATAGGGGAAAAAATACTCGAAATCTGAGAACCTTAAAAACAACAAAAACAGTGCTGCTGAATTCAGTTCGGTTGTGTCCAGGTCGTACTCTGTATTTCATCTAAAAGTCTTTGAGGCGTTGTATATCAAGTCCCGCAAACTTTCTCTCTGCAAACAGCGTGAATGTTTAATAGGGCTTGCTATCATTACTCTCTATTACATTTTTTCCTTTCATATTATTGATTTTTTCACCTTTAATCATTCGAAAATTTATTTTATCTAATTTCTTTATTTCCCGATGAGGCCTGAAGAGCAGGATCGAGGACCGATTTCTTCGTTTTCAAAAATGTCTAATTGTATACATCTACACACGTTCATAGCTACAATCATGTTCTGTACCCAAAAAATAATTTCACACACATGCGCACACACACGCATATATATATATATATATATATATATATATATATATGAATAGAAGTGCCGCTACTGAGTTCATTGTGGACTGGTCAACAATTGTATCCCGGTCACAATCCGTAGTTAATTTAATAAGTGCTAGGGGCTTTGTATATCAAATCCAGCAAACCTTCTCTCTGCAAACACCGTGAATGTTTGTTGGGGATTGTTGGCATTAGTCTCTAGTATTTTTTTTAACTTTCACATTATTTTTTTTAAATTTTTTTCTTCAATCATTCATACATTTATTTTATCCCATTTCTTTATCTTCCGTTGATGCCTGAAGAGCGGGAGCGAGACCGGATTCTTCGTTTCCAAAAATGTATCCAGTACACACAACAAAATTTGTTCAACAAAATTTGTTTCAAATATATATATATATATATATATATATATATAAAGTGAAGATATGTGTCACTTAGCTGATCAGTGTTATTTCAGTAATGCTGATTTCGAAGTTCCGTGCAGATATTACTATAATGACTGCATAACTGAAATAGCACTAGTTAGCAAAGTGACAAATTTCTACTCATTATTTCTTTTCTATCCCTATCTTGATATCTAACATTTTATGACACAAAAAGATCTGCTTGTTTGTCTAAAATGCCTTTCTAACAGTTAAAGTTTTGGTAGTAAGCTTAATTACAATTTAACACTCTCTCTCTCTCTCTCTCTCTCTCTCTCTCTCTATATATATATATATATATATATATATGGAAATGTCCTATAAAAACCACACAGCATTTCAGCAGATTTTTATTAAATTCAATGGCATTATTAAAAGTCATTAAAAAATTAGAAAACAGAATCATTGGCAAAAAGTGTTTAATCATTCATAAAAAATTTAAAAATTCATAAAAGACATAATATTCGTGTCATGTTATAAGGTCTATGTTTCGACCACACCAGTCTCTTTTAGTCTATGGCTGAGAGTTGTACCGCTTTGAAAGAACTTATATATATTGTAATGAACATGTGCATTATCGGGGTTTTACCAACATGGTGAAGGTGAATAAGTTTTTTGTGTATTTAAAGCAAATTATTTTGAACGCTTACTATGTAGAAATGTGATTTTGCGTATCAGCTGATCAAGTTTTCGTTATTAAGCTGATTGTACAGTATATCATTGATAGATATATTGATATCATGGATAGATATAATGTGACATAAACAGTTGCATCTTTTCCTACGTGGAATCATAAGCCTAAATTATCAAAGAAAAATTTTCAGTAAATGCAAGATCCCAAATGTATTGTAAATTTGTCACGCCAAACGGTCAGCAGGGTGCTTAATAAAAATAAAGTCAGTTATCAATGTTCAAAAGCCACATAAAAAAATAAACTGTTATCACTATTCAAAAGGTATCGCAAGGCTCCACTGGAGTTTGTACATACTTAGAAAGGCTTATATTTTTGCAACAGAGATTCGTGATAAAACTAAAAGTTGAAATTATGTTCGAACTTCTGATTTGACGAGTTCTCATTTTTACATTATGTACACACGAATTAGTGTCCTAATCTTTTATAATTATTACAATATTTTGGCATTTGTGCCTTCCAGCCATCATCAGGTGATTGTCGATCCGGGTAAACTCAGGAAATATGAAATTAAACATTTTCTTTAATCTATGGATGTAAATCTCTTACTCTATCTAGGGATATAATATCTATTATTTAATACTGTTCACTCACTATTTGCCACGATTTCACTGAATCTTAGTCTGCATTGCTCGGCCCAGGGATTAAATCTCACTGTTACAATGTCACACAATTCACGAACGCACGTTTTAATTCACTATTATCCTGTGCAAAAATTCTGAGTGTTGAATTGTTTGGTTGCAATCAAACACAATGTGTGCAAAGGAAACGAGAACCTATGATCCCTACGAATACTATCTATATGGGGTTGGCAAACTTACACATTTGGAGTGTTTTAGCGGAATTAGAACAGGACGATTATTTAAACTCGTAGAAATCATGAAGAAAGAATAGCAATATGATATATTAAAGGAAAATTATGTAAGATTCTGTAGGCAAATATTTGGAAGATTGTTTAATTTCTAATATGATAATGATCTTAAATACATACGATTAAAAGTTTACCTTGGAACAGTGAGTAGGAGTAAAAATACAAATACAAATTTTTGACCATATGAAATAAGGTTTCATAAATTATGGCCATAAGAAGTTGCGTTTTATCTTGAATGTTCAGGACCTTTACGGAACTGGATAATGAACAAATGAATAATCTGAATACATAAGATATTAGATCAGTGACCAAACATTGAGTATTGTTGAGAAGACGTCTATAGACACTATGTGCAAAGAAGTGAATAATTGAGCAATCGTCAATTCTGAAAACTGTATTATCTCTACTATCAAAAGAATTGAAAAATACATCCAGCATATTAATTGAATACTGACTACGACAAGAAATTCTTGAGAAAGTATCAAGCGGACTAACAAAGTACATCTACTTCAGTATTTAAATTGACAAAAGGAATTACATAATGTAGGGATGGTTATGAAGAGAACATTTGAAGAAAGAATCCACATCGCTCTCTGTGATTGCCTCAAGACAATTTTACAAGGATAAACCATATTACCATTAAGCTGAAAACAGCGTAGTAAACAGTGAATGTTTACTGACATTCTGGGTTCTTTCTAAACAGAACAAGAAGAGAATTTGAAGATTATGTAGTAAGCCTTGTTGACCTGAAATAACACTGATAGATTTTGTGTAAATACGATTAATCAGTACTGAAGTTTCTGTAAAAACATGTTATACTAGTGAGAGAATGATTACTATAACCATAGATTGCGAAAGACCTACAGAAAATTTAAAACAATAAGCTAAATTTGAGAAGAAAAACATTCTTCAAGATTTTAATCTAAGAACGAAGAGAATCGCAGATAAAATGTTTTGTGTGTAACAGACAGTTGAAAAGAAAATGCCTTGTAATAAGCATCCAGAACAGGATATATTAATGCAAAAACAGACAATATATTGCAAGATAGTTAATATCGACGTCGGGGAGACTGTGATGCGACCATAAATCATAAAGTAAGTGAATATAAGTAGGACATGTTACTCTAATATGAACGAGTCAGTAAGGCTGTTGATCCACTAGAAATCGAGCAAGAAAACGAGACGGGACCATGAAAGCCAAGCGTTTCAAATTCAAATAGAGTAACCACTTCAGAAAACCGGATGTAGTATTGTAAACAAAGCTTTAGTGAATAATGAATTCATATCTTCTATCATACGATTGAATAAAACAGAAAGAAAATGAACATTTAGAATATCTAAATATTTTTATCAAACTAAGAAGAAAAAGAGCGTAATTGTGACCATTGTGTCTATAAAAGTGCATTAACTAGAATAGTGCCGAATCAAACTTACAAAGTATTTAGAAAACCTGGTCATTCGAAAATTAAACCATTCAAACACCAACATAACTAATATCAACAGTGATGAGAATACTCAGCTACTGAAGAGATTGATCGCCAGTGAAAGCTACCATTTACTGCTAATGAAATAGTACACAAATTTTAAATCGAATGTCAAGAACTTGGCAGTAAATATGCGTAATATCAAGAGAGAATGATGAACATAATTATAGAAGTGATGGAAACATTTGCTGAGATTTCTGTTAGTTATCTATGAGGACTACGTAACAACATATTTTACAACGTCCATCAGATACTATAGGCACGAAAAGTATTATTATTATTATTATTATTATGTCATTTTTCATCATATTTCGATTTCTGCTTTGGTCTCACTACCAACCAAGTCTGCGGGGAGACCTAAGGCAGGTAGTGGCGTGTTGTTATGGCTCCATTTCATGTTTTTCTATCTTCCCTATCATCCTCAGCATTACATAGATAAAGTTTTCCTTAGTGTGTGGGCTGTACTTAATAAGACAATTTTTTGTATATCTCTTAAGCTGGGGTTTCCAGGGATTCTTTCAATGTGTTGTTTTGTTCCATTTTTTATCATACCAAGTGCACCTACTATCACTGGCACAACTCTTGTTTTCAATTTCCACATTTTTTCTATTTCAATTTCCAGGTCTTTATATTTTGACAGATTTTCAAATTCCTTGATTGCTATGTTACAATCCGCTGGACAAGCCATATCAATTAATAGACAAGTTTTCTCCTTCTGGTTTTTAACAATAATGTCTGGCCTGTTTGCTTCAATTTTTCTGTCTGTGTAGATGGTGTAATCCCATAGAATGGTTACATCTTCTATTTCTGTAACCGGTGCTGGATGATGTTCATACCAGTGTTTGTTTACAGCTTTTCCATAATGTTTGCACATTGCCCAATGTAAATATTGCCCAACTCTATCGTGGCGATTTTTATATTCGTTTGGGGCAAGCACAGAACAGCCTGAGATTAGGTGGTCTATTGTTTCTTGGTGTTTATCACAAAACCTGCATTTTGGATCCATATTATTATGCATAATATTTGCCTGAAAGTTTCTCGTGAAAAGACTTTGGTCTTGTGCTGCAAGTATAAAGCCTTCAGTTTCAGACTTTAATCCAGATGCACGTAACCATCGATGAGTATTAACTTTGTCAACATTGGATTTATTGGCACGTACTGGATATTGGCCATGCAGAGGTTTGTCTTGCCAGCGCTGTTTCATCTTTTCAAGAGCTTTATCTTTGGCTTTCATTTTCATATTTTTTGCCGCAATAGTTGGTTCTTTGCTTCTGTTTTGCTTTTCTACAGAATCTACTAACTGTAAATCTTGTTTGTATTTACTGCCTTCTTTATTATTATTATTATTATTATTATTATTATTATTGTTATTAATCAGAAGAAGAAGAAGAAGAAGATGATGATGATGATGAAAAAGAAGAAGAAAGAATATAAACGCATATTTTCTAAAGAAAATCGCAATATGGTTACCATTTAAAAGTTTGAATTGCTTGCAGAATGATCTTCGTTCACTTACCCAAACAATCAGCAATTTCGCAGTTTAATTTTAAAACAGCCATGATATACAAATCCACTGGTGGGAAATGAAAGCTTATTTACAAAAACTCTTAATATTTTAAAACAGTTGGCTTTAGAGCAATTTTAATAAAAACATAACTGTCTTAAGTATTGCCTAAACATTAGTAAAACTCTTGTAATAAGTGAGGATTGAAGGAACTACACATGAATAATTATTTACGCATGTAATTTGCTAACCATTCCATGATCGTGAGACGCCTTTATTAAGTATTTACAATGTTAAAAACAACAAAATCTCAATAAATATATAAATGGATATGTCTGTGAATGTTTGTGTGTCTCCATTTTAACGACACCTAATTCTCCGAAACCTTTGGTTCGATTTCAACCAAAATTGAGTCAATTTGAACCTTTGATGAACGCAAAAAATTTTTGAATCAATTTTCAGGGTACGAAAGGAATCACTAAATCGCATAGAATTTATGGACTCTTCTCTTCTGAGACGACTTATGAGAATTCAGCTAAAATCGTGTAAGTTGTAGATCAAGGGGTGAAACTTTGATGCGTACAGATTTCGAATCAATTAACAGGGTCTGTCAAAAATCAGCGATAAACATAATTTCGGGTGGTCTTTTGCGCACCCTTCTGCATATCTCGAAAACGTTTCACTCAAACTCACTGAAAATCGAGTCATTTTAAAATATTGCTTTTTGCAATCGTTTATTTCTTCTAAATGCTTAGATGTAATCCAACAAAAATTGAGTCTTTTTTGTAACTTCTACCTATGCCATAACAATTTCACGTTTTCTACACGGTGCCAACCCCTCCGACATTGCAGGGACAATGCATCCGTTTCTTCTGCGTCACAACGTCGTCGCATCACATTACAGGCTTCCGTAACGCCTGCCACCCTTCTTCCAATTGTACATACATCATTCCCGTTTACTGGCAACATTGGCCAAGCACGAAAACAGAAAAAAACAATACTTACTTCGCATTTTTTTTTTTTAACTTATGCGTCATGGAAACTTCATACTGGAAATTTTTGCATAAACATTTGACATTACCATTTCAACATAAACAATAAAAACCCTGAATAAGGCCAGGCTATACAGCTAGCACATTATAAATCTGTTATGAAAATAACATTTTTCATAATTATAATGTATGTTTCTTTCATAAAGAGCTTAAATTCTTTCAGGGAATTCTTATTATATATTACAAATAACAATTATAAACTGTCAATATTAGATATTAAAAAACAAGAATAATTATAAATGAGATGATTAAATGATGATAATAAAGCTAAAGAGTAACTTCGAAATGTAATAACTGTCCGGTAAATCTTCTAATAAGCATAGTTATCTGTAGTGCAGAAACTATAATGTAATTACGGTGAGTGTTTACAAATCCAATATTTTATTACTTAAATTAAGCACATTTAATAATGCCTAAGTAATAATAGTAAAAACCTTTTCTTAAAAACCTAATTGCTAGTAATTATGCTAGTAACAGTTATAGCCAAAATACTGCCTCGATTATGTGAACATCAGGTGGAAATATAAAGTGAAACCAATGATAATGATTGTTGTTATTAGTAACAAATGTCATGTTATGAAAGATAACTGCTATTATTATATGGAACAATAACTATTATAAGAATAAAAGCTTATGAACTAATATATTTATAGAACAATGATAATAATAATAATAATATTGTGATAATTGCATATAAGTTCCATACAAAATTAAAATAATGGCAGTTATAATAATGCAAATATGATATAATAATAAGTTTAAAGTTATTTGAAAAAACAAATCATAATATAATACAAAATGAAAATTGTAACAAAGAATGTTATGATGAAAATAGAAGATTCAGTCCTGTCTCCAAAACAAAACAAAAAAATTCTGAATCATAAAAGTGATTTCAAAATGTACAGAGACACAGATTTCACAAAATATGATAAAACAGAAGTGACGATATCAAAGAAAAAAAAACGTGAATAAAAAATAATAACAATAACAATGATATTAACCATTGAAAATCTTAAGATCAAAATACAAGAAACTTGAAAACTAAATCTCAAAAATATGGTACATAAGGACAACTGTTATAGTTGGCGCCATCGGATTGACTGGAAAATTTTCCAATAGGGATTTCTGGTTTATCCAACCTTAAAGAAATACAAAAATTGTACCCATCAGTACAGCTCTCCTCTTACGAAGCGCTTTATCTATGTAAAATGTGGGTGATCTAAAGTTTGTTTTTTTTTGTTTGTTTTGTTTTTCTCAAAAAATCCATAGTGGAAAATGTTAAGATACTACTTTTTAGATTTGGTCTCTAGTTAGTACACGAAAAAATATGTATACACCAGAAATCAAAGGCAACAACAACAACAACAACAACAACAACAACAACAACAATATTCATAATAGTAACAATAATAATAGTTTTGCATATCAGTAATAGCTTTAAGCAGTCAACTTAACAAAACAGAATGTGGTTTTAAAATAGCTCAAAAGAAAATAAGCCTTCTATTTTACATGGATTACTTAAAGGTGTATACTAAGAATGACAATGAGCTGGAAGGTCTTCTGCAAACTATAAAATGCTTCAGTGAAGACATTATAATGAAATTCAATTTGAATAAATCTGCTAAAGCTACAGTTTTACGAGGATCACTACAGCAAACATCCTCAATTAGCTTAGACACTGCTGTAACAATAAACGTCTTAGAGCAAGAAGAAGCTGATAAGTAACTAGGTGCATATGAGAGTGAAAAAATTCACCATAAAAAAATGAAAGAAATAGTGCGTAATAAGTACTATAGAAGGCTACGACTGATATTAAAACCTGAATTGAATTCTCAGAAAATAATTATGATCATTAATAACCTTGCCATACCAGAGGTCCAATATAGCTTCAACATCTTGAACTAGACTGTAAACGACATCAGGCGAATGGATTCTAAGACAAGAAAGCTCCTTTCTAAACATGATGTAGACCGCCTATACATACCCCGTAAAGAAGAAGGAAGGGGATTTATTCAGCTAGAATTGTCATACAAGACAAAAACTATTGGCTTACTAACATACAGAGAAACAACAAAGGACTGGATGATACAATTACTCAAACAACACGAAAACAAAAAAAAATACTCAGTAATGAAAGAAGGCACAAATACGCACACGATTTAAATTTAGTAGATTCTGTAGAAAAGAAAAACAGAAGCCAAGTACCAACTACTGCAGCAAAAAAATATGAAAAAAGCAAAGGATAAAGCTCTTGAACAAATGAAACAACGCTGGCAAGACTATCCGCTGCATGGCCAATTTCCAGAATGTGCTAATAAACCCAATGTTGATAAAGTTAATACTCATCGATAGTTACGTGCATCTGGATTAAAGTCTGAAACTGAAGGCTTTATTCTTGCTGCGCAAGACCAAAGTCTTTTCACTAGGAACTTTCAGGCAAATATTATACATAATAATGTTTATCCAAATTGCAGGTTCTGTGATAAATACCAAGAAACAATACACCATCTAATCTAAGGATGTTCTGTACTTGCCCTAAATGAATATATATATTGTCACGATAGAATAAGGCAATATTTACACTGGACAATGTTCAAACACTATGGAAAATATGTAAAAAACACTGGTATGAACATCACCCAGCACCGGTTACAGAAACAGAAGATATCACCATTCTATGGGATTACACCATCTATACAGACAGAAAAACTGAAGCAAATAGGCCGGACATTAATGTTAAAAACCAAAAAGAAAAAACTTTCTTATTAATTGAAATGTGAAAATTGAAAACAAGTATCGTACCAGTGATAGTGGGTTCACTTGAAATGATAAAAATGGAACGAAAAAACACATTGAAAAAATCCCTGAAAACCCCAGCTTAAGAGATATACAAAAATTACAGCGGAATCTAGCATAGGAAGCAAAGAACAAATATGCCGGACATTATTGTTAAAAACCAGAAAGAAAAAACGTGTGTATTAAATGATATGGCTTGTCCAGCGGATTGTAATATAGCAACCAAGGAATTCGAAAAAAACTGTCAAAATATAATATATATTGATCTGGAAATTGAAATAGAAAAATGTAGAAATTGAAAATAAGAATCGTGCCAGTGATAGTAAGTGCACTTGGAATAATAAAAAAAGGAATAAAACAATACATTAAAAGAATCCCTGGAAACCCAAGCTTAAGAGATACAAAAAAGTGTCTTGTTAAGTACAGCCCACACACTAAGGAGAACTTTGTCTATGTAACGCTAGGGATGTTAGTGGAGATAGAAAAAACATAAAATGGAGCCATAACGATACACCACGACCTGCCTTAGGTCTTCCTGCAGACTTGGCTGGTAGTGAGACCAAAGCAGAAATCGGAATATGATGAAAAATGACATAATAATAATAATAATAATAACAATACTAATACTGCCGCTAAAAATAAAGCGTGAATCTCATAATTATCATAATCACTAGCATATTGGTCAATCCCAATTATCACTGCAAAGAGATTACGGAAATACAAGCAACACTAGTAAAATCTGTTTAAAACAAAATTTCAAAAGATTTAAACAGCGTAACTATCTTTCAATCATCATTGATTACCGAAGATAGAACTTGTAAGGAGATAATAATAATTCAGAAAATGATTCTAGGAATTGAAGAAATCATGGTCTCACTCCATCTCAATTAATAACCACAGGATATGCTTAGTCTCAAATAATAATCATTGATAAATGCAATAATTTAATTAAGGAAGAGTATCATAATAGGTATTGAGATGGTTCGCAAATGGAAAATACAATAGTATCCTTGTCATCAAGATCCAATCAGTATCATAATCAAGAAGAAAATGTATCAGAGGTTTACACTTTAGCCAATCATTTATGGTGAACTGTGAACGGAAATGGAGAACGTCCTGACAACAGCAAAACAAAAAAAACAACAAAAAAAAACCCAGTAAAACCGCTCAAATGCTGAGAATGGTTTCTGCCATTTAAAACTTGGAGAAAGCTCCCAGTTAAAACTAATGCAGAAATCCATATATGCAAAAGTAATAATAATAATAAGAAGAAGAAGAAGAACAAGAACAACAACAACAACAATAACAACAACAACAACGACATCAACAGCAACAATAAGATGAAGAACAAGCAGGTCAAGATGAAACGAATTGAACCTGTTGAAATCGGCAAAAATACTAGTATAATTTCTAGTATTTTTGCTAAAAATTTATGAAAATGTGTGGTCACTTGATTTCCAGAAACAACTACTAAGTATAAATCATATTAAAGTTCACAATGAAGATGAATATAAAATTAAATCAGAAAAATAAATTACAATTTTTACTTTCTTTTTTTTTCCAAACTTACGTTTAATTTCATGGTGCTTCGTAAAAGATTTGCGTGAAAGAAACTGTTGTCAACCTAAGCTGCAGTGAGCATTTCAATCTCTCTCTTTCTTTCTCTCTCTCTCTCTCTCTCTCTCACTCTCTCTCTCTGTGTGTGTGTGTGTGTTTTACAATTTCTTTTTTCTATCCTTCTCTCAAACAGAATCACACACAGACGCATGCACACAGGTACACGCGCACTAACAGCTGTAACTACATTTAACTACTGCTGCTGCTACTGCTACCAGCATTCGTTGTTCACCAGATGCCAAGTCATTAGCATTTTCGATGTTATTTTTCGCGGACTTATATCCTCACCTTTGAGCAATTTATTCTAAAGTTTTTAAATAGATAAATTTTCTTATTGATCATAATCAGTAGAAAAATGTAAAAAATATATTTACTGTTGGTCATCTTGGAGATTTAAAATAATTTAAAACCAAAAGTGCACCCAAAGCGGTGACTTAGTTGTTGGGCTCTGATATTTAGAATAATGCCATCAGATAGTGGTCATCAGGCAACATACCGTTCCTCGTGTTCAAAATGACGTGTAAAGCAACAGAAATGTTGAGAAAAGTAGAGAGAGTGAGGAAAGAAAGAGAGAGAGAAAAAGGTGAGGATCATAAATCCGTTAAAAATAATGTCTCAAGTCAAAGTAAAATTACATTTTTTTCATATATTACGGTTATCTTTTTCTGTAAGATGAAGATAGTAATCGTATATATTCCTACCAACGTTACCACAACTACTGCTACTAATACTACAACTACTATTACCACTACTATATTGACTTTTAGCAAACAACTGCTGCTGCTACAATTGCGGCTGATATTGCCGCTACGCCTGCCATCACGAAACAGACAGTGACACAAGGGAGCAACAAAGCTGGAAGAGACGAAAGAAGAAAGGAAAAAAGAGAAGTAAAAAGAAGAAAAGCACAAGAGAAGTAAAGAGCGAAAGAAAATCAAATGATTGAGACAGCGAGAGAGGTAGAGAGAATGAAAGTGGAAGCCAAAGAGAGAAAGGACAAATGAAAGCGAAAGAAATTGTGGTTATTTTCTTCAGTTTTCCTTCACTTACCATGGCTTTACACAAGAAGAAATGTCTTAGAGATTCGTGCATCTCTATGTAATACTGTTAATGCTGTAAATGTACCTAACCCCAAATAATGTACTCTTCTGTTTATCATGTTAGGACAAAATCAAATCTAGAACAAAGGCCTTGCATTTGAGTTTTATTTAATTTAAAGGTAAAAAAAATGTAATTATATCATTATATTTATACCTTGATATATCTTTTAACATTACATAGTTATACGTATGTATATGCATATTCACTAGTAAGTATCCTGTGACTTTCGTTGTCTAAATATTTTCTATATGCGTCGTCTCCATACCCCTATAAATCAAATGGTTATTTGCCACATACATGTGTTCAATTGCAGAATAATTTCACTTTCTCATCTCTCAGGTACCAGAATTATCTTTTATTTTTGCTTTAATATCTAACTTAATATGTCGTAATGAGTGTTTCCGGTACGGTATCTAGTGTAGAAAACAAATTATTAATGTGACTGAAACCAGTATTATTACTATGAGTAGAAAATTAAAATATAATCTGTGAATGTATATTTTGTATATGCAATAATCGTGTGATTATTTCTACTGGATATTAGTGGCATAGTTTTCTTCTTTATAGTACTATATATACGTGCATGTATGAATATGAAGATTCTTTAATCTTCATATTCAAGTTCTTTCAGTACATTTAAATGTGTAATATCCATATTTACACATACACAAAAATAGATCTGTAGAGATTTACCGTATTACTCACTTTTGTATCAGTATAAAATGATAAAAAGTGATATTTTCGAGGCGCGGTATCTATCATTTTAGAATCTTGTATATATACAATATACATATTTGAAAGTTCTCGGAGATATATGTTTATTTGCACATTACAATTCGAGACTTAAAAAAACGTAAATAAATTTGTTACAATCAAATGGATGCATCTACAAATATAAACAATTATGCAACAATGTAGAACAGCTTTTCTCAATAATTATCTTTTGCTGCAATCTCTCAAATTATTTAAAAATTAAAATGAAGCACATCCAACTTGTCACTTATTTAAAATGCCATAATCCTGCGAGATTATTTTCAGTTGAAGAAACGAAGCAATGGGTGACAATTATTTTACTTTCATTTATTCTTTCACTGATGCATTTCCATAATTTCATTATAATTTTTTCATCCATTCTATACTGTAAATAAGAAAACCTAGAACCATCATCGTATTTTTATATATCTATAATGACAAAATGCTTTTAAAATATTACAAACGCTGAAATCATGAGCATTCACATATAACAAATTCTACTTTATAGCGAAATTTATTTTCTTTTACTGTATTATTTGAGTAATTTCATAGACTTCGACAAAGCTGTGGTAAGAATAATCTTGAAAAATATTTACAACGGTTCCTAATATGAGAATGGCCGTTTTTTACAATACATATTTCATAATTTTTTGCAAACTCTTGATGATGATGATTATTATTATTGTTGTTGTTGCTTTTGTTATTGTTGTAGTTCTTGTTGCATCTATTCTGTTTCTGTAAAAATATTATGGCGATTTTGAATAAGGCGTAGGTGCAATATTAAGTTAAAACACATTTGTCTAATCAAAATATATGAACATATTGATTATGATAAAGTATATTAACGTCATACTGTGCAATGAATTTCCAATGGGAAATACAAGCTTTCGAAATCCTTGCGTTTTTTTTTTTTAACTTTACAAGTAAATTAATTCGGTATAATAATCATTTAATAATTTTCCCAGTGTACTACAATTATTCTGTAAGCCAACCAGTAAGATGTGATAAAAGGATTCAAATATAACCTATCACATTCTCCTAAAAAATATTATGGATATGTTGCAGATGAAACGACTACAAAATATATCAGAATGTTAAACGAAAGAAAATATGTGTGTTTAATCACAATACTTTGTGAAGTTAAATTATTCTTTTTTAAGAAATGATATCAAGCAAAAATACTTTGAGCAATTATGTTTCTATCAAGATTTATATGTTCGACTCTTCTCGGAAACTATCAATACTAACATCGTTATGGGCGTCATATATAGAGGTGCGAAATGTTACTGCTTCATATTGATATTTACGCTAAACATCAAATCACATTGAACCAATTACATGAGAGTTTACAGCCTAATGCAATATATAAAATGCAAACAAGCCCACTGCATTGAATACACAATGAAGTTGTCGCATTTTTGCAGGTTATCCTCATCAACTGTAATTTAAACAAAAGGGCAAAATAAATATAGCACTGTCATTATAGATAAAGGTAAATATTTTAGTAAGGAATTAAATTTCATTATAAAATAATTGAATTGTAATTTGTAGAATTTTAGTCAGACCAAAATCCAAAGAAATTAATGCGTATTAATATATGAACTGACGGAAATTCTATAAATTACAATTCAATTGTTTTTATGATAAAATTTAATTCCTTACTAAAATATTTACTATTATCTATTATATATATATAACACATTTATAAAGGAATTTTAATTTATGATGCATATTTTGACAAGGAAATATTATTTAATTTTACATATTCTATATATTTTGTTAATATGTAGAAAATTGATCATCATTTAATGTTTTCTCCCGACATTAACTGGTACAATATGAAAATATATTTAATATTCTTCCAGGAAATTAAATTCGAATTACGCGAGGAAACTAAAAATTTCACGTCTAGACAAAAAGATCTTCGGAAATGCATGGTCACTTGGAAATGCTTTGTAAACAAGCATTAGAAGTGTGCTGACCAAGGTCGTTTCAGTTCTCCCTCGAACATATATATATATATATATATATATATATATATATATATATATATATATATATATATGTATATATATATATTGTTTGTGTGTGTTTTCATACATTTCATGGATGCGAATAACTTATGATAGATTTTACAAAACGTATATGTATATATACGTGCAAATAAATTGGCATACGTATTCGTGCAATAAAATTATACTATTTCTAACTATAACAATGACAAACAAACTTCCTATGTGTGTATGCGTGCGTGTGCCTGCGTATACGTGTGTGTTTCTGTATTAACAAACATTTACTTATAAAGAGAAGATGGTATGATTTATGTGCAAATAATTAAGCAAAAGCAATCTAGAAAAACTGGAACTAATCATTCATTACCATGCGAGAATAGCCTGTTATATTTCGTACTCTATTCGGGTCTAATACACATGTATCTATGAAATGTATATCCGTTTTTTTCTTGTTACTAACCTATGCACAGTTTTCGCGAGTATCTAAGCACAAATATAGCCATGAAGGCATGATGCGCATCTATGTGAATACTTATATGCATTTGGTTACAGAAGTAAGAAGCAGCTGCTTGAGAAATGCATTTTCTGCAGCATGAGACCAAAATCTTACAAATTCTGACATTTTATGTATGATATCTCGTTTGTGAGATTCGTTAATACGCAATTATTACATATGTGTAAATAATTTTTCTTTGAGTCATCAAAAATTTACTTAGGAAATGTGTTGTAAGTAACGATAAAAGTACTCCGGCAGTATAAGCATATATCCATACTATCAGTAATATAAACAAAACACGAATGCATATATCTCTGTGCATGTTATAAATCTATCACTTAGGTGAGTTTGTTTTTGTATTTTTTTATTACATGTTCAACGGCACTGTCAAAATGGAAGTAATCATGAAAATCTTTATTTCTGGGATTCAAATTCGCACTCCAGGAAATGCAATCAATTTTATAATTATTTCACTTTATAACCAGTATAAATGGAAATTATTTGTGTTGTTTTAAAATAGAAAATAAAACAGAAAGCATTGAAATGAAAAAAGTTTGTCTGTAATAAAAAAAGAAGGAAAACAAATTGTTTCCGATTGTCACGGATGTAAACAACGTAATCTCAGAAAAATTCCTTATTTTCTTAAT
Source organism: Ascarosepion bandense (assembly GCA_037127315.1). NCBI lineage: Eukaryota > Metazoa > Mollusca > Cephalopoda > Sepiida > Sepiidae > Ascarosepion > Ascarosepion bandense. Next base: position 6,741,535 of record JBBBDQ010000191.1, read on the forward strand.
TTTGATTAAAAATTTGCATTGAAGTAAGTTTCTTGAAATCTTTCTTTCATATTCTCTCAAACAACAAAGTTATATTTTATTGAAAGATTTCTTATTTTTCAAAATATTTAATTGAAGATTGTGCTGATAATTTCTCTTGTAAATTTGCACACAAATATTTTCTCTCTCTCTCTCTCTCTCTCTCTCTCTCTCTGTATGCGTGTGTGTGTGCGCGCGGATGTGTGTGTGTATGTGTGTGTGTGCACTAGCGTACGCACATTTATATACCTTTTTTATTTTTGGTTTAAAATTTGGAAACAATTACTGAATTATAAACTTATGACATGACTAAACGACAGTAAATATAATACAAACCACGCTTTTCCAAGAATAATGAGTCTTTTGAATGTAGATGCAAAGAACGATTTCCTTTTCTTCATTTAATGATTATATTACTTTTTATTTATTTATTTATTTATTTTTTTTTTAATTTGATCTCTTGCTACACATCTATCAGATCATTTGTTGTCATCATCACCAAAATGTCTCAATCTGTATTTTGTAACTTTCAATGTGATTTTACGTCTGTTTTCGTCAGTTAACTATAATAATAACAATAGTAGCAACAATAGCAACAACAACAACAACAGGAGAAGTTTGGGGGAGGTACGGGATGATTAAGAAAACTTGGTATCACACATTCCCTTGCAAAATAACAATTCATTTCTGGCGTAAGCATGCAAATATAGCAACAACGCAATTAAACACTTCGAGTTGGTCTGGAAACTCAATGAGTAATAATAATAATAAAAACAATCATATATATATATATATATATATATATAGATAGATAGATAGATAGATAGATAGAAGTATGAAAATTTCTGTGTTATTCTTTTGTGTCTTATTGCTACATGACCTTTATGATATCACTACTTGACTTCTTTAATCTCACCCGCACTTTGTTCGTTAAATAAATACTTATAACTTACACTACCTAATCTCCCTCTCTTTTGTCAATCACCTTTTAACTGTTGCACATCTGACTCGCATAACATCAAGTATTTACCTGTACGTTATTTCAGCAAGAAAATTAAAAGAAATGCAAAATGTTCCATAGAATATCATAAAAATATTCAAATTTAACTCTCAAAAAGAAGGGTCAGAAAATTAGTACATTCAAACAATCTCAGCTATAATTCAAGTAAAATTTTACTTGGTGATTATCAATATTAATTGATTTTCAAGTGAAGTTGTTTATGTAATATTTGTGATTGATTGGCACTATGTTTTTAATATTATGTTTGCTTACGTTGAATCATTCTAATTTATAAAAAGAATATAAAAATACAAGTCAGGTAAAAATTAATATAATATTTTACTGTACTATTTTACATTCATTTCAGAACAATTTTGAGTTAATTTGTACAAAAGCTAAGTCATTTCTTGCATTATGTTATAAACTTCTAAGCATTACTATTAGTTGGACGAATCACTATGATTTTCAGGGCATTTATTTTTCACACTTTAGGCAAATTTCTTTTACAATATATGTCGAAACAAAAACATATTGTGTAGCTCCAAATCATGAGCCCATAATTTTGTTTTTAAACTAGACATAACATATCTTCGAATATACACATAATTATACGATGTGAGACATCCACAAGAAGTCAAATTTGAATATTTTTGATAAATACACACCCTTAAATAAAATGATATAAAATTTTGCAGCAGTTCATTCCTTGCAAATTTGCATTGATCGTAATTTAAATATTTCTATAATAACATAAAAATCTACTCCAAAAGCAATTCTCTTCTTTAAAAGCGTGATCATTAATAATGTGAATCCATAAACAATATATATTTTGAATATTAATATTCAATAATTTCCAAGTTAGTCTTTGAATAGAAGTTTAGATTCTTTGTTAATGTTAATCTTATTAAAATTCTCCTTATCCAAAAAAATATTAATTGGTAAAAAAAATGTTAATCATATTTTGTAATGTGAATCGGTCCGAAAATTTTCAGTAACTCACACACATATATTCGCTGATACATAATCGCTGACACACACACACGCACACACACACACACACACACACACGCGCGCGCACACACACACACACACACACACACACATATATATATATATATATATATATATATAAGCGCGTATATGATAGATAGATAGATAGATAGATAGATAGATAGATAGATAGATAGATAATTGCCAGCTATTCCTGTCCGAGTACACGGGTGTACAAGAGCTGTAAAATCCCTGTTGCAGGCGTCTGCTCAATTATATTCGTGTTTGTTCAGGGTTCACCTCCTATGCTATATAATGCAACTATGCTGAGTAGTGTATAGTTTCTTTTTCGTAGTTTGTTATGATATAGTTGTTATTATTCTTAAAATATAATCTGATATGTTTATTGTAAAGTTTTCTAAAAAGAAAATAATTTAGTATAAAATGTTCTTTCCTAAGATGATTTTTTTTATCTAAAGGAAGTGTTACCTTGCAAACGAGATCAGACAATATATTAATTCCGTGCTTAATTTAAAAGAAATAATATTGAATCATATGTTATGATAACATGTATAAAGGTAAAAAAATATCCTATAGTATTTTACGGCTGATGTACACTTCATATAAAGATATGGAAGAATGTTGAAGAAATTGATAATATTGCTGGTAATTTGAGAAATAATCGCAAACAATATTTTTATGCCCATGAATTTATTTTTATATATTATGGTGATCTTAGATTTACAATAGTTGCAAAAATATACCATACTTAACTACCAATTTTGACTCAGCATGTGCACGCACAATCATTTGCATATAACGTAAGTCGTTTGTTTTGCTTTTGATATTTAATATAGAAATATATGTGTTTAAGCATGTCTGCAAAAAGTACATGCACAGGAATGTTATATCTTTATCTGTGCTCATATGTGTGTGTGTGTGTGTGTGTGTGTGTGTGTGTGTGTGTGTGTGTGTGTGTGTGTGTGTGAACAAAGTAAAAACAAAAATATATTAATTGCAATATAGTAATGTTTGTCAAGAAATTGTATTAACACATGAAAAACAAAATAACGTACACGGAAATTTATATCAATATAGAATTTAACATTAATGCGTGTATTAATCAAAATATTTCTACATTTGACAATATATTATGTATACATTATTGTACCTTAGCAAAATTTACGTCAATGGTCTCCAAAGGTTTTGATGAGTACCTGAAAGTCAGGATGCAATAAGTCAAGTAAATTCATATTGACTCAGTAAAAATCTTTCTGAGAAACAAAGCCTGCACTCGAGTACAATGCTCTATTGAGGCATACATGTACACACACACATAGCGCGCACACACACACACACACACACATATATATATATATATAGATACATATATATATATATATATATATGTGTGTGTGTGTGTGTGTGTGTGTGTTTGTGTGTGTGAAATCTTTTAGATAGGATGCATATGTATAAGGATAATATTATTGCATTTGCCTTGATATAGTCCCTCAGAGAAACGCATCGTTTTTTTTATTCATATATATATTTATATATATATATATATATATATATATATGTGTGTGTGTGTGTGTGTGTGTGTGTATGAGAGAGAAACATAAATATTTGTTTAATTTTATGAAACAATTTATATATATATGTGTGTGTGAGTGTGTGTGTGTGCCTGAGTGTGTGTGTGTGTGTGTGTTTGTGCGTGCGTATGTATGTGCCTGTTTATGTGTATTCTACTCTAGCCGATATTTTAGTAGGTGCACTTGTATAAGTGGCTATCACTAAGTTTTTTTTTCTTATTTTCTTAAACAGTGAAATTAATAACAACCAAACTAGATTGGGTGGTTCGACAAAAAAAAAAAACAATAAAAAACCTGCCTGCCGACAGTAATTGAACCTATATCACTTTTTCCATCATAAATGTCGAATTGCGCTGCAAACATTTTCGGGTGTAGAAGTTATTTCCGTAATGGGAAAAGGGATAAATGTTCAATGCATAATCTTTCTTTCGCCGTGTTTATTGTTCTAAAAATCGGTCAATAATTTCACTGATTCAAAAAATAAAGTTTAAAAGACATATGCAAGTACAGCAACTCAAGCACTTGTGCACCTTGCAAATAATGTTTATTGTAAAAGAAATAATATATATTTAAATATTACAAATTATATATATATCTATATATTTGTATATGTACATAAATTATTTCCTTTATTTACACAGATATATGTCCTATCTCTGTTACTCTCTCTCACTCTCTCAAACATATGGATTTTCATAAACACACAGCACCAAATAATTAATGAGATATCTATATTGTTTACATTGTTTTTAATGGACCTTCTCATTTGAAAGTAAATATTTTACATTAAATATCTACAATCAATATGTTCCAATATCATCGATATGTCGTGGGCACACGATTAGCAGCTTTCTCTGTCTGGGAAAGAAATAATTCCAAAATATATTCTCACTAATTCATTAGATAATTAAAAAAAAGTCAAGTCAGTCTGCGTATTTTACCGCAAATCTCCGAAATTATTCTGAATGAGATACAATGCACTTTTATATTTGTTATAGTAGAATCTCGAATCAAAGAAAGATAAGATTTTGGCCATTTCTGTTAGTCAGATAATACTGTTCTGTCCTGAAATACTTATTCTGAAATACATCTGTCTGAGATAAGGATATATATTTGCTTTATATCAAGAAGTGTATTGAAGAAATTGTAAGAAAAAAGGGAAAAGTTTACTTGTGACACGTTTCGTTCTTCAGGACTTCAACGGACTAAATTTGTTATGTTTGTATGACTACCTATGCGCACGACAGAGTAGAACTGGGAATTTTAGTTTTTAATTTAACTAATCAAATTAATTTAGGATGTTTTTTTTTCGTTTTTTTTTGTTTGTTTAGTTTTTTTTATTTTTACTTTTTATCAATTTTGTTGGTTGGTGGTATTCCACACCGTGACAGAAGATCTGCCAGGAATGGGGAAACATTGTAAGAGCCAGAGCGTAAATTTACTGTAGATGACCTTGTGGATAAAGCAGTCTCTATTTACGTAGTAGTGAATTATTTTCTCATTTGATCAGAGTCGCATTCTTTATGTCAAAATTGTGGTCAGTCTCATTACTTTAGGTAATAAAAACATTTGAGGTATAATTTTGCAAAATGTCCATTTTGTGTTCATAGAATCTTTTTTTAGATTCCTTGAGATTTCTATTATCAAGTTTTTGTGACAATAATTAAAGGCAATGTATTAAAGCAATGGCAACCTACTGCGAGATAATCTTCTGCCCGGTCAGTCATGTCTCTTTCGAGACATGATCGCCCAAGCGTGTCTCACGTATGGCACTTAACTGACTGATTAAAATCCACAAAATTGTTATCCCAATGCGCTCCATTATCTCAGGAATAGACAGCGCTCTTCCCATACCAATAAACTGGTGAAATCCATAATAAAACTTCTAACCCTTGTCCTTAGAAAATATCAATGCATCTCATATAAAGAAATCAGGCAGCCTAGTTGAAAAACTAAGGAAAATGAATATGATGGACAAACGAATGGCCAGTCTAAAAATAAAATCACTCTACACCAACAGTGGATATCGAGAAACCGAGGAGCCGAGTTCGAATTCCAGTTGAATCCATTGTACTCACTTATGCGCAAATACACTTGGGAAAGGTATTAATCCGTCTCTTCCTTTCAGTTCTGGGTTAAATAGCAGGACAGATTGGGTTCTATAGCCTTGGTCGGCAACCAGTCTACCGCAGAAAGCATTGGCAACCTACTGCGGTATAATCTTCTGCCCAGTCAGTCATGTCCCTTGCGAGACATGATCGCCCAAGCGTGTATCACGTATGGCACTTAACTGACTGACTGACTGACTGACACCAAAGTCCCAGTTAAAAATGCCTAAATCTCCTAAAAACTTCTAACCCTTTCAA